>CM039610.1:44264065-44834816 GCA_022457205.1 Saccharum spontaneum
TAACGATCTCAGACCTGTGACTAATTGGCTGATAGATTTCTTTTGTAGCATTCACTTTAGTGGATATTGTAATGCATATTTGATATCTGAAGAATTCAAGTGAAATATTTCAACCGGAAAGTTTTGAATCTCTTCGAGAACTACAATTTTAGTTTAAGTCATTTCTCCATCCTAGATCATTTGAAAAATTCAAAAAAAAATTAAAGTTGTTCAAAATCATTAATTTTAAAACAAATTTTCATTATCCTAGAGCTCCCTCCCTATCACTCCCCCCTTCGTTCCTCCACCAGAGCAGCGTGGTGTCTCCTCGGCAAGGCAGCCCTTGGCGTGAGCATGTCTGTGACGGGCTCCTAAGAGTGCACGGATGCAATCCAATTCAATCTTCTTCCTTCTTTTTCACGATAATTCTTCAACAAAGCATTCAATTCAAAAGTAGTTTTCACCATTAGAATCCTATCATTTTTTGCACGATTTTAGATCCATTATGAATATATTTTTTGCAGTATTTCAAATTCATAAATTACACTCTAAGGTATATAGTTGTATACTTTTGACGAAACATTTTTTGAGTATAGAATCTCAGGAGCACGAGCATAAAAAATTCATGTTATTTTCTTCTCTAAAATTTGAAATTTGAATCACGGCATGTTCGTGTGATGGTTTTGATCATAGAATCCCATGCACCAGGGTATAAAAACAAAAATTTTGGTGGCATAGAAATATGTTGGCACGTTCATAGTAATTTTAAGTTCCATGGTTCACATCAAGTTCATGTGTTGGCTCTGTTTGTATAAACTCATGTAGTCATGTATAAATTCAAAAAGTTGGTGGTATCTGATGACGCGATCAAAGAAAGATCAAGTTACTCACTTTTTCACTAGAATTTGAATTTTGAGTCTGATCGGCTCACATGATACAGTTTATCATAATTTTGATATAGATGGGTATAAATACTAAAAGTTGATGACATAGAAACTCATTAATCATCATCATGGTCGTAGAAAATTTCAAATTCTAGAGAAAAGCAAGGAATAACTATAGTCAATTTTCATGTATATACAATATAATAAGCGTGAGTATAAAAAGATCAAGATGTTCTATGCTTCTATAAAATTCCTAGGTTCCTAGTTTATACTTGGTTTGATAACATGATCTAGAAATGTGATAACCTAGGCTCCTAGGATGAAGGAAGCCGACTGGGGAGTTGAATAGTCGTTTCTAAAACTAATTACAATTCCTAGTTGATAAAGACAAATAAAACTATCGGCCAGACAACAATTTCGCCAATCTAATCCTAGGTCAAGGTTTGCATATACTAGGGTTACTGAAAGGACCGTGACGTCTAAGATGGGGTGAATTAGGCAACTTAAAACTCTATTTCTAACTATGGCCTCTTCTTCTAACCTTAGCAAAACCTATGCAATTAAGTAAACTATCTAAATGTGCAACTACAGTTTGGCTAGTGTGTTGCAATCTCTACCGCAAAAGAGTTATGCAACCTAGATTCCAATCCTATCAACTAGCCTACCAACTAAGCTAGGAAAGGTAAAGCACACTACCAAGATTGCAATGTATGAGGTCTAGTGGCACGGTGAGGAAGCAAGTGAATACTTCTGATAATGTTTTGAAAATGCTACTAAAGGTGTTGGTCGTCTCGTTGGAGACCCTAAGAAGTTAGCTATTTGAAAAAGGTTTGGTTTTATACTCACCAAAGCCTTGCGATGGGCACGAGAGAGATGCCACTCGAGGTTAGCTACAATGATCTATATAGTCGAATCAGTCTGAACATTGCTAGGGCACCGAAGTTGTAGGGCGGCACACCGGAAGTGCCCACCAGAGCTTCAGTACAGATGTTGTTCTTGCTTAGTTTTTAGAAGCAACACCTTATGGTCTGGTGCCACCGAAGATTAGGTACAGTAGTTGTCGGACATACTAGAGAATTCAAAAGAGCTCACCGGAGCTCCCCAGTGGTGCACCGGAGAGTGAATCCAGTGAGCACCCGAGAGGCAACGAACCTGCACCACATTTCTCTGGAGGCTCACTGAAGTGCTAACGACTAGTTTTGAGAGCTATTGAGATGACCGTTGGAAAGCTTCGATGTGTGCACTTGTTTTCAGTGAAGTAAAAGGGTAACAACTAGTTTCTTGAGTGGGTTTATAAATAGAGGGTGTGGTCACATTTTTCACAACTCTTGGCACTCCCAACTGATAACCACACATATTAGAGCTCAAAAAACCCCTCCACTCACATTTGCTAGTTGAGATTGCATTTGTGTGAGATTGGACTGATCTAGTGCATTTGCTTTGAGAGTTAGCATCTAGTGGCACTAGTGGATCCTCTTTGATATGGATTTCTTGTTGCTCTTGGTGGTTGCCACCACATAGATGGCTTGGAGCATCGGTTTCTCCGCTGAGCACTCAATTGGACATTGCAATGGGCTCCAGAGGTGATTGTTTCCCTACCAGAGAGGCAAAGAGCAGTTGGCAGTGATATGTACCCAGGGTACCTCACCGCACAGAAAACAACTCAAATTGGATGGGGTACACCAAACGGCTACATGAGAAGCCTAAACTAGAGGGGGGGTACATCATCTACTTAGAATACAAGACATAGCAAGATGTACTTAAAAACTAACTCTATCCGATGGATTTGGATTTCCTTGTAACAAACTAGGAAACCTTCATGTAAACTAGTCAAGACCATATCTATAATCCCACCCCATCCCCTGAACTATATAAGGCGGGGTAGGGTGCCCCCGATTGATACTTTAATGCCATCTAGGCAATTTGGCTCACATAGCCATCAGTACCCCTGTAAACACAAAACATACAAGAGATAAGATAGCTACTGTTCTCCACTGGACATAGGGTACCCGCAGTGGCAGACCCAACACTAGGGCCACTAGGGCTATGGCCCTAGTCTTAGCCCTTAATTTCAGTGCATAAATTATCATTTTTTCTATAATTAAGCACAATTAGCACTAATGTTTAATGCAATGGCCCTAGTCCTTGACCAATCCTGGGTCCACCCCTGGGTACCCGTATCCGAACCAATATAAATCTATGTCTCGTGTGCTACCCACTTGATTCCGTGTGCGTGATTTGTTGATCTATATTGCCGGAGCTAATTCCTTCGATAGCAACTATAGTAGGTACGAGACTTGTTGGAGTAGCTTGTCATCGAGCCGGCTCATACATAAGCGTTCACGTCGGAGCCAATCTTGAGATGTTGTCGAGCTTTAGAACAGCGGTGATCTTTGGACTCGCCAAGCCACTGAACCATGAGGATATATCTTATATTCAACCTCTTCATGTGGTTCAATCTCACTATTTTTTTGTGACGAAAGAAGAATTATATTAGATAATTGCTGAGTACATCAACACGTTAAAGGCATTTTGGATTACACAAATATTCAGAAACTGATTTTTATCTAAATTGTACCCACGCTGTGGATAGCTCTAGATATCAAAACCAAACCTGTATGACGCTTTGCAGTATGGATGACCGTACAAGCAAACACTCGGCAAAAGGCCTGAGAATAGATGCCCAATAAACGACGGCCAACATTCATGTAGGCGGAGTTGAGAAACTTCTTTCTAGTATCTTCCTTCTCTCTGCCACCGAAGAATGAGGAAGACTGATTTGAAACTTAGGAAGACTGATCTGAAACTTATTCTCCCTGGTCCTTCATCGTGGCCAAATCTAACCACAATAAAACGGAGAAGAGACCGGAGAAAATTATTCCATAGCGGCGACACCAACTCCGCCTTAATGTCGCTGTTCGGAAATAAAAAAAACTCCATGTCGTCGTACCGGAGAGGATGCTGACGCCGTAGTTGTCGCCCTCATCTCCAACAGAGCCACCATGGAGAAAATGATTCCAGCCTGCCCTCTCGCCGTTGCTGGAGAGGATGAGGAGGAGATAAATCTCCAAAACCAAAAAACTAGGCATGAAGAGACCCTAACCCTAAGGATTCGATCTACTGAAAAAAAACTTATTAAAAACGATAGATCCCCACTCCCTCGAGAGAGGGAGGGGGACTAGCGGTGGTGGAGGCGGGCGGCGGCGGCACTCCGAGTCGCGAGATGCGAGGGTCTGGGGCGACCTGGATATCACTTCGTTCAATCTCTCTACTTGTGCCTTACTTTTGTGTTGTTACAATTCCTAGAGATAGTGGGTTTGTCAACCTAGGGTGTTTGCCTAGCTAGTTTTACCTTCCTAGTGACATAGCCTTAGTTGCTTTACTCACGTTCACTAGTTTGTGTAATTGTTCACCCTAAGCTAACAAGATATTAACTAGAATAGTGCTTATTAGGGCCTCTTTATCTCGGTTTGACTAGTGTTGTTTGTAGAAATTCTAATTTATATGGGTGAGCTCAGGTGACCATCCAACAAATTGTATATCATGTAGCAACGTACGGGAATGTTTAGTTTTTTTTTTAAGAAATATCGACACTAAAAGGGATATTTTCTTTTTAGAAGTTAATCTTCCTACAGTTCTGAATCATTGTAAGAAATTAGAATTAAATCACTAACTGAAATAAATGGAGGAGGCCATGGCCATGCGGTCATGATCCAATGTGTATCAGCGGTTACCTTTCAGTTTTCAGCACTTGGAGGCATGGAGCATGGACTACAAGTCTTACAACAGAAGTGTGTATACGTCCTTCTCTTGGAAATATTTCACGTGAATTATGGCCCAGTTTAGTTCCCAAGAATTTTGCAAAATTTTTCACATTCCCCGTCACATCGAATCTTTGGACGCATGCATGAACCATTAAATATAAATAAAAAATAAAACTAATTACACAGTTTAGACGAAATCCACGAGACGAATCTTTTAAGCCTAATTAGACTATGATTGGACACTAATTGCCAAATAACAACGAAAACGCTACAGTATTCATTTTGCCAAATTTTTTGCATCTAAACAGGCCCTATATATGAAACCGTTCAATTTCCACGTGAATTGCTCTTAAAGCAGACTGTTTTTTTATATAAAAAATAGAAATCCAAGTAGACGTGTGATATTCCTGCATTTCGACGGCATGAAATGGCATTCTGGTTGCAACTGGCACTGCCGTAAACTACAATACTACGTAGTGGCAATGTTGGATTCACAAATGCATACGCGTCACCATAATAAAAATTCTGAAATCTGAAACTCACGCCAACATCCAGTAGCATGAAATAAGATTTTACTGATTAAGTCCGCCGCTAGAACTTCTCATTTATCTAGTACCATAGTGAAAATGTACATATTCTAGTCAAAACATAGCCATACATGACATTTGGAGCGGCATACTAAGTAGACTGTACACATCTCAACATTCTGGGCTACCTTACATACCCAGAAACAGATGGCAGCACACAAGCATGGAAGAAGCCAAGCCAGACGGATCATCACAGATTTCAGTACCGATAGAACGTTGCCATACAAGAACTCTCGTTCAGCATAAATCATGGATCCGGAAGCAAAGTGACTCGGATACAGCTTGCTCATCCTTTTGGTAGTACTTATCCAAAAACAAACCCTTTTGGTAGTATTGTGGCGAAGATAGATTCATCATCATCATGCAACCGTAGGATATGGAGGTTAAAGAAGTCCCAGTTGGTCAAGATCAGCCTCTGAAACATTAGGTCCTAAGGCAGCAAGCTGACGCTCGATCTCGTCCAACTGTTGGGAAGCAATATCCTCATGTTGCATAACCAGGAATCTGCTCATTCGCTCAAGGAGCTGCACCGCCTTCTTTTCCCCCTCTCTGTGCCATTCAGGGCCAGTTCCCGTAGCGGAACCATGATGCCGCACTCCTGTGCCCGAGCTAAATGCACGTTATGCACAGACAGGTGCAACATCACAGCTGCAGCATTCTCCCTATTCCTCGGTGACCCACTTCCAATCATCTCCACAAGCACGGGAACAGGCTCTGCTGCCCCGATCGCAGCCTTACCCTCAGGATGGCTGGACAGTATTGAGAGTATCGCCATAGCCTCATCCAACAGAGCACCAGTGGGGTTTGTCACGAGCCCCATGATGAGTGGCACAAGGCCAGCTCGTATAGCACGGCCCTTGTTCCCTTGGTAAATACACAAGTTGAATAGAGCAGCTGCCGCATCCTTCATCCCACGTGGGCTGCCCTCACTTAGCAAACTACAAGGGCAGGGATAGCTCCTGTTCCCCCAATTGTTACTTTGTATTCATCAACCACCGACAGGCTGAAAGGGTGGCTGCAGCATTCTCCCGTGCCTGCATGCTTCCATTCTTCAGAACATGAACTATGCCCGGGACAGCACCAGATAATATGATGCTAGACTTGTTATCCTCATGTATAGAGACGTTCAGAAGTGCAGTCACAGCATGTTCCTGAGTCTGCAGATCAGATGACGACAGGAGACTCAATAGTAAGGGGATGGCACCAGCCTCAGCAATGCAGATCCGATTATTTGCATTCCGCTTTGCTAGGAGCCGGAGCTCTGCAGCAGATGATCTCTGTTCCTCAGGATCTGCAGAGCATAACTTGGAGAGAAGAGCATTGATGATAGCACGTTCACTCGGAGAGCATGAAGATGTGGGTTTGTCAGGCTTCGTTGAGCGCTTTGGTGGATCAATCCCGTTGGCCTCGCACCACTGCGCAATAAGACTTCTAAGAACATAGTTTGGTGTCAGTGTTGTGTTTGGCATCCTCTGTTGAGTATTTGGACAAGTATGATGCCCAGAAGCTAGCCATTTCTCGATGAATGTCCGCTCATATGTCTGAAAAAACACAAACAAACAAGTATCTCATATGATGTATGAAGTTGCCTTGTACTTGAGTATGAAAAAGTAGAATCAGATGTAGGCACCTGGCCAGTAGCAACAATAACGGGGTCTTTCATCAGCTCAAGAGAAATTGGACAGCGGAACTCATCAGGAATGTTTACAGGTCTTGGCTGCCCGTTGGAATCCATTAGCTTGGTAGTCACCGGCGGGCCCATTTCAGGGTTCTGAGTTTGCACAAAGTCCTTGATCTTCTTCAATAGCATTGACATCTTTTCAACGTGTTCTCCAGGATCGTTACCTCCACCAGATGCCACCATCTCATGCAAAGCAAGGGATTCTTGTGTGAGATCAGTGATGGTTGTCAGGTGTAACTTTTTTGACAATCTTCCAAGGATATCCAATTCAGCACTTGGGTCATGGCTCTTGTCATACAGCGAAAGTAATTCATTGTAGAACTCATCATCAGGCATGTCAACCCGTTCTTTGGCTCTTTTGAGCTGTACATGCACTAACTCAACCTACAGAGTGATTTGGCTAAGCATCTACTGGATTTAAGAGATTAACAACAACCACAAATGATTCTTTTCAGTTGTGTTATTCACATTACCTGCTCTCTAACTTCATCAGATATATCCAATTTATCGTATGGAAAATCACACAAGGCTTGCTCCAGCTGAGCAATTGATTCATGAAACTTCTTCATTACTTTATCCCTATCAAGGACCTACAATCACATACCAAAAGTATACAAAAAGGTAATTTAACCAACTTATTGGAACTTGGGAGACACAAAAAGAAGATTAAGTTATGTTCGGAAAAGTATGCTCATGAGAAGATGAACTATACATGTGTCACAGGTTATTGCAAGGTCAACGAGGAATAGATATTGTAAATAAAATGTCAAGAACATAAATATTAAAGTTGTATGATAAACAATACAAGAACTCTGCAGTTGAAAAGGCAGATAAAATAAATAGATAATACTTTTGGCTATCTTCTCACTGTAATTCTAATATATGTTAAAACATTCTAAAAGCAATGGTGCAGCACAGAGCTAGGAAACTAGTCCATATTTTTACACCATACAACTCAATAATCTTCAAGTCCAAACTACAATAAAACATTAAAGGACCATCAATAAAAAATTAAAAGAGGATACCCATAAGTCAATCAGAAGCAAATGCGTTGAAATAAATTGTCAACAAAGGCAAACGAATTCAGATGATCTATCAGTCAAACCATTAAGATGAGTAATCCTTGTATGCCATCAAAACTTATATGATCCTTTCCATGCCATTGAAATTTGGTGTTCCTTGAGTGCCACTACCTCCGCCACTGGATTCTGTTATGGTAACTTGGAAAAATGGGGAGAGAAAACTCAATCCCTCACAAGGTGTGTTGTCACATTATTACATATATATGGTCATTGTCTAATTGCTTGGCCCAAAGTTTGCCGTTCAAAAGAGCTTGGTGGACTTGGTATTTGTGGTCTCAAATCACTTGGGTGAGCGTTACGAGATGATTGTGGCTGCAAAAGACAAATCCTACAAAGCCATGGTCGACTTTCACAATTCAGAAAAAGAAAGACCAACCTAAGAGGAACTAGGTGTTATTTTATTAAGAGGAAACAGGCACCCAAATTCACCTCGACGAGGACGTGAACCTGGGTGGTCTGGGTATAAATCCACACCCTTGACCAACTGAGCTAGCTCAGCTTCCTGACTTTCACAATTCAATCAAGTAATTGTGTTCAATCTCTCTTTTCCATGGCAGATTGGCAGTGATTACAGAAATTGGGGACGGTGCCAACACTATCTTGGGAAAGACAGATGGCTTCTTGGGCACGTCTTGAGGACTTGGCCCCTCGATTATATATTTTGGTGTCAAAGAAAAGAGCCAATAAGAGATCAGTGATAGAAGCCCTCACAGGCCACCAATGGATTGCTGATATTTAAGGTGCCTTTCAGTAGGTGGCTAGGTGCTATAGCAGATTTCCGCAAGCTATGGGATTTACTTTCTGGAGTCCAGCTCCTAATGTCATGGACAAGCATGTGTGGTGTCTCTCAAGTTCAGGCCAATATACAGCTAAGTCAGCTTATGATGCTCTACTTCAAGGTGCTGTCTCTTTTGGTCCTTGGGAACGAATTTGGAAGTCATGGGCTCCAGCAAAATGCCGCTTCTTCCTATGTCTTGTGGCTCATAATCACTGCTGGACAGCATATTGGTTGGCACAGTGGGGCCTTCTTCATCATGAAGCATGTCCTCTTGTGACAAAGAACAAGTGACCGTCCAACATCTCTTGTGTTGGATTATGTGTATATTAGGCCCATGAGGCTAGGCCCATGAGGCCCATGTATGGCTACCTATATTGCTACCCTTCTAGGGTTAGCCTAATGCAATAGAGAATAACCATTCTAGCATGGTATCAAGCTAGGGATTTCCTTTCCTCCCCACCCTCCCCTGCTCAGCCGCCGGCTGGCCCAGCCCCGCCGCCGCCGGCCATGGCCGGCCCCTTCCTGGCCGGCCCCTTCCCCCCTCTGCTCCGCCACCGGCTGGCCCATCCCCAGCCGCCGCCGGCCATGTCCCACGACGTTGCGCCCCCTGCCCGCTCTGCTTCACGCGACACATCCCAGTTCGACGCTGCTCTAGCCACGGGCGTCGCCCCAGCGGGCGCGGGCGGAGGGGATCTCGCCGGTGCCGCGGCCTCTGCTCCCACCCATCCGGCTCCAGGCGGCGCGCCCTCCCTCCAGGCGCCGGGGCGGCCGGCGATCTTCCCTCTCCTGGGCGCGGATGGCCATGTCCCCTCCCGTCCAGCTCCAGGTGCCGGGGCAGCACCTCTTCCAGCGGCCCTGGCTGCACTCCCAGGCGCGGGAGCCGCGCTCGCCCCTCCCCTGGGCGCGGATGGCCATGCCCTCTCCCGGCCAGCTCCAGGTGCCGGGGCGGCAACTCTTCCGGCGGCCCTGCCTGCCCTCCGAGGCGCGGGAGCCGAGTCCCTGGAGGCTGCCGATCTCCATGCTGCTCTGGCTGCCATCCTCAGCGCCAGCAGCCCGCCCGCACCCGCTGTGGCCGCTCAGACGTACAGCACCATGCTTGAGGTCGAGGCCGGGGCCGCCAGCCGTCCTGCGGGGGTGTGTCCGCCAGTGGCACGGCCTGCTGTGGAGCAGCCGGCGGGGGCGCGGAACACGCGGCGGAGCAGCCTCAGTGTGCCTGTTGCTGCCAGGGCCTTTGCTGCCGACACCGAGCGCGACACCGCACCCCAGCGCGGCACCAGCACCGACACCGACGTTGCCTCCGCTCTCCTACTGGCGTCGGGCGCGGTTGCCGCAGCAGGGCCTGGCCTGCCACCCACCTCCTCCCTTCACGCAGCGGGTCCCGACTCCGCCCTCGCCGACGCACTTGTCGCTGCCCGGGCAACCGCTGTGGATAGCCAGGCCCGGGTCCGTGCGGCCGCCCTCGCTTGGGAGCGCGAGCGCGATGCGGCCGATGCGCTGGTTCGGCAACTCGCCGCGACGGAGCAGCTCCTCCACCTCCCTGCCTTACACGGTATCGCGGCCAGGCCGTCGGTACCTTCACGGGGTGAGCTTCGCCCGTCGGCGGCAATGCTCACTGGTGCTCCCCCGGGGTTTCACCCCAAATCCCCGTGGGCTACACATTCCGGTGCCTCTCCAGGGCTTGTCGGTTGGGCTCCGGCTACCTTGGCCTCCTCCTTCAGCACCACCGCCAGCCCTCCACCAGTTAGTCCTGATTGGATCGCCGACTCGGGCGCCACGTTCCACACCACGCCCGATGCGAGTCTACTTTCTTCTCTCCGTCCACCCCACCCTTCCTGTCCCTTTTCCATCATGGTCGCCAATGGCACTTGCATTCCTGTCTCCTCCGTGGGCACTGCCAGTTCCCACGGCTCCTTTCATATCCCAGATGTTCTTGTGGCTCCCGGTATGGTTCACAACCTTCTCTCTATTCGCCGCTTCACCACTGACAACTCTTGTTCGGTTGAGTTTGACCCCTCTGGCCTCACCGTGCGGGATTTGGCCTCCCGGGTTCCTCTGCTCCGGTGTAACAGCACTGGGCCTCTCTACACCCTTCGGTTTCCGGTGTCTGTTTCACCTTCTTCGCCTTCCTTAGCCGCTTTCGCCGCCACTCCTTCCTCCGCCACTTGGCACCGTCGCCTCGGCCATCCTGGCCGGGATGCCCTGATGCAGCTCAGTCGTAGTTCCGACATTCGGTGCTCTCGGCCTCACGATGATCACTTGTGTCATGCGTGCCAGCTGGGCCGTCACGTTCGCCTTCCCTTTCAGTCCTCTTCCTCACATGCCACTCGTGCATTTGATCTTATTCATTGCGACTTGTGGACTTCTCCTGTTCTCAGCATGTCTGGCTATAAGTACTACTTGGTGGTGGTCGATGATTTCTCCCATTATTCCTGGACTTTTCCCCTGCGTGCCAAGTCCGAGGCGTTCACCACTCTTAGCCACCTCTTTGCTTGGGTATCCACTCAGTTCGGCCTCACCATCAAGGCTGTCCAGTGTGACAATGGTCGTGAGTTCGATAACTCAACCTCCCGTGCCTTCTTCCTTTCTTCCGGTGTCCACCTGCGCATGTCTTGTCCGTATACCTCCTCTCAAAACGACAAGGCAGAGCGCATGATCCGCACAACCAATGACATTATGCGCACCCTTCTGCTCCAGGCATCTCTACCCGCTCGTTTCTGGGCTGAGTGCCTGCACACCTCCACCTATCTCCTTAACCGACTTCCTTCTACTGCCTGCCCAGCTCCCACGCCTCACCACGCTCTATTCGGTACCCCTCCTCGGTACGACCACCTTCGAGTCTTCGGGTGTGCCTGTTACCCTAACACCGCCGCCACTGCTCCTCATAAGCTGGCTCCCCGGTCGACCCTCTGTGTCTTTCTCGGATACTCTCTGGATCACAAGGGTTACTGATGCTTTGACCTTACCTCTCGCCGCGTTCTCATCTCTCGCCATGTCGTGTTTGATGAGTCGGCATTCCCTTACTCCACCACCTCTCCACCCACACCTCCCGCTGACCCTGCGGAGGCTTCCTTCTTTCCCACTGACCCGGTGCCTCTGCCACCCTTCTCCCTCTACCCTGCAGGTACTGCTCCGGCGCGCTCTCCTGGTGGTCCCACCTCGCCCCTGCCGGCCTCGCACGAGGACCTACCTCCGGTACCTGACACGGCCGAGGCAGCCCCGGAGCCTCCACCATCGCTCCCGGTGGCTTCGCTGCCTCCCGTTGTGCCCACTGCTGCCGTTCCAGTCGCGGGACCGAGCGCACCGGCCCCACCTCCTCCCGGCCGCTTCGGACTCGTCTACCAGCGCCGGCGGGAGCCGGGTCCGCCCTCACCTCCTCCCGGACGCTTCGGCCTCGTCTACGAGCGCCGGCGTGAGCCGGCTCCGCCGCTTTCGCCACCAGCACCATCGTCGCCGGTACATGCTCCACCGGCATCGCCGCGCTCTCGCGCCGACCCGCCGGTGTACCACCCGCATCTTCCTCACCGGGACCCTCGGCACACTCACCCGATGGTGACGAGGCAGGCATCTCGCCCGCAGGCCCTCACCGCCGCCGCCTGCGCGACGGGGATCTCTCCGGTACCCTCTTCCGTCCGCGCGGCCTTGGCGGATCCTCACTGACGCCGCGCGATGGACGAGGAGTACGCGGCCCTCCTCGCCAACCAGACGTGGGACCTGGTGCCCCGTCCGCCGGGCTCCAACATTGTCACCGGCAAGTGGATCTGGACGCATAAGAGGCGTGTTGATGGTTCCTTGGAGCGCTACAAGGCTCGCTGGGTCCTCCACGGCTTCACTCAGCGGCCCGGCATTGACTATGCTGAGACCTTCAGTCCCGTGGTGAAGCCAGCTACAGTCCACACCGTCCTCTCACTGGCTCTCGAGCGCTCCTGGCCTGTGCATCAGCTGGATGTCAAGAATGCCTTCCTCCATGGCACTCTCACTGAGACGGTCTACTGCAGTCAGCCGGCTGGTTTCGTCGATTCTTCTCGTCCTGACTTCGTCTGCCGGCTCAACAAATCTCTCTACGGGCTCAAGCAGGCACCCCGGACTTGGTACTCTCGGTTTGCTACCTTCCTGCAGACTCTTAGGTTCACGGAGGCCAAGTCTGACACCTCCCTGTTCATCTACCACTATGGGGGTGAGACTGCTTACCTGCTCCTCTATGTGGATGACATTGTTCTCACCGCCTCCAGTGAGTCTCTGCTCCACCGCATCATTGCCTCTCCAGAAGGAATTTGCTATGAAGGATCTTGGGGTGCTCCACCACTTCCTCGGCGTCACTGTTGAGCCCCGACCTTCAGGCCTATTTCTCCACCAGCGGCAATTCACTTGTGACATTCTGGAGCGAGCAGGGATGACCGACTGTCAGTCCTGCTCTACCCCGGTTGACACCCAGGGCAAGCTGTCAGAGGCTGGCGGTCCGATGCTTGGGCTAGCGGACTCCACTGCCTACCGGAGTCTTGCTGGCGCGCTCCAGTACCTCACCTTCACACGGCCGGACATCACTTATGCCGTCCAGCAGCTCTGCCTCTACATGCATGCTCCGCGGGAGCCCCACCTGGCTGCTATGAAGCGGCTTCTCCGGTACCTCCGTGGCACCCTCGGCTACGGGCTACTCCTCGGCCGGTCCTCCACTGCCGAGCGGGTTGTCTACACCGACGCTGACTGAGCGGGCTGCCCGGACACCCGCAGGTCCACCTCCGGCTACGCTGTCTTCCTCGGCGCAACCTGGTCTCTTGGTCGTCCAAGCGCCAGCCGGTGGTCTCACGCTCCAGTGCCGAGGCGGAGTACCGCGCCGTTGCCAACGGCGTGGCCGAGGCCGCCTGGCTCCGCCAGCTCCTGGCTGAGCTTCACTGCCCACTCGCCAGGAGCACACTCATCTACTGCGACAACGTCAGCGCGGTCTACCTCTCCACCAACCCCGTGTAGCACCAGAGGACCAAGCATGTGGAGATCGATCTACACTTCGTCCGCGACCGAGTGGCCATCGGCGACGTCCGGGTTCTTCACGTCCCGACCACCTCACAGTTTGCGGACATCTTCACCAAAGGCCTCCCTTCCTCGACCTTCTCTGAGTTTCGCTCCAGCCTCAACGTCTCCAGTGGCTAGTTGTGGCTGCGGGGAGGGGGGGGGTCCTGTATGTGTTGTGTACTTCTTGTTTTCTTTCTTGCCCGGTCTTGGACTCCGCTGCGCCGGTAGTTCAGACTGCGGGGGGTGTTGGATTATGTGGATATTAGGCCCATGAGGCTAGGCCCATGAGGCCCATGTATGGCTACCTATATTGCTACCCTTCTAGGGTTAGCCTAATGCAATAGAGAATAACCATTCTAGCATCTTGGTTACTTGTGTTTTCGCCCACCAGTTTTGGTTTTTATTACTACAGAGGGTGGGCCTTGCTATCCTTTCAACTCAGACCATGGAGACTTCTTTTGATGATTCGTGGTGCAGGGCTAGTTCAGCTGTGAGTGGTCTATTCAAAATTTAAACTCTCTTATCATCCTGGGTGCATGGTGTATTTGGAATGCGTTTTTAATGGCGTTGCCCCAAGGATCTCCACGGCCCTCACTTCTGCTGGTGAGGAGTGCCAGATATGGAGTGTGGCAGGAGGCAAGGGGCTGTCCATTTGTCACAGCCTCTAGCTTAGATAGCTAGGCTCTCTAGGTCGGGTCCCTTTTTTTACCTTCTAACCTTTAACGAACGCAAATGTAATCAATGCTTTTGGGGTGTTTGGGTGTGTTGTAACTCTCTTCTTTTAATGCAATGACGCAGCTCTCTTGCATGTTTGAAAAAAAACATATATATATGGTCCTAGAGCCCAAGCTAGGTTCGGTTCATAAGACAAGAGTCCAGACCCTAGAAGGTTTACTAGTCCTAGCACAGCACATCATCCAACATGTTACTCTAAGCTACTTTTAGAACTAGTTCCATGTCTATGAAAAAATGACCAAAGTGCCCCTAGCAATTATTCTCTCACATGTCTCCCATTCCCCAACCGAGTGCAGCTGCAGCAGCAAGTATGATGCTGCCAAGCTCCTCTCTGCTGTCGCACTACTGTTCTCATCTACACTCCCAATCAATTCGAGACATGGCTGCCCGTGTCGAGCTCTCCACTTCTCCCACTATTACAGAAGCTTGCTGGGCTCACACGTCCATCAATTTTGATCTCCTTCTGCTCATACTTCCAGTGCCCCAATGGCACACACTGTGCCAGTGCCACCTGCGCTCACAAACAAGTGCCCTGCCGACTGACTTGCCACACACTTGAAGCCGCAAGTTGCTGCAGCAAGATCTGATGATCACCACCTGAAGCTGCCTGGCAGTCGCCGTGCAGCAAAAAAAACTTTCTCCTCGCGGCTGTGCCCCCAGCGACAAAGACAAATGACGCATCATCCAGCTGTTGCCACCGAGCTGGGTGAGGCTCCGTTTGCCCACAGTTGCCGCTGAATTTTCGGTTCAAATTCTTTGTAGGGAGAAGAATTAACTGAAGCCATCAAATTTTCTAAATCTTAAAAGATCCTAGATTTGACTAAATGAAAATTTCATGAGTATGACTACAATTCACTAAAACCCTAAACTATATACTTAAAAATTGGATATGGTAATATGATCAGTAAACAGTCCCAGAATTTTCAATTTAACAAGACCCTATGATTTCCACTTGGCGAACTACATTCCTTGGTGAAAGGAACTAGTAATGGCTAATGACAGATGAATCATGCAATGAAGGATTTAAGGTAACATTTCTAGATTTCAGCAAGCTAACTACCAACCAAATTTGACCAGAACCACAGGAGGAATCAGTCCACGCGTGTATGTCACAGAAACAAGAAAGTAAGACCTCCCCTGGAAGTCTTTGACATGTTCACCTCAAGTTCAAGACGACAAGTTTGCCACTTAATCCGAAATTCTTAATGAACTGACCAAAGCCAAACAATACGAATTGCTCACCAATAAAAGATCAAAACTTTGACCATAAGACCAAGCTGATAATTTGAAAACTGTCTGCTAAGCCTAGCAAACTAGGCCACAGAAGCAAGGAATGATCATATCGCCGGACAAAATCATCCTCAATTAATTAAAACGATGACTGGTCCCCAGAATGCAATTAAAAGAGACAAATTACCAATCTGAATAATCCAAACACCAGCCCAATCCAAGAGCAGGAACAACTTGGATACTGAAATGGAACGCAGCTAAAGCTAGAACCTCAACAATATATATATTTTTATTGAAATAACATCCACAGCAAAGTAGACGCCGTGTAAGATAACGGTAGTTGCTATGGTAATACGGAATAGGAAGGACAGGAGGCTCAAAATAGGATTTTGATTCAAATATCTAGATCTACACACTTGATACAAAGCCAGTAAAGCTTAAGGGTGCAGTTTTTTATCATAAAAAGGAGAGATAATTTGAAAACTGTCTGCTAATCGCCGAACGAAATCATCCTCAATTAATTAAAACGATGACTGGTCCCCAGAATGCAATTAAAAGAGACAAATTACCAATCTGAATAATCCAAACACCAGTCCAATCCAAGAGCAGGAACAACTTGGATACTGAAATGGAACGCAGCTAAAGCTAGAACTCAACAATATATATTTTTTTTATTGAAATGACATCCACAGCAAAGTAGACGCCGTGTAAGATAACGGTAGTTGCTATGGTAATACGGAATAGGAAGGGCAGGAGGCTCAAAATCAGGATTTTGATTCAAATATCTAGATCTACACACTTGATACAAAGCGAGTAAAGCTTAAGGGTGCAGTTTTTATCATAAAAAGGAGAGAGATAATACTAAAAGGCCGTGAGCTAATCTTTACTCGCACGGGCAGCCAAGCATCAGGAATCCAACATAGACGAGCAACTAGAAAAGGCGAGAGCAGCAAGCAAGCAAGCGCGTACCAGGAAGATCCTGCTGCCGTCGCAGCCGAGCTGGAGCAGGTCAAGCGCCTCCTCCAGCGCGTCGGCGAGCGGCACCAGCGCCCGCTCCTGCTCCTCCTCCTCCTCCTCCGCGGGCCCCCGGCGCGCCTCCCGGAGCTCCTCGGCAAAGGGGCCGAGGAGCCGGATCCGCCGCGACAGCGCCAGCAGCTGGCGCCTGTACGCGTTCCGGAACTCCCAGCCGCCGGATCCCACAGCCTCCACGGCGGCGTCCACCCTCTCCGCCGCGGCCCCGCGGCCGCGGTCGCCGGCCATGGCGAGAGGGGAGGGGAGGCGTGAACGACCGCGTCCTCCCGCGCGGCCCCCAGCTAGTGCCTAGTGCTAGTGACTAGTCAGAGGGCGAGGGGTAGTGGCAGGGGAGGTAAATAGGGGCGCGTGGGGCCCGCGGGCGGGACGGGCCGGGTCACGCGTCGTTGGCGTTGCCCGCACCTCCACGGCAGCTGGTCTTCGCGTCCGTCCGGTCCGGGTCGCCGCCTCGTGTCGTATGGGTGAGGTGCGGTGCGGTGCGGATGCACCGGCCGGCGGCCAACCGAAGCGACCGGCGACCACTGACCGCGACCGTCTTGTCGATTGTCATCGTGGAAAAGTGGGTGAAATCAGCTATGGAATAATGGAAAGGCGAAAAATGAACAGGGTGTTCGGTTGCGGCTGATCGCTTTGTTTTACCGACCTCCTCTATTCTTATTTTTTTCCTAGCTAAAAATAGAGAGCGAGTATCTCTCTTCTCTTCTATATCTGTACCACTAGACAAAATTTCATGCTCTTTTTTTTTGTCCATCCAATTTTTTTTCGTCTTCCTCTAACTACCGAACAATGAGAGTTTTTTTTGTCTGGACTTATATATATAACTCGTGCCCATGCAAGTTAGAATAGCTCACGTGTAGATCAATATGGAGTAGGAATCCTAATCTAAATAGATTTCTCAGCTGAGTACTCTAAATAAAACTCTTAATAATAATAGAAAAGGATAAGAATTATATTTTTTATTTTGCACCGTTTTCTTTATTTACGTATGAGTTAGAATAGCTCGCATCTAAATAAATATGGAGTATGAATCCTAGTCTAAATAGACTCCTATTACTAAAGAGGCAAAATTTTTACCAATAATTTTTTTTCCAACTAAGACAACGACTCTGTTTCAGTTTATGTTTTTCTGTTTTAATGTCTGAGTCCTAATCTCCGTTCGAGTCGCTTGCCTCAGTCCAAATCAGATACGTCACCTCTAGCTCCAAGGCAAAGGCAGGAGGCGCACATTTATAAACAGCTCACGACAACTATGTTAGCCTACTATTTAAATAAATAATAATGACCATTTTTAATGGTCATTTATTCTCTAAAATATCATATATAGGCTGGAGCAGCATGTTCAGACAAGTACAAAGTTTGAATAGAATATAAAACGTTTCTATGGTGCATTACTCTTTTCGGTACTCATAAAAATTAGAGCAGTTTGTCTACATATGTCATATGATCTACTAAGTGATTGAGAATCTATACATCCCAGTATAACCACTACGTATTCTTATATATATTTTCTAAAGCTTAAAACCAAAAACCAACACTATACGTGTAAAACAAGTAGCCTAAACTACTTGAATTCATCACTTTACTTTAATTGAGTATTTTCTTACAGAATTAAAATCCATAACAACACATACTTATACCATCTATTTTTTTCTAATATTAAAGTATGAATCGTTTTCATGGTCCTTTTTTACCAATCCTGTACGAGTTCAAGTAGTGTGACTTTTTCTTATAGAATTAAAATCCATAACCTGAGTCAAAAAAAAGAATTAAAATCCATAACAATGCACACTTATGCCATCTATTTTTTATAATATTAAAGTACGAATCATTTCCATGATTCTTTTTTCCCAATCCTTCACGAGTTCAAGTAGTGTGACTGAAATAAAATCTTAAGAGCAATTGAGAAACATAACATAATAATTAATCTCAAATCCTCTCGTGTCTAATGTATCAATAGATTTTCGAGCCACAAGCAATCCTGTTATAGATTCTAAATCCCGTTGTAACGCACGGACATTTTTGCTAGTAATAATAAAAAGTCATAATTTCAGCTATTTTTTTCATCCATCTATTTTTCTTTGTTGGTCTCCATCTAACTATCGGACAAGATAGTCATAATTTCAGCTATTTTTTTCATCCATCCATTTTTTTTTGTCGGTCTCCATCTAACTATCGGACAAGATAGTCATAATTTCAACTATTTTTTTTTCATCCATCCATTTTTCTTTGTCGGTCTCCATCTAACTATCGGACAAAATAGAGTTTTTTTTTATAATAACCCACAGGCATACAACTCTTAAGGTAACCTAGATAGGTAGGAAATAGAAATCCTACTCCAAATAAATCTATCCGAAAGCTAATTTGGAATTCTAACCCAAACTTTGGCTCCTTCCGTTCAGAAGTTTCTGAGTTTTATTTGTTTTCATAATGAGTTTTTGGTTTGTTTCTTCTTTTTTCTGTGATATAGTTTCTCCGGTTTCTTGTCCGTTCCATTCTTTTGTTTACGAGATCTAGATTTGTTTCTTTCCATTTTTTAATTCTGTGTTTTTTTATTTCCGATTTATTTCCATGTCTTTTCCTTTATTATTGTTTTCGTGTTTTTTTGCCGTAGAGGAAAAAAACATGTGAAAACACAAACGGAAAAAGAGCACATGGAGAAAAAGGAGAATTAGAGTCAAGGATGTGGTCACCCGGTCTATGGTGCTCCGGATATGCATCTCACGGAATAGATCGGCAAAGGAGATTGACTTAGAGTCCAGGCCGACTTGATCAAGTGTTTGCGATTGTTGGGCCTCTATAAAATCAAGATGTCCATGGTGAGAGGACACATACCAAAAAAACCTAGACTTTGATCCGCGAGTGCGCACACGACGACGTTGCAGAAATAACCTACCGCGCGCTCTCTGAATCCGGCTACCGGCGCACGGCGGTTAGGAAATGGCTAGCAAAAACCGTTTGTCCAAGTCAAACCATGAACCATCCCTGTCCGTGACGAGCACCCTGTAGAGATCTTTGTTTATTCATGCCTACCTTTTTGCTTGGCTAATAACAATTATTTAATTACATCGCTTTAATGTTAGCTACGAGCAAAAGTTGTACGTGCGAAATCAATTGCTTGGCCTGCTCAGTAACACTTATTGATTCCTTTTTGTGTTTTTAAAGCGTAGAGACTTGCATACCACTGATTTTCAGTTAGTGGCACCGATAGCTTTAGCTAACTTAGTCATGATACATAAGCTTTTTGCATGATCTTTGCTCTACGATTTAATTTTTCAGTTCAAAGGTTATAAAAGTCTTTTAGTTCATCTTACAGCTAGGTTAGTACCGCTGAGTGCTTAAAAAAACATTGGTGACCTTGTTACCTATTACTACAGGTGAATGCAATGGAAAATAGCTATTCTCGTGCACCAACAGGAGACCCGACTAACACTACAAGTAGAAGTATGTAATGACATTCTCTGTGATATTCCATTGGATGTCACTATGTTCATCTTTGTCAATTTCCAGAGTACGTGCCCATAATGCTACCAATTCATGCTTAACAGTCGACAATGCTAAAGAACGCAAGAGAGAAGAATGGGATAGAGCCCGATGATATGCAATGATAGATTAGAAATACATATTTCTATGGGTTTTTTTGGAACTTGATATTTAGTATATAAAAATTAAAGTAATGATATATTAACGTCTAAATATTACTATGCTTTGCAAGAGGATAAAAAATTTTACAAAGTTGTATTTTAACTCGATACAAGGCTTAATAGTACATTGTTATATTAGGCCCTGTTTGGTTCATGAATGTTAAAGTTTAACTCCCATCACATCAATGTTGCGGTAAATGTATGGCGTACTAAATATATATTAATTGCATGCATGTCGGCACAGATTAGGAGTAATTTACGAGACAAATCTATTAAGCCTAATTAGTCCAAAATTAGAAACTTTTTGTCAAATAAGACGAAAGTGCTACAGTGTTTGTTAAACTTTAACACCTCTAACCAAACATGCCCTTATTGTCAACGTGGTCGTTATAAAATAAATTATAGATTTTAAATTTAATATAAAGGATAAGAATATAAATAGATATGTATCATTTTCGTCATTGTTTCTCATCGATATTTGATAGTTTTTTCTCCCGTTGTAACGTATGAGCATATTTGCTAGAGTGACTATCCAAAGTGCATAAAAAGGTACAGAGAAACCGTTGAAAGGTGAAATGATATTGAGCATGGTTTTATTCAAACGAATGTCCAAATAAGATTTTGGAGTGTGAGTTTAAAAAAATACTTTTAGAGATGCTCTAATCAAAGAAGGTGTCTGATTTATTCCTATCAATACAAAAGGATATTAAGAGTCTATTATTAGAGTTGCTCTCACACTCGTCGTCAAGTCAATTCGAGTGCTTGTTTGGACGAATTTAATCCTCTTAAACCCCATTAAACCATATGGGAAAATGATTAATCAAACAAACCTTTAGGTTTGGAGGGGATTGAGATGATAATTCATTCAATTCTCCCACATTAAAGTTGAGCACTCAGTCTGACTGATAATTCAGTTTGGTTTCTTGTTGTTTATGAATTTTCACTCGTCTGAGATGAGTAGAACAAAATTCTTAGAAAACCAAAATGACCTACAGTTATGAATCAAGAGAGTATTTTTCTTGCAAATCCACTTCAAGAACAAAATTTTTCAATGCTACAAAACCACTAATGGATGGGGCACGTAAGGGAAAGACTAGCGCCCGGACGTTCGGGCGTGGCATCCGTCTGACGCCCGTGCCTAATGCCCGTCCATGCGCCTAACGCGCTCTCTCTACATGCGAAAGAAAACGACGCAAGCGATGCACTTCCCTGGATGCGTGCGACCAACGGAGACGCGTGTACTGCACCTCCACCTCCCACTTTGCTTGGGCGGCCCCACAGTGCATGCTGCAGCTCCTGCCCGCTCGCCGGCATGCTGCTGTCACACTTGTCCATGCGCTCTGCTGCTGTTATTGTCGTTGCGCATTGCTGCTGCCGCGCCTGTCGGCCTAGGGCGCCTGGTGCTATAGTACACATGCGCTTGTGCATGCATGTGGGGCCGCTGCGCCTGCTTCGCTTCCCGCACACATGAGGGGACCACCTCTGTTTGCGCCCACTTTCCGCGTCTGATCATGCAACACTTGCAACATAAAGCATTTGCTGCAACATAGGTCCGAAACAAATGAAACATTTAAAACATACACTTGCAATATATGTGTATAGCCATCGCAACATATACAACATCCAGATAAAACACTTGCAACATATGTTTGAAACAGCTGAAACATTTGAAACATACACTTGCAACATACGTGTATAGCCAGTGCAACATATGCAACATCTAGATAAAACACTTGCAACATAAATTTGAAACATTTGAAATATACATTTGCATCATACGTGTATAGCCATTGCAATATATACAACATCCAAATAAAACATTTGCAACATACATTTGAAACATATACTTGCAACATACGTGTATAGCCAATGCAACATATATAACATCTAGATGAAACACATGCAACATTCAGATGAAACGTACATCTAAAGCACATTAAACATACGGAGCTAGATGACATAGAGTGACGATAAAATTTGGGCTAGTACTCAACTGCCATACATATGTGGACCCGTGCTCCTCTTACAAACAGACAAGCAGTTTGGTCAGCCCTACAATTAGCTAAGCATGCGGCAGGAGCAACTTGGCCTGGACGTAGACAACACACAGAGAGAAAAAGAGCAGCACAACAAAGCAGCACCAGGCCTAGACGGTAGGCAGCAGAGACAGGCACGACAGGAGAGGGCCATGGCCCTAAGACTGTCCGCAGCGCGTACTTTATATCCTACTCTAAACACATGCAGTAGCATATAGAGGAATAAAACGCCTGCAGCGCATACGCTATCCATCTACTCTAAACGCGCGCACACGCTATTCGTGGCGGAGTGCAGCCAGATAGCGGACGGAGGACAGCAGCCAAACACCACGGCCCCGCGTCCTCGGGACGTGCGCGCCACTATTTTCACTAACTAAAATGTTATAACTCACAAACCATAAAACCAAATTAAATTCCGATTTCACCATTAAATTCGTTGCAATAAATACTTCAAGACAAGATGTCACATGGATATATTTAGACAAAGTGACAAATGGGTCCCACAGTGGATAGAGAATGATATAGAGGATGGATGGATGCGGAAGAATTTGGTATAGAGGAGAGAATCTTGATGACTAGGCCTTTTAGAGAATGAATACAGAGATCCATGAGTGCGGACAGTCTAAGCGCGTGCGGCTTGGGGCCTGGCCAGCTTGTCTACTCAGCAGCGGACGCAACGGGTAGACAGTCCTCTCTCGCGCACATGTACGAGGCCCCACGCACCCCGCATGCACGTCGTCCTCTTTTTTTATTAGGCATAAGATCGGTCCATCCGTCCGGACGTCCACAGCCAAGCGTTATCAAAAACTGAACTAGGCCATGTTTAGATTGAAAAAAATTTCAATCTGATGAATAGTACTATTTTCGTCTTATTTGACAAATATTGTTCAATCGTGGACCAACTAGGCTCAAAAGATTCATCTCGTGATTTCCAACTAAACTATGTAATTAGTTATTTTTTACCTACATTTAATACTCCATGCAAGCGGCTAAAAATTAATGTGATGGAAAGAGAGTGAAAAAATTTAGAATTTTGAGGGTAACTAAGGGCTTGTTTAGATTGCAAAAAAAATGAACCCGATGAATAGTACCACTTTCGTCTTATTTGACAAATATTATCCAATCGTGGACCAACTAGACTCAAAAGATTCATCTCGTGATTTCCAACTAAACTGTGTAATTAATTATTTTTTAACCTATATTTAATACTCCATGCAAGCGGTTAAAAATTGATGTGATGAAGAGAGAGTGAAAAAATTTGGAATTTGGATGGCACCTAAACAAGCCCTAAACAAGGCCCTAGCGGCCCTAAAGGCATGACGACAGTCCATATTCATTATTGACTTGACGCAGACCCTCTGTGCTGTGATGTTGCACTCTTGCACCACACGCTGGCTAACATTTGACTTCCACGCCTGAAGACATATAGCGCCATAGATCTGATGCAGTGATGCACTAGCTTTGCATCTCGAGAAAAAAGGTCTTCCTTTTCAGATCGTCACAAAATGCATGCTACCTAGTCCTAGGTGAATAATGCTACCCAGTTGTTCACTGGACAAATTAAACAGTCATAGATAAATAACGTCCTTAGTAAAATTGTAGTTTATTTTAAGAAACTATTTATATCAAAGAAAATTTAGTATTATTGTTTTTTTATACCTCACTTAGAGTCTATACAAAACTTAAGAAAGGTTGACTGGGAGTAACCTAAAACACCACTTATTTTATGAGCTGCCGTCACTATGTAAAAACATTTCTTTGTTGATATAAGGTAACAATTGCATATTACTTGTAATAGCACAACAATCGATGGACTATGCAAAATGATGATCGGTGGTAGAATGTTTTTATTTTTATAAGAATTTCTGGATTATTTTTTACGAAAACGCTAAGTAAAGAGCACGCACGCTCCACTTGGTTCCGCCCGCACACCCGCCCGCATGGCCTTTTCCTCTCCCCGACGCTCTCTCTCCTTGACTCCGTCCTCCCGGCTCCCCACTGCACCCCTCTCTCTCACTCCGGCGAGCACCTCACCCGGCAGCCTCTGCGCCCACACCCCACCACCTCCTCCGCGCGCGGCCATGGTGGTGGCGGCGGCGGATCCGCCGGATCCAGCGGCAGGTAGGCCTCTCCTCCTCCTCTCTCTCCTCTCTCCTTCTGGATCTGCTTTTCTAGGGTTCCGGCGAGCTCTTCCCTTTCTTCTCCAACTCCATCGGGTATAGAAATGGTCGGCCGGGGGAGGCAGGTAGGCCAGCAGTGGGGATGGTCGATGGGCGGCTTAGGGGAGCTCGCGGCGGCAGGGGCGGTCGGGCCAGGTCAGGGCGGGGGAGCTCCGGCCATGGTGGCAGCAGCAGCCATGGCGGCGGCGGCGAGGGGGGAAGGGAAGAAGGTGACGCTGTGTGCGAGCTAGGGTTTCGCCGAGGAGGAGAGAGAGCTGCTGTGTGTGTGTGTGTGTTTTTTGCGACTCAAATCTGTGCTACAGAGGTGGGCGCGCTGGAAGTTGAAATCCTGCGCATGCACGCTCTAGCAACGTCCTTTTTATGTGTTTTGTGAGGACTAGCAAACGTGCCCATACGTTGCAACGAAATATGTTGTGTGGTGACCTGGACGCTTTTTGCGTTGCAATAGAACATGTTGTGCGGTTAATTAGGTGCACGATTTATGGACCGGAGATTTCTTCACCGTAGTTATTTGTTTCAATACGTTTTGAAATTGAACTCCGTACTGTCGTTTGATGCATCTTGTAATCATAGTCTATAATATCGTTGCAAAGAAAATAAAAATAGAAAACATGAGAATACAATAGGCCCTTGTTTAGATTCCAAAGTTTGCCTCACAAATTCACTATGCAGAATTCCTATTCCCTGTCACATCAAAATATCGGCACATATATGGAGTACTAAATATAGATGAAATCAAAAACTAATTACACAGTTTTGTTATACTTTGCGAGACGAACATTTTAAGTCTAATTAATCAATATTTAGACAATTATTACCAAATAAAAACAAAATTGCTACAGTGTGACGGGACACTTACTATGCAAAGTTTGTCTCCAAACTTTGTCATCTAAACAAGGCCCAGGAAAATGAAACTTGCCATTGTAAAAAAAAATTAAAACAAAACACAAATCTAAAATTATGGAACCAATGGAAAAAACTAAATCCAAAATAGAATCGGAAACCAGGAAAAGAAAACTTGTACGTGAAAAAAAAACTCGAAAGTCACGGCTGTGCCGATCGAAAAAACAGAAAACAAGGAAACCACCGTGGATCGGAAAATAGAGAAGAAACGAAAAATGCTCCAAAACCTAGACGGTACCTCCTATGGAGACAGGCAAAATAAAACGGGAAACATTCCAACATAGAAAAAAAAACAGAAAATGTTCAGAAAAAAGAGACACTCGATGCTAATTAAATAAAAGGAAAACACAAAACAATCAGGAAATGCAACAATGGCAAAATTAAAAGTCTCAACACGTCGGCAGGATGATAAATAGTTAGAAATAGAATAGGATTAGGATTCTATTTCTGCTACATCACTTGGCCAAGAAAAAATAAAAAATAGAAAATAAAACTTTTAGCCTTTTGTATTTAGATTAGAATTGTATTCAGGGACTCATTGGATCTATTTGGATTAGGATTCTACTATCCAAGCCTCACGAACATATATTCAAGCTATGCATATTATTGTCCTATAAAATATTTAAGAGGACGGTAGACAGGTGAAAAGACGAGAGCTATTCTAACTCGTATATATACAAGTCTGAATGAAAATAAACTCTCTATTTTCTGATAGTTAGAAAGAGACAGATAAAAAATGGATAGACGAAAAAAAATAGTCTGAAATTTTACCTCTTTATTATTAGGTATATAGATAAACATGAATGGAGTCTCTAATCGGTACCAGTAAGATGGAATGAACAATACAATGTAGTATCAGGCACAGCAAGAAGGTCTTTTGATTTTGCGGACGTGATTGGCGTCTCTGGCGTCGAGTTCGTTCATACGAGGGATCGGAGCCAACGCTGCTTCTTGCTTCTGGTTTTGGGTTTTCACACGGCCAAACGGCCAAACGGCCAAGTTGGTTGGGGCGTCATTGTAGTTGCACACAAAGTGGCAAGCCAATCAGAAAGCAACTGGTGATGATGAGACCCTGTCCACGCGTCCATTGCATCATCGTATCACAGTGGCAATGCAATCAGGCAAACTTGACACGCTAGGCTTAGCCAGGCGCTACTGGATTGTCTGTCTGCAGGCTTGAGAGTTGAGACGACACTTAACTAATCCTGTCACATTGGCATCTTGGTTGTAGGAGTACTAGTGTTTGCGTGTGGGCCCGGTCAAGGAGCGCGTGGAGTGCATATCTGTCTATCTTTCTCCTCTCCTAGTGGACCTTCTAAAAGTTTGTGCACAAATCTTAAAGCAACTTGGAATTATTACATCTCTGATACTTTAACATTTTCTTGTACGAGAAGTTCATACTTTAACATTGTCTTAAAGCAACTTGGAATTATTACATCTCGTATAAGACGAACAACTACTTCCTGGTGACATTCCATTATATGGTGGCGATTACTCAACTTTCTCTCTTTACTGCATCAACCTTTGATTGACTACAAAGAACATGCTTGGTCAATGGACCCAAACAACCGCGCCTCCGGTGCCTCCACTACCTCAGGGTATGGCTTATGTTGCTATCAATTTATCTATATGATCAACATATTGTTTGTGTCAAAATTGCGAGTAGATCACATATGCACATGTCTGTCATAAACCTTTTGCAAATTATTTTCTAGATTAACATATATCTGAATTTTCCTAAATATCTAACACCTCGGGACTTCTTTTTCATTAAGATCATTTCCTAAATAGATCGACTTTTAAAGTTGTTTTAAGTAAGTCAGATTTTCTTAACTTTGATCAATTCTATATAAGAGTGTATTAACATCTATGACAAAAAAAGTACGGTATAAAAATATATTTCATGTTGTATTAACTATACTAATTTTATGTAATAAATATTCGTCTTTTTTCTATAAAATGCATTCAAACTTAGTTTTTTTTATTTAGAACAACTCCACAGCTGATTTATTCAGTACAAAAGAAGTAGGAAATTATTACATCTCTAACATTTTAACATTAGCCTATAGTGAGAACAAGTTCATACATATACATAACATGAAAGATAGCCGTACGGTACAAACCAACGCTTCTGGCCAGTTCTGGGCGCACGCAGGACACCCCTCGGGGTACGGGATGTGAAGAAAGCTGATAAAAAAGATGCCGGTCCTCTCCCAACGCTGGTGGGAGCAGCTTCATCGGTCATCATTGGACGAGAAGACATCGTTTCGTTATCTTGCCAAACCGTCCTCTAGCCTAACTGGTAACTGGTCCCTCAGTTCCTGAGTTCGATTCTTCATGGGGATGAATTTTAGGCTTGAGGGTAAAAAAATCCCCTCGTCTGTCCCACACCAAATAAAGTACAGGTCTAAGGCTGTCCCATCTCACAGGGATGCAAATGCCGCTGTATATGGATGGGGCCGGGATTCGGGGATTTTTCGAGCTACGTGAGAAGTTCATCTTCTTAATGACACATCGTGGGGACGTCTCTCCCCCGTGGCTCGAGTTTTCGTTTTTTTTATCTTGAAACGGTTTCTATATTTTTTCTCTTTCTTCAATAACTATTCTAGTTTTTGCATTGTCGCCCTAAAGATAGCAATAATGGAGGGCTGTCAAGTGATTGGGCTAGAAAAAGCAGGCTGAAAGTGGAAGGGGCTGATGGAGGGGAAAGATGTAGCAAGTGGCAGTTATCGAGCCCACCAAGCCACTAGTTATTTTCCCTGTTGATAATGATCCCCGCATGTTTGTGTATGAAGAAAAATATATAGAAGAATATCCCCGTATGTTTCTTAGGGATCTCTTGTCTAGACCCTGCCAGCATTGGTTGGGCAGAAGATGCACAAGCCTTCCATGAGTATCTCGCGAGAAGGAACCATGCCACCATGGAAGCAAATAATTAAGATGAAAGAATTCAAGAACTTGTAGATGGGTACCATGACTGTTTAAGAGTACACCAACAAGTTCATACAATTGATGAGATATGTCCTTGAGTACACAGATACTGAGAAAAAGAGGAAATTCTTATATAAAAGGCCTAAGCCAATCCGTAAAGAGTGCTCATTACTCGCAATTGTTGCTCTTAAAAGCAGATGATCACACTACAACACAATTTGGATTACGTGTCACATAAACTAAGCCAACACTTAACTAAATTGCCCTTTCTAAGACCACAATAGGGCACATATTTAGATCCGGGCAATTTTTATGTGCCATTGTAAATTGATTAGGGGCATATAATATTTCCCACCAAATATCCAAAAAAAACTAGATACATATATTTGCCTGGATATATTGAACAAAAGTAAATTTATGTGCTTTTTTTGCGACAAAAAGTAAATTTATGTGCTGGGATAGTTATACTATAGCAGGGCATTTTAAGTGACGGCCTTGTGCAAACAGGGCACATGGTCTGCCGAGCTAAAATTTCAGCGGAAACGTCAAATATCGTAAGAGCGCATACGTGTGTGGAACCCAAAAGTAAAACAGTTATAGCCCGATGTCGAACCTGAACCTTTCTTCCCCTCCCATTCTATAGCTCTCTCTCTCTGTCTCTCGCTCTCTCCATCTAGCGAAGCACCTAAAATCAAGTTCTCTGGTTTCCCTCTAATCTCTAACCATCCACAGATTCCTCCTCAAATCCCTAATTTTTTTTTGCCCAAATCCGTAAAAACAGCTACGACCTGAAGCTTTTCAATGGGGCAACGAAGTTCTGGCTGTAATCTTAGCTTGGAGAGAGGAGCAGGAGAGCAACCGAGCAAGCATTACACATTTCAGGTCTTTGTTCCCTCTTCCTTCTCTATTGTGTCTGTTTGTTGCCTAAATCTGCTAATTTTGCGAGTGGATGCTCCTCAAGGAACTGAGCAAGCAGTAAGTTGTGTTTCAGTTTGAATAATATATTTTTTCTCTTGTGTACTTTTTATTAGTAGCTGACTAGTAACTATACAAGGAACACTTATGTTCAGTTTTTGTTTTTGTTATAGAAAAAAGAAGAGGTCAAAATAGTGCTAGAAGAAATCAATATACTGCACTTGGTGGCCATGGATTTTGTAGAAGTGGCAAGAAGTTGAATCACTACAGGAAAACGCCTCTTTGCCGACTGCTTGCCCCGGTCGGCAAAGGCATAAACCCAGTCGGCAAAGGCTTTGCCGATCGCAAAGCCACGTGGCAGTCGGCAAAGCCTGGGTCGGCAAAGGCGGATTTGCCGACTGCCACGTGGCACACAGTCGGCAAAGCCTTTGCCAACTGCCACACAGCAGTCGGCATAGCCACGTGGCGCTGTCAGCCCTGACGGCAGGCTTTGCCGACTGCTGGTTTCTAGGCAGTCGGCAAAGAATTTTTTTTCAAAAATTGTTTGCCGACTGGCCGCCAGCTCGGCAGTCGGCAAAGAAAGAAAATATTTTTTTGAAATGTTCTTTGCCGACTACTTTCGGAGTTGCAGTCGGCAAAGGTTTGACCTCTTTGCCGACTGTCTCCCATTGCAGTCGGCAAAGACTCTGTCCTGGGGTTTTTTTGCCTAGCTTCAAAGCTGGAATTTTTTTTGCTTTTGTTTTCTGTTTTCTCGCATCAAAACCCTGCAAAATCACAAATTATAATCCAATTTCACCAGAAGCACCGGTAGCACCATTTATATCACAATTTCATCACATTTGTCGCCAACATCACCACATATATCACAATAACGCACAACATCACATATATCTCACATATATGTCACAATAACAACCACATAAGTGCATTACAACCATCACATGAAGTCCAACACGTCGAACACCACAAGTCGACGTCCATCACACGAAGTTCAACATAACAAGTCTAGGTCCATAACGAAGAAAAGAAATACATGACAACAACTTCGACGATACGGTGGATACATGATAACAGAATCGACAAGTACCTAGCTCGTCGCGCCGTCCCCGGTCTCGTCGTCTGCTCCGCCCCCAGAGCCCCCACGGTTTGCCCACGGAAACCCCCTTGGACCAAACTGAGGTGCCTGCGCGTACTGCCACCCTCCGCGCACCGGCGGCCACGAGTACGTCGGAGGAGGGCCACACGGAGGTGGATACGGTGGATAGGGTGCAGGTGGTGGATACGACATCATCTGATGGCCAGGACCTCCAGGAGACGGGTTCGAACCCGCCGACTGTACCTGCACAAGTTAAACGCCAAGTGATGTCATTAGTATCTGCAGCATGGACGCACAAGTTAAAGCAAGAGTCAATATACTCACCGGGGTCCCTCCAGGAGCGACAGGAGCAGGCACAGGAAAAAACTCTGGAGGAGGAGGCGGTGAAGCGAACATTGGAAGAGGAGGCGGTGTAGACGCCCCGGGCGTCTGCATGGACTGGAAGAAGCTGGCCATGTTCTGCATCTGAGTGTTGTAGTGCTGCTGCAGGCTTTGCTGGTAAGCCATCTGTTGCGCCATCATCTGCGCGTGCAACGTGGCAATCCTCTCCTCCATCTTGGCCTCCATCTGGGCCTGCAATATTACATCCGTAGTGTTGATTGTATGTACAGGTGCGAAACGAGTGAACGACGAACGAAACGGCACTTACCTGTGACGCTGACTGCCGCCGGGGCGCTACGGGGATGTCGCTGGAGCTCGTGGGCGTGGATCGAACCTGGGTCAGCGTAGGAACCTGGGACGGGTCGAGGGCGCTGTGGGCCATGTAGTAGCGGCCGTGCTGCTTCCCTGGTCCCAACCTCTGCAGGAGGTCTGTGTCCAGGGGCTCGGCGGTGGGGTCGAACGTCTCCCCGTAGCGCTGGCGAGTCGCGATGGTGTACTCGGTGGCCTTCTCGTAGGCGACTTCAACCCTATCAGGCGTGAGACGGCATCCAATTGCGTAAGCTTTGTCTTCTCGTGAAGGGGCTTCTGTGCCGACTCCATCATGTCGTAGAAGGCCTTCGCGGTTTCCTCCGGATCTTCCTCCACATCCATTCCTTCGCCAAACCGTGCTTCGTGGAAGTCTGCCATCATGTCTGCCATCCCGGCATCGCCATCATACTCCTCGAGGACGGGTCGCACCACCTCGTCCCTAATAGGATGGTATTCACCATGGTGGCGCCAACGGGTATAGTTTGGAACGAACCCGTGCTTGAACAGATCTCTCAACACCTGAGCCTTTACTTTCTTCTTCTTGTTCCTGCACTCGCTGCAGGGACACGACATCCGAATCGACCCTTTAGCAGCTGGGCCAAATGCATGCTCCAGGAACTCAGTCGTCCCCCTGATCCATTCGTGGCTCTTACTTGCGAAGCCCGAGTACATCCACTCACGGTCACCCATGCTCTGTCATGCGGCAATGTTAACATGTGATAAAACCAGCAAGTGCATCTACAACGCGCTCCTACCATCTAATAGGTGAAGGATAGGTCCTAATCCCACCCGAGCATGCACAGACGAGGTTAGCTTCCATGCTCCGCTCCCGTCCGAGACGGAATTTCGGCAGCACCTCCCCGCTGTTCTCCCGATACACGTCCCGGCGGGGAGAGTGTGTATCCAGAGAACAACGGGGAGGTCATGCCGAAACTCCGACTCGGACGGGAGCGGAACATGGGAGCTAACCTCATCTGCGCATCCTCGGGCTGTCCAAATAACGTGGACAATCTGAAACGGATACGGTTATACATATGCGAAGAACGCATACTTTCAACCGTATCCGTTTTGGACGGGAGACGCCTAACTGGGTAACGCGACCTATGACTACATGTGGCGGAAAGAGGGGTCATACCACAGGTGCCGATGAAGAAAGGCTAGCGGGGCAGTGTCGAGTCGTGCTCCTCTGGCTAGCCTCCAATGGGAGCCCTCCTGAAAAAGAAAACAATTAGTGAGAACGAAAAATTTCGGCAGCACCTCCCCTGTACGGGAAGGTTACCAAACCTGCAAGAAAAGACGGCACGATGGCCGACAAACACATATACATGTCAGGTACGATGGCCGACAACCACAAATGTATTTCCAATCCATGCAGAAGAATATAAGCAGGTATTAACAAAGTAAACTACTACTACTACTAGTACTACTACCTCGTCGTCACGGACGGCGTCACCGGCGCGTGGAGCAGAGGCGCGCGCGAGGACGGCGAGGCGGGGACGGCGCGGCGAGGCGAGGACGGCGAGGCGAGGACGGCGCGACGAGGACGGCGACGCAGGGCCGGCGGACGGCGAAAGGCGCGCGGACGGCGGACGGAGCGGGGCACGCCGGATTGGGGCGGGGCAGCGACGGCGCCGGGGTGGGTCGAGGCGAGGCCGCGGCCGCTGCGGGGCCGACGCGCGGAGCTGCACGCGGCGGCGCGCCTGGCCGGGGTCGGATCGGGGCGGGGCAGCGCCGGTGAGGGGCCTGGGCGGGGCGGCCGGCGCCGGGAGGGGGCCAGCGCGGGGGGGACGCGCCGCGGGGGTGGCCCAGCGCGGGGGGGGAGCGCGGGGGGAGGGGGGCGCCGCCGGGGATGGCCACGCCGCCAGGGAGGGACCAGCGCGGGGGGGGCGCCGCCGGGGAGGGCCGCGCCGCGCGGGGGAGGGCGCCGCGCCGCCTGGGAGGGCGCGCGCGGCCGGGGGAGGAGGAGGGGATCCGCCGGCGCGGGAGAGAGGGAGGGGAGGGGCGCGGGGGAGGGGGAGGGCGCGGGGGGGATGCGCTGGCGGCCGGCCGGGCGACGGCGTCGACGGCGGGGGCGGCCTGGGTGGCGGCGGCGGGCGAGCGGGTTATTTGGGGCAGGCGGGCGGGATTTTGGGGAGGGGAGGGCGGGCCGAGCGGATAAGGCGACGTTTTTATTTTTTTATTTTTTCCCTTTGCCGACTGCCAGCATGTGACGCAGTCGGCAAAGGTCTATTATTTTTTTTCAAAAAATTATTTTTTTTAATTTTTTTTAAAAATACTTTGCCGACTGCTCTGCTCCCTGGTTCCGACACCAACACGGTCGAAATTTCACGCGAGGCCCCGCACACGGCCTCAACATGCTCCAAACATCATGAATATCATTTTCTGAATGGCCGGATTCCATTATTTCATGTACCTGCAGCTCAAATCTGGAGCTGCCGGGAAAAAATCAAAGAAACAGAAAAAATCTACGGAATATAGCAAAATAAATCAAAATGATCCCAAACTTGAAATATATCATGTACTTACTGTATCAAGGCAACACAAAAAACTGGGATCGAAAATCAAAAAAAAAATTCTTTGCCGACTGCCAGGGAGGATGGTAGTTGGCAAAGCCTGCACCTTTGTCGACTGCTGACGGAGTGGCAGTCGGCAAAGGTGACGGTGTGGATGGCGTCAACCATGGCCTGCCTTTGCCGACTGCAATTCTTTGCCAACTGCCTGGCAGTCGGCAAAGCCAGGCAGTCGGCAAATCCTGCTTTGCCGACTGCAGGAAATTCTAGTTGGCAAAGGGACCTCTTTGCCGAGTGTCGAAAAAAAATAGTTGGCAAAGAAAATTGCAGTCGGCAAAGAGCCAATTTCCTGTAGTGAATGTTGACAAGTCGAAATATTTTTGTAGGACAAATAAAAGCTTAGTTTGTTGTTCCATGAGATGGTGATGCGTGTTGTCTAATGCTTTATGAGACTCATTTTTTCAAGTACTCTTCTTGTAAGGATATTTTGGAACTACGGTGATGCTTTCGTGAACTTATGTTACTCTTCTGCATGATTGCTATGCCAAATTTTATATATATCATGTATGTATAGTGAGAGGCATCATAACTCGTACCAAAACTATGAGAAAAATTCACTGTCGGTCCCTTAACTTGGCTCAAGGTGTCATTTAGGTCCTTGAACTTTCAAAGTGATATCTGTGGGTCCCTAAACTTGGCAGAGGGTGTCATCCAGGTCCCTAAACTTTCAAGTTGATCACTGCAGGTCCCTAAACTTGGCAGAGAGTGTCATCCAGATCTCTAAACTTTCAAAGTGATCACCGCAGGTCCCTAAACTTGACCGACGGTGTCATCCCGGTCCAAATATGGACTAACCCACTCTATAAGCTGGCGTGACACGCTGACTGTACGTTAGACGTGGATCCAACATATGTCAATTAATCAATCATTATTTATATAATATTTATCATAAAATTATAAATTATATAAAATAATTTACATTAGCAAAAAATAAATTAAAGTATTAAAACAATTTACAACAACAAATATATTAGGTTTAAACTAAAATAGAAAAATACTAAAATTAATTTAATATTGATGTATCATTAATAGTATTAAAATAATATTAAAAGTTACCTATAGTATTAAAAGTTTTCTCTATAAAAAGTTACTTCTATAAAAAGTTACCTATAGAATATTTTGGAACTCCGGTGATGCTTTCGTGAACTTATGTTACTCTTCTGCATGATTGCAAATTTGATATATATCATGTATGTATAGTGAGAGGCATCATAACTCATACCAAAACTATTGACATGTACTAAAAGAGATGCATTTATGTGCTATGGTAACAATAGAACACAACATATGTATACATGGATATCACAAAACAGCATGGCACACATATGTGCCTGAATACTCTTGTACAGCACATGCGGGGTGCTGGCGTGCCTAGTGGAATTGGGCACATATATGTGCCAGGGTAAAGCTCATCACATGTATTATGCAGCACTAACATCTATATGTGTGCCCCAATATTGTTACAAATCCGGCACATGTATGTGCCATCTTTCTCTATGTGCCGTGGTTTAGAATCCTCGACACGATTTTCTCTGGCCGTATAATATGCTTCTAGGGCAATTAATAAATGGATACCATGGCACATATAGCTGCCCCTAAAGTCAACACGATAATATGATGACCCCTAGGTATCATCATGGAGGACATATCATGTAACAGAACCGACCAAATTATAAGAGCACAAGTACGAAAACAAGCACCGAAGCGCTCAAATTTTCAAACTTGAGCCCATACACTACTAGATAAACCCCCATTTAGCAACGGATACCCACCAACGTTTAATTTATGTGTTGCCAGCAACACAGTAGCAACGCATATGAAATGTTGGAACAGGTTATCAAGTGTTCCCCTCCTTTCCCTCCAAGTTCCGTGTTTTTAGTTTTTTAAAATTTATATCACCAGGTATTGGCGTACAACAACAAAATAAATTTTCAATTTATATCACCAAGTATTGGCGTACAACACCAAAATAAAAAAAAGTTGGTATCAACAAGAATCGAACAGCTGACCTCTTATTGGCCTCCTATCGACGTTGGCCAACTGAGCTGAACCCTGTTTCGTCTAACTTGGATTCACTAATTATTTTATTTAAGAACAAATGTGAGCATGAGAAAATCCTCTTCGTGGGGTCTACAGCCTAACCACAACGGACGTCGTTGCTTTGCGTGGCGCCTTGGTACGGTACCCTGCCCGGCGCCCCCGGCCTAACCACAACTGCTTGTAAGAGGTGTGATTTAAAAAAACAAAAAAGATATGATTTCTAAAAAAAATCAGCTTTCATCGAGCGATTTCTAAAAAAACAAAAAAACACCTTTCATGATGTGATTTCTAAAAAACAAAAAACAACTTTCTTCATGATTAGAACCCACTACCTCCAGCTCCCAACAAACTGAACACATCTCTACCATTAGACTACACATGCATTTGTTAGTGTGTGTATATATATTTTATTAATATTTTGTAACCTTGTCATAGGTTGCACGAAAACTTCGTAACTTTCTCGTATGATGTTTGATGAAGACAAACTTTATACCAAAGTTATAGTCCTTTTCGAGATCTACAACTTTGTAGTTCAGACTTTTTAGATTTGAGGTCGTTTGGATTTTCAAATATGTATCATAAGATTTATAGAGTTAATATCAAATGAGTCCGTATGCTTTAAAGTGACAAGTGAGTGTGTAGTGGTAGAAAAGGATCACAGATGGAGAAACAACCAAAATAAAAGTTCTCAAAAAGTTATAAAACTTTGTAGTTCACAATTTTTTAATTTAAAATTGTTTTGATGCTAAGTATTTGTTTCACCAGATTTAATAAAAGTTAATACCAAAGGAATCTATATGCTCTATGGTCATAAGTGAGTGTAGTTGTAGATAAGGATGTCGGATGGAGAAGCGACCAAATCAAAAGTTGTAAATCTCGAAAAGTTATGCAATTTTGTAGTTCATAATTTTTTCATTTGAAATCATCTATCGTTCAAAAATGATGTATGAATTCCCACATTTGAAATTCAAATTTTTCAAACAACCTCGGATGGACAAATGACCAAAACAAAAGTTCTAGATCTCGAGAAGTTATGCAACTTTATAGTTGATGACTTTCTCATTTGAAATCATCTATCCAAGAAAAAATCATGTGAATTTTCTTACATTTTTTTCAAACAACCTCAAATGGAGAAATGACCAAAATAAAAGTTATAGATCTCAAGAATTTATGCAACTTTAAAGTTAACGACTTTTTCATTTGAATTTATTATAGTCTCGAATACTCATTTCAAAATTAGATGAACATAGATTCAAGCACCACAAATATATCAACTCCCTTATTATTTACTTTTAAGTAGAATGCCAAGTACCAAGAAACTATTTTTCATTAATATTTGTCTTATTAATAGAAAGTAATATAATTGTCTACATTAAATTGATGCCATTAGTCATTACTTCACAATGGACTAATTTGGTACATATTATTAATACTATCACAAAACCAATATACGTAGTATATTTTAGATATATATTTTTTTAGATATATAAGCACCAGAAATCTAGAATCGAGAGCGCGTGGAATATTAGTTTCCCTCCTTAAAATATTGACGGAAATTATCCACCAAATTCTCCCTCCAAAAATCTATTTGCCGCTCCATAACATTTGCCGCTCTAATCTAATCTAGCGAATAAAAACTGAAAGGCCCTCCTCAGTCGTCATTCCCTCCGACTGCGGCGGCCAGCTGCCCCCATAACTCCCTCCAGCCGGTGGTCGCCCCACGACTCCCTCCGCCTCCCTTGACGAGCTCCTTCGCTGCCGGCCTGCTGCTCCTCTCTTTGGGCGACGACGGCCAAGATCTAGGCTCTGGACAGGGGTACGCCTCGAGGCAGCAGAATCGTCGCTCGCTCTTCGATCTACTCCATGGCATCTTCTCTTCTACGCCATCATGCTCATTGAGCGCCACCACATCCTCCTGCCACAGGTGATGCGCTTGTACATCTACCTTCTAATCTCCTCTCGCTATCACCATCTGCTACGGCTTCACTCATGTACAGATCTGAGAAAGTTTTTATCCTAGGTGGGTAGCGTAGGAAGAAGCAGCAGCGTAGAGGCAAGGCAAGCATTGGAAGCAGGCACACAAGCAGCAGAATAAGAGTTCGTGAGAATTGACCAATCCTTGCAACAAGATAGAAGAGAGAAGGTAATTTATTTTTGTTCTTTTCTCCCCTTCTGTTAGGATGCAGTGGCCAGTGCATGTGTGATCTTTCTGTTTAATGGCTTCACGCTGCCAATCTATTTGTTTACTGAATTTTAGTTTAAAGCGAAGTAGAGTAGAATTCCGTGGTCGATTAGTGAATCCGCAAATAGAGTAGCTCCAGAGAGAATTACGGCTGCTATACAATTCAAAGGGAGAATGTCACTGAACTGATAGGATTTGCGCTTATAGCCAATGCAGTTAGATGGCTGACAGACTCCTATATAATTGATGCCGAGATGATAATATGGTTGTTGCCATCTGATAATAGCATCATAGGTTGTATATGCATGTGAAACTTTAATTAGATAAGGCAAGGAGCATGTGAATGAAACTATTGAAGTTGCATAATGCATATGTTTCAAAGGTTTTTTCAGATTGAGTTCTTTCTCCCTAGTTTATCTACTTGCATCTCCCTGTCTCCTACACGAGGCATGACCGTAATAAATCCGTAACTCCTGTTCCACACGTCCAGGCTCGTCCTCTCGGCAGTTTCTAGAACGGCGTTTTGATTTCTCTTGTACCCAGCCCATCACTCCTAGATCCGATAGGGGGCCGTGAGCCCATGACACAGGGACTATGCCGTGATCACCGTGGCATCCCACCGGCGAGCGTACTTGGATCAGAATGATTGAGAGTCACCACGATCAGTTAACAGATGCCAGGCATAAGATCTGTGGTGGTGGTGAGTGCGGCCAACAGTACAAGCCAACAAGTAAGTCTCCAGCATCCCTGTTGATAGTCAAGTCTTCAATCACCTCCTATCTTGGTTTGCAGTGCTATATTCATCGTGTTCCACCTTCCTTCTGTCTGACCTGGACATTTGATTAATGTTTTGGCTCCCCCGCCCCTGCAAAATTCCAGTGAACCTCTTTCTAATCCCTGATTTTTGTTTCAACCCCTACTCCCTAGTAATTAATTTGTCTTCAAAAAATAGGATGTGCAGGTGTTGTGTAATTGTGGTGGAACCTTACAGTAGAAGCCATGATACAGTAGCAGATTAGCAGCACCGCTACCTAGTACTTTGAAGAAATCAGGATAAACAGGTTGGTAAGTCTCACCTCGCTCTATACATCCTCGATGGGAACAAAATCGAGTAAATCTCCAATTTCTTATGATTCAATAATTTGTCTTCTCTCAGATTCACTTTCCGTAGACTGGTTCATGAAGTTCTATTATTTTTGTGTGATTGTTGGTTGTGCTTATTCATTTTTTTAACTTTCAGAAAAAAGGCATATCTTCTAAACTTCTGTTCACTGATATAGAGGTACCAGGTAATTGAATTTTAGCTTTAAGAAATTAATGTCTAGCAAGGTCAGCCTGTCTCTTCTTTCGGTATGTACATTTATTTGCCTTCATTTTGGCAGTGTCTGAATTCTGATTGGGCATGTATATTGAGTGACCTGCACCTAATTTAATATAGCTTCAAGATAACGAAGTCTTTGAGAGATCCTATGCCAGTTAATAATATACCATAGTACTTGAAACTAAATCAGTTATCAATCTTGTAGTTTAGCAATCATAATCTTGGATTTCAGTATATTTCTTTAGCATGTTTCTTAAATTTTGTTTCAGATTGACAGGATTAATTCCAATCACTTAGCTTGCTACAGATATTATATCTTCCGAGTCTGACATCTTTTATCAGGTATTCTTTTTAGCCTCTAAAGTCTTCAATGTCAAGTAGTGTCCAAACTCATTTGTGCTTTCTGTACATGTAAATGCTCCTATAATATCTTTGTAGATCGACTTTTACATGGTCTGCAGATTCTTTGAAGCCGCAGGGTTCGAGAACAAGGGTCATTAACATAAGCACTGTACTATGTTCTTAGTATTTCCATGGTTGTAGTATCATTACTAGATCCAAAAACATGACTAATCTCTAGCCACAATTGTAGCAATCACATTGATTTGACTTCTGTTAGCAAATTCAAATGTGTGCCTACTTATGTTGTCAGATTAAACAAGATTAATTCATACACCTGCAAGAGGTGTTGATTATCTATTACATCTTTGAGAAGTCTATTTCTCATTATTAGGTATTTCTTTTGGCCTCCATTATTTTAGCACAAGTGCAAATTAGACATGTACTAGCAGAAGTGATAGTTATTCCTTAAGATGACCATGGGCACTATTCTGGATCTACTACTTGAACTATGTTGACAATAATTGGGCACCATTCTTATCGGTCTAGATAAAAAATTTTTGGATGGTTTCTTTCTTTATCATATTGCACCATTTTTATATGGGCACCATAAGATTTGATTTTATATTAGTTTTGTTGCCGTCATCTGATATTATCTCCTATCTTAAATTTTGATGTCATATTAAAGTAATCCTACATTTATCCGTAGGTCGAGAAGACAAATGGATGATCACATTAGTGAAATACAAGACTGGAGAAAGGAGGGTTGGCATTCTAACAGGGATCCTTTATGTTTTATATTTGAATCCCATAGGAACTTGTACTCTGAACAAAAATTATGTCATGAATTATATGAATGATACTCATTGTAATGAAATAAATTCTCTATACTATATGACTCTGCTTATTTTCTCTGTGTCGGATGGTCTTGCATTTTTCATTAAATTCTACTGCATTATCCCTATATTTGTCTCAAAAAATAAATATTAATGATATTAATGGCTTATGGTTTATTCCTTGCAACACATATAAGTGTTGCAACAAACTAAATCAATATGTTGCAACAAACCATAGAAGTAGTACGCTAATGGTTTGTACAAACACATATAAGTGTTGCCATAACCTGTCATTATGTGTTGCAACTTTGCAACGGTTATTAACATATGTTACCAACACAAAAATAAGTGTTGCTATAGATCTTTGCAACGCCACTTTAAGCAACGCATATTAGATGCGTTGGTATAGACCCTGCCAACGCATATATAGACTTTTAGCAACACATTTGCGTTGCAAAAGTGGGTGTCATGTTGTAGTGATATAATCCCGGTAGTCAATCGAAATCACGAAGGATTTCAAACCAAACTGCTTACAACCAGGATCGCATCATTCAACATACACATCGTACGTTACATTTCACAAGTAGTTCTGAAATAAGTTTACACCACGGAGTAGCAAATATTACAAACCAAGTTTTGAAAGTAGCGGGAGCATAACACACCCATTAGTTACTTAATTACTGCCAGTCTGGATGATCGACATCCCGCAAAAGCATGAGGAAAGTACATAAAGACGATCACGCCCTTGTGACCTAGTCATCATCACCCGCAGGGTGGAGACACGTCTTGCAGAATCCCTGATAAAGCATGTCATCTGCAACAGGAGGGAATAAACCCTGAGTACTGGAATGTACTCAGCTAGACTTACCCGTCAAAAACCAGAAATAAATAAGACACCAAGGATTATGCAAGGCTTACACAAGCGGCTGGCTGACACCACATTTTGCATAAAGGCATAAGTAGTTGAAACTCTTATAACCTGTACTAGCATTTATTTTTAGCATTTATCTGTCATCTATCTTAGCACCTGTACTAAACATGCACTTGATTATCATCAAACAATTATTCATATTATTCCATAGCAGGTATAAATTGTGGCAACATTGTATCATTCACTTAACCATCTGTTCAATTAATGAGATCTACGTTGCCGCTGCTCAAGTCAAGTGCTCACTAACCGGGAGCGACGGCGATTCGAATCGAATTCCTATCCAGCTGGAGGGGTATTTCTAACACTCACCGAGACGCGCCTGGCGAGGGCTGCTCAGGTCATCTTTCGTACAGTTTAGGAATCGCGGGTCCGAATGATGTCGCGACCTCAAGGGCGACACTCTGCCAGGTGATAGGGACTCTAACCCTCCCTTGGTCTTACGCCAATGTCCCCAAGCACATCCTTTCTCTCCTCCAAGAAGCAACCTACCATTCGATTCCCGGCCTGAACCATACTACTCGACTTCGCGGTCGGAACGACTTATCCGGCCAACTAAGTGTCAGACTGCGTTCAACATGACTTAAGGACGTACAGCGAATCGGTCCTTAAACGACTCAGACGGGCATGGCTCCACACCCAAGACGTGAAGTGTCTTGCAGCTGTACCATCGAACCCCCGCCCGATCTCAAGTTCATTTTAAAGCATGGTTCCATCACGATAGCCATAAGCCACTCGCGACCCAATCCTATATCTCGCGGATGACCGGAAATCACCCGACTTCTACCGTACTAAGCAGGGCTAAGCATTGACACATGCCTACACCTATTATAGGATGAAGTGCAATATCTGGACAAGGACAGGTATAATGCAACAATGGTTTTCATACAACCCCTACTACTTAATGCAGTAAACAACTTAAAAGTACTTAAGATATATTTATAAAACAATGGGTTCAGCATGCACCGGGGCTTGCCTTTGAGAAAAGTGGAAGGTCTGTGGTCCGGGCACTCGGGTAGATCTTCAGCGGCGTCTCCTTCGCCGATTGGTTCTGTCGGTTCCTCCGGTTGGCTCTGCACCTCCTCTGGTATCGCTTGTTCGAATTCGAGGAGTGTCACCCCCTCCGGTACACCTATTGCATGAGTGCATAATAAATCCCATGAATGCATAATGAAAGATGCAGTATGCTCGGAATGAAATGCATTATAACAATTTAACGCTCTATTCAAATCACTTCAAAAGAGTAGGTGCAAATTTCCTCTCCGGTAGAGAAGTACTCACCTAATCTACTTAACCTAAGATAAAGCTGCTCATCCTCAGTTAAGGCCCTAACACCTAACAATTACAAAAGTAGCATGTCTTAGGATACCACACCATATCAATCAGCAAAACACCACAGTAAGCATTATGGACAGCAGCTACTTGTTTTTATCACAACTGGAGATTTACAATTCCAAAAGATATGATCTAAGGCAATCTGGAAAGCTTGAGAAATGCTCTACAATTCATTTTCAGACCTCACCCCAAACTCCTAAGTTTTCCAGGTCAATCTTCACAAGTTCCAGAATCTGTCCTCTCAAAACAGAGAGTAGCAGATTCTGAACTGCCACTTAAAACAACAGTAACTCTCAAACTACTAAGCTAAATGCTCCCAAATTTTGACACAAGCTAGTTCATCAAGTTTACTGTAACTTTGGTATTTACAAGTTTTCCAGCAACCAATTTTATCAAAGGTCAAACTTAGAAATACTACCAGCTGTCCAGAAAACCTAAAATTATAAAGGTTAAATATTAGTTGATGGGACCAAAGTCCCCTAAAACCAAACTAATGTTACCAAAAGTTCACATGAGGTACAAAAACACCAGAAAGTAGGGTGTGACTACCTAGAACATTTATTTATACCCATTTCTTATTTTACTTAATTAATTAGGTGGAATTTTAAACATATATGTAAATTTCTCCTAAAATTCTACAAAAATTACAGGGGGCTCTCTGACCCAAAAAGAGACCACTGTAAAAATTGGAACAAATTTTATTCACAGAAACTCCCTAAACAAAATTCACAAGTCCAAAAGGCTGATTTTTGTATAATTAATACATCACCTTGAAAAGTATCAAACAACAGATTTCATATTTTTATTAGATACTCTAGGGTACCAAGACATTCTCCAAAAAGTTACAAGAACATTGCACATGTAGAAAAATTACAAAAATTCATTCAATTATTTCCTAGAATAACATAATAGCCTTATAACTTGAAAATTACTTAAGCACTGATGCCCAAATTTTTACCAGAGCTAGGGCTAGCCTAGAGTAACCTACCCACCAAATTTCATGATTTATGGAACACTACAGCTCAAGTTATAATTTTAACAAGTTTGCATGCATTCCAAAACACATTTAAAGGATCTATTAAATTCTTACAGAATTTAAACATCTCATACCATATTTATATTTTTCTAAAATACTACACAACATGTAGATCCTAACAAAATTTATCTCATGATTTTTGGATCAGTAAAACCCTAGATCTACATTTTTCAAACTTGTACAAAAATCTGTGACAAAATAATAAAAACGAAATTTATAAATCACAGGAGTTAGGCCGGCCCGGGACACGCGGCCCACATACTCGCGCGCGCGGCCCGTTCAGCAACCCGCTCGCGCGCGACACTGACGGGCGGGCCCCCGCGGTCAGTGACCGGAGACAGGGGAGGCGGCGACCCGCGAGCTCCGACGAGCTCGAGCTCGCCGGAGAAGGGCTCGCTCGGCCAATCAAACACCGCCTCGTGCTCTCCGTCACACGGTGCGTCGATTGGTGCCCGCAGAAGGGATGGGGATGGGGCGGAAGGGGCTTGCCACCGTGAGCGGCGGCCGGTGAGGTCCGGTGGCGGCGCACCGTCGCCGGTGAGGGTGTACGGTGCTGTCTAGGCTCGGTACGAGCTTCACCGAAGCTAGGCGGAGCCATTTAGATAGGAAGGGAGGATGGAGAGAGACCCGAGGTACCCCGGCCACGGTGAGGGTCCATGGCGGGCTCCGGCGACCTCTCGGAAACGGGGAAGGAAGCAATGCGGCTCACCTCGAGTCAAATCACGGGCGTCAGTGGGTCGAGGGGATGGAGGGTGGTGAGGCGGAGGAAGTGGCGAGGTCTGGCGGCCGGTGATGCGGTGTAGCTCGCGCTCGAGCTCGCCGGAGAAGAGCGGCAATGGCGGCTCGGTTTCGGCGTTTTTGCAACTGGAAGAGAGGGGGCGGAGGAATGGAGGCCGGCTCGCGCGTCGTGGCGTCTTGAAGGCGTCGCGGCCTGACCGGTGGGGCCAGGGCCGGCGTACGGGCGCCACCGCGCCTCCACGCGTCGGCGCGGCTCTGTGGCCGGTCGGCCACCTCACTCTGAAGACTGAATCGCGATGACAGTGCCCCCATCAGTGACTGACAGAGCGATTTCGAATGCGATTAACTTCTAAACCAGCTGGTTTCAGTCCAAGGTGGCAACATCAAGTTTGTAGAGCTATGTTAGGGCAACAACTTTGTCAATTAGTGTTTGGGCTGGTTCGGCCTATATTTGAAATTACATGGCCCCAAAGTGGTGCTCGGTGAAACTGAAACCGGTTTTCAGTTAACGATGCCGACTGAAAGCCTAAGTTCATGACACGATATCTCTTGAACCATTGAGAACCAGGCTTGGGTGATGTTGTCAAAGTTGTAGGGCTACAAGTGTACTACAAGTTTGTCAATATGAGTGAAAGCTGGTTTGGCCTGGTTTGCAAACTACAAGCTCCTAAAGTAGGCATCAGTAAAACTGTAGGGTCAGATTCCAGACTTAGAAAAATTCTAAGTCTTGGAGCTACTTCTCTAGCTGACTTGTGGGCCACTTTTGAGCATGTTGTGGTCACTTTCATGAGATGGTCATATTGAGACTTTTGTTCCCCATGAATTTCTTTACAACTTTGCTTAAGGGTGCTCTTCCATGCAAGGTCTCTAAGTTAGACTTTTTAATTGGTCAAACTAGAACCTTCTAGGGTCAAATGGTGGTCAAACTTTTCTTGGAGGACAATTTTGTAATTTTGGTCAACATGAACCTTGTTCCAAATGTTACCCTAAGTATAACTAAGGTGTTGTAGGTCATGATTTGCTACCTTACCTTTTTGTTACACCAACTATCCATTACTCATGACACAAACCAAACAAACCCTAGACAATCACATGAATTGCATTACATAAAATAGTAAACATGGATTATGCATGTCATGCTTATGCAAATGCAATGCAATTAAGGACTAAACACTTGATGTGTTACATATCAGGTCCTGTGGACATAAGGTGAGCCAAGCCGACTACTCGGAATTGTACATTTACACAGGGTACCTGCACCAACATGCTACACAAAGCATAGAAATATGCCTTCCTTGATAATACTAAGATATTTATTGTAGTAACTAGGAAACCAATCCTAATATATAATAGGAAAAAAAGTCAACTGCTGCCCAACTCTCGAGATCGTTCGTTGACCTCTAACTCTTCCAGATGAGATGCAGAACGTGCAATTAATGCTGCAAGTGCTTTCCCACCCGCACTCCACTTGCCCACCACTCCACTCTCCTCTGCAAACATGCAGGCCGCCTAATCTCCGATGCACATCACATATCTCAACCTCAACTCGGGCCAGCAGCTCCAGATCTCCTCCCCAAATCAAGCTCATTTCCATCGAAAGTAACCATCCCGCCGTCCATAGATACACGAGTTGTGCTTGTGCGTGCGTGATCGAGCTCAGTGCCTCAGCGCGTGCAAGCCATGGCCGGCGGCTCCGACGGCATGCAGCTCCCGCCGCTCCGTGACCTCTCGCGACGGGCCGTCTCCTTCCTGCGCATGGCGCGGCTGGCGCTCACCGGCGCCGCCACTCCGGCACAACTGTGAGTCGTCCCTGCTGTCTGTCCTGTTCACCGCGCGCCTTGACGGTTGGACGCCTTGTGTAGGTTAGCTCTGATCAGACAGGTATATATCCACGGGTGAACTAATCTCTGCTACGTCTCTGCAACCAAACCAACGCTGCAGGCTCGCCGGAGAGGAGGTCGTCGACGGCCTCAGCTGCAACCCGTACTACAAGAGCGTGAGCACGGAGGACGACTGGGAATCTGAGCTCTGGCCGGAGGAGGACGATGAATCGGAGCTGCTCGTGGACGACGAGGACGGGTCAACGACGAGAGGTGCGTCTGAGAGTAGCACTCTGGTCGGAGGCGGTGCCGGTGGTCCGCTGAACAAGAAGTCTCAGTTCAGACACCGGTCTGCAACACCCGGCGGCGCACATGTAACGGCGGCGGAGCCGGAGGAGGAGCCGGAGGAGCCTTTGATGACGCGCCGAGCCACGAAACGGGTGAACGATGCCGTGGCGGTTGATCACCCGTTCGGATGCGATCGTCAAGGCAGGGAGTCGTCGTCGCTGTTGCTTGTTTCTTCCTAGTCTCATCTGACTGAAGAAAAATAAGCACCTGGTTGTGTTACCTTACTGTTTTGTACTTGCTTGATCGGAGAAGGGAAGCAATGCTTCCTACTAGCCTAGATTCTTTTCGCAAAAACTCAAATGTCGTGCACGTCAATACTATTAATTTCTAGCCACCGGTGATGATTATGTAAGGGCGTTCGCAATGGACGTTTCTATCCCAGTTCCATACTCGCTCTATCCCATATTAGCTAACGTTGTAGAAATGGTTACAGGACCAACGCCCAGTTTAGTTCCTCAAGAATTTTGCAAAATTTTTTACATTCCCCATCACATCGAATCTTTAGACGCATGTATGAAGCATTAAATATAAATAAAAAATAAAACTAATTACACAGTTTAGACGAAATCCACGAGACGAATCTTTTAAGCCTAATTAGACTATGATTGGACACTAATTGTCAAATAACAACGAAAACGCTACAGTGTCCATTTTGCCAAATTTTTTGCATCTAAACAGGCCCCAACACGCAAGCCAAAAGACCCTGACATCCCTACACTGCCATCTCGCAGCTGGCGGCGACGTTGAGCTTCGGAGCTGCTGCTCTGGCTAGAAATAAATACTTTACTGAACTCTCCACCTATAGAGACACGCAGCAGTTTTGATCTCCTTTTTCTATTCGATCGTACAACCGAGTGGAGTGGAAGACAGGAAGTGACAGCTCGATGGTACGTTGTCTGTGCTCAGACGCTACGCTGGTCTATAACGTCAATAATTGTGAGACAATTTTTGAATCTCAGGATGTCCGGTATTCTAAGACAGAGGGAGTACATTATTAAATGTGAGTAGTATATAATCCACCAGTTCCCTACATTATATCTGAATGTAAGAAGTCGCTCCTATCTATGATCTCACTCCCATCCTCGCCCCCCTCTCCCTATTTCTTAGGGCCCCTTTGGTGGGGAACCCATCATCGTTGGCTCCTGCAAAAACACTTATCATGGGAGCTAATTTTCTCTCTTCTCTTTCTCCATCTCACAAGCTGGCTTTACCAACTCCCGGTGGCTCTGTGTGCGAGAGAGAGGAGAGAGAAATTCATTTCCCATAAATAGTGTTTGAACAATGTTTTTGAACAGTGTTGTTGCTCCAGCATGGGAAATCGCTTCCATCCTCAGCTGCCTTATAGTTTCACATAAATTGGTTGATAAATTGGGGCATAAAGGTTTCGGCTGCCTTATGGTCTTGGTGGTTTGGCTATTTTGGAAGGAATGGAACCGTGAGTCTTTTGAGGAGGTTCTGTGTACATCTATCATATTGGCATTAAAGATCAAGGATAAGGCTAGAATGTGAGTTAAGCAGGGTACCATTGGTTGAGGAGGTCTTTTGTCTGTCTCTGGTTAGTTTCAGTGTGTGTGATCTAGTTGTTAATCATAGGTCATCTTTCATTTTCTGAAGTGTAATAAACTTCACTGTACTTAACGTCATCTGGGTTGGTCTAGCTTAGCCGCGCACGTGGATGCTTTTATCTCCTCTTAATGAAACACGTGCCCAGTCATGTTCAGAAAAAAGAGTAAGGAAATCTAGAGAAAGCTGCACACTCTTGACTACTTGAGAAGGCTAGCTATGAAGACACTAAAGTACTAAGTCTTTAAAAGTAGTCAGCACATATTTAGTGAGTGACTAGTATTAGACTAGGGCTAGTCGGTAGGAAGAGTTATTGTAATTTGGCTAGTTGCTTGTTCAAGGAGAGAACCACATTTACTTATTTGGTGTCCCTGTGCTGTTGTACCTTGGAGAACCTTGCAGCTTGTTAGCAACCTTTTCTAAGTCGGTTAGGATTTTCAGCTGCCCTTATAGAAGATGATACGGTTTCTTGTGGTGGAAAGTATACAATTAGGTTCAAGTCTTCGACTTAACATATATGCTCATATATTCTTAAATTTATTTCATATTTATTGGTTTTATTTTTCAATGGTTGTATATCTCAGACAATGAGATTTTTTTATGCTTACAGCTTGCGTGACTTTATAAGGGCGAATGTGCATATGCTTATGTGAGCTTCTTTGTCCTCATGGAGTTTTTTATAAATAAAAACCATGCTATTGGCCAATAGAAAAAAAAGCGCTCCTTAAATTACGGCCCTTTTGTTGTCGGTGAAAAAACAACATTTGAGCGTGACCGGTGAATTATTGGATTCTGGATCGACCTCACTCTACATGACAAACGAGACATTATCTTGTCATCAGCGGCGATGGTGCGAAGGCCTTCATGCTGGACATCATTGCCGGCAATATATGTGGCCTTGGTTTCTTGGAGTATAAGAACAAACAGAGAGTGGACGGAGGACACATGATTTCCAGACGTATTTGACAAGTTTGCGACGAAAGTGGCCACGTGACAACTGTTTACATCACTGTCACTGTCTTGCTGCGCCATTTTTTTTACGTCGGTTCACAAGTCATTATAGAACTCGTGTTGGGTAAAAAAAATTAATTTAACTAAATTTATAGATTATATTAACAATATTTATATTTTTATATAAATTTATTTTGAAATATTTTCAATGATCTATCAAATAATAATATAAATGTTAATATTTTTAAATATGTATTTGGTCAAAGTTAAAAATATTTGATTTCTCGGGAAATGAAAATGACACTTTTCTTTTCATAAGATGGAGGAAGTATCTCTGTTGCACTACATCGGTCATCACTGTTTTATCAGATGCATGGTCTGACACATGTACGTTCAGCGTGATTGTACACAGTTCGCTCTCCTTTTATGCCACCATGAAAAAACTGCACTCTCCATGTTCCCAAAGGAAGGCTTCCATTTCCATTTCTGCCAGCGCAGCTCACTACGTAACACATCAACACGGCCAATGGCCGTGGCGTTGCTAGCCACCTGCCTCGTCATCCTCGTGCTCAGCTCCGTTGTCTGGCTGCACGGCCGTCGGAGGCCACTTAACCTCCCTCCGGGTCCGCGCGGGTGGCCGGTGTTTGGCAGCCTCAGCTTGCTGGCTGTCGAGCTCCCGCCGCACTGCGCTCTAGCCAAGCTCGCGGCGCGCCATGGCCCGCTCATGCATCTCCGGCTTGGCTCCTTCGACACCGTGGTGGCCTCCTCGGCGGAGACCGCGCGGCTGGTCCTAAAGACCCATGACCTCGCCTTCGCCGACCGCCCGCCCACGGCCGCCGGCGTGATCGTCGCCTATGGCTATAAGGGCATCCTGCTGACACCCTACAGCCCATGCCGGCGGCGTTGTGCCAGAGACGGCGGCGACTTCGCAGCGACGACAGACCTGGTGGACGTGTTGCTGCAGCTAACCGAGGAGGGTGACAGGCCGGAGGGACCGGAAGCCCGGCTCACGCGTGATGGTGTGAAGGCCTTCATACAGGACATCATCGGCGGCGGCACAGAGACCGGGGCGACAACGATGGAGTGGGCCATGGCGGAGCTCCGCCGCCGCCCGGACGCCATCGCGGCCACCACCGCCGAGCTGGACCGCGTGGTGGGCCGTGGTCGCTGGCTCACGGAGCGTGACCTACCGGCGCTCCCCTACTTGGACGCCGTGTTGAAGGAGACGATGCGGCTCCACCCTGTAGCCCCTCTCCTGGTCCCTCGTCGTGCCCGTGAGGACACGGTGGTCGGAGGCTACGACATCCCAGCCGGAGCACGCCTGCTGGCAGTGGCGGAGCCAGCTGAGAAAATGAGGTAGGGCAGACTCTTATATACATGTACAAAACTTCACCGATATATCGGTCTAACTATATATGCCAAGAGGCCTCTGGGTTGCGCGATGGGCCGTTGGGCCTTGTTGGCCAGACGGCCCAGCAGCGCGTTGGAGCAATCTTCTTCAACCTTGCGTCGTCGCGGTCGCTTTGCTTTGACCTGTGCGGACGCTGTCGATGGCCAGAGCCGCCATACCGCGTGAGATCGGGGTCCTAGGTGCAGTGCTCGCCGGAGGGGAGGTAGGGCGGCCGCCCAACCTCACCCTATAGGTGGCTCCGCCTCTGCGTGCTGGTGAACGTGTGGGCAGTGGCGCGTGACCCGGCGTCGTGGCCTGACGCGCCCGAAGCATTCCGGCCGGAGCGATTCCTCGCCGGGGGTGGTGCTGAGGACGTGGACGTGCGCGGGGCGCACTTTGAGCTGCTGCCATTCGGGGCCGAGCGGCGGATGTGCCCGGCCTACAACCTCGCAATGAAGGAGGTGGCGACGGCCCTGGCAAACCTAGTGCACAGGTTCACGTGGCAGCTGCCGGACGGGGTGGCGCCCGAGGACGTGAGCATGGAGGAATTTTTTGGGCTCTCGATGAGCCGGAAGGTGCCCCTTGTCGCCATCGTCGAGCCCAGGCTGCCGGAGCACCTCTACGATGGTGTGGACTAACAGTGAGACGTGCTGGGATCTTCTAGCGTGTGTTTGGTTTAGAGGCAGAGTGAGACAAGATCGAACCGTTCCTGATTCACGGTTGGGATCGTCCCATCTGTATGTATGTTTGATTGCAACAATAGATTTGTCCCTATTTTTTGTTTAGTTGAAGGGATTTGAGAAATAAGATGATCTTATTTCTTTATACTGTCACCGACTGTCAACGGTGGGTCCCACCTAGCAGTCTTTGGCCTCATGAGTCATCCTCCCAATCTTTGTTTACTGGTATCCTTATCTTCTCCCCGCGCGTGCGGATGAGGAGCACCGCCGCCAGCTCGAACTCGCGTCCCTCACCACCATCGGCGCCTCCCCCGCCGTCGGATGGATCCCCCATGCTGCTCTTCTAGACCACCATGCCTCAGGAGTTGGTTCTTGCTGTCAGCGGGCCCTTGTCATCACATCTCGCCAGGCTATCGTCGCTATATCTCGCCGGGCCCTTGTCGCCAGCCTGTGCCTCTCCACTACCGCCATCTTGCACCTTCTTCGCCACCATCTCGAGCTTCTTCGCTCCGCCCGTTAGGAGATCTATTTGGACCGCGCAGCCACACCCCCATGTCATCCTCACCACCTGAGTCGTGCGGCTCGACTTGCTGCATGGTGGAGCGAATGATGCTCATCATGTCCCCTTTTCCCTCTCGTCGTAGAGCCCCAGCTCATCGCGCTGCCGCGTTCCAGCCACACACCTAGAGTCGAAGTCGGAGCATCACGATGTAAACGGGGGACGAGCCTGTCCCCTCGATTTGGTGGGATGGGGACGCCTCAAATCTGAGGGGCATATTCCCCTGTATGGACTCGTCCCAAGTTGTCCCCAATCCAAACACTGCCAATACTGGGATCGACCTATCTCGTCCCTTGTCATCCTCTGAAACCAAACACCCTCGATAGTGATTTGAGAATATGGATTTGAGATAATAAAAAGAAGGTACACCTATTATCTCCAAATAGTAGGATGTAGATGGATAGATCCTTTTTATTGACATGAACAACAATGATTTGTTGGTCCATTTGGCTAACAGGAATAAAGTTGATTTTGGTAAATATCGACACAAAACTCTTCCATAGGTTTTTATCAGAAACCGCATTGGCTCCTTTTTTTAGGCCCAGCTACAATGGTGTGAGGCACAAAAGGAGTTGGTGTTGGAGGCTTACCACTGTATGAGCATTGCTTCCGGCAATGGTAGTGGTGCCACAACAAGACAGATTTCCTCTTCAGCCATAGGTGCTACCGAATCTATTTCATAAACTAGAAATGCAAAAGAAGTTCAACATAAAATAGATTGATATTCTAGGAAACATTATAAGGACTCCAAGCCTCATAAATTATTATTGCTCTTCAAGAGCATCATCCATGACCATAATTCTGCAAGAACTATTCATGGTACTACATGTATTGGACATTATATGGGACTTATGATACATTAGGGGATTACTACAGGTCCCCACAAAATATCGAAGTCTACGTCAATAAGGTCATCGTCATTATCGTCCACTTGGATGCCTTCACTGTTAGTGTCGATACCTTGTTATCTTGCTAAAGCTTTCATATAAAAAAATGAAAGGGACACCATGCATCTTGAGAACTAATTTAGAGCAAATACATTGGTGTTGTCTCATAGATGGTCTAATGAAGTGCAAAGTAATCATGAGACGATTAAACATCCAACATATATGATTGTTTTGAGAGATGAAACTCGTTGTCAGAGTTAACAATATAAAAGCTAACATGGTAGTTTTGGTAACTATGTCGTGAAACTCTCCATTGAGACTGACCTTACTAATAATAACAAGCGAATAATGCACACACACAGAGAGAGAGAGAGAGAGCCCAAAAATCCAGTCAGGGAATACTAAAGAATGGAGAAAATATTTCATGTCATGACAAGAGTCTCAAATATCTGCCTTGCGGAATTACAAACCAAAGATTATCATCAGCAGTTCAGCACGTGTCTTGTTCAATCCATACGTGGCTCTGATTTCTTAGAGCATAAGAACAAACGCATACTGAATGATCAATGGACAAAAGACTTGTGTGGCATCTTGTCGCCATATTTGTTCCTTTTCATCAAATGGTGCGAGAAAAGGGGAGAATGTTCTCTCTTTTTGTGCCAACAACACGGCACAGTACTCCAGCTATCATTGGCCATTGCCATTTGCCAAGGAAGAGTGGAAGAGTGGAAGACTTCCATTCACTGATGGAGCTCACAGCAACAGTCGTGCCCCTGGCCGTCGCGTCGGTGGTCACCTTCGTCCTCACAGCACTACCATTATTAAAACTTATAATTATCATATCCTTTACTGGGTCCACCCTATTGAAATATATGATTTTCTTTCTTTCTGGTCCCCTAGTTTTTCTTTAAAACAATTCTATTTCGATTTCCGGTCAACTTGTTACTGTACCAATGTATGATTTCTCTCTTTGTTACCAGTGTAGCTTCGATGAATCACAGGATGAGACTCCTCTTAAGGGGTAATTTGTCACACTGTAAAATTTATTTGGGATATGAATAGTATACACTAAAGAAAGTTAATAATTTTATTATAATTTTTCTATAGTTTTCTAAGATTTAGTTAGGTAGTTGTTGATGTTTAAGAAAATGTTTTTTGTTGTATTTTGGAAATATAAATGATGGTGCCATTATTCAAGCTAATGATGTAGATCCTCGACGAGCATGAGAAATACCAGCGTCGTTGTGGACCTATACATGATAAATGGGCCTACTCATAACTACCCCTAGTGGAGGTAGAAAACGACATCCATTCTATATGTGTAGACCCATTAACTAAATAGAAAATAAGAACCGTCTCATCCCCTCAACCAAACAAAGTACATAGACTGCTCCATCACTAAAAACTAGATTGAATCCATCCCATTCCACCATGTCTCCGAATCAAACACACGCTAAAATGTGTTTGGTTCAAAAAGAGCAACAACAATGGAATGGGAATGGATGAAGGACGATAATAGAAATGGAACATGTGCTTACTTGTTTTGTTTGGTTGAGCAGGCGGTCACCAAATTGTTAAAGGAATCCTTTACGGCCCAAATTGAGCGGGAGCAGATTTCCGAAGGATGGTTTCTGTTGCCCCGGCATCAGCTACCACGAATATCAAACAAACAGAAACGAACTCAAACAACATCTAATATCGAAATAAAATTCGGTCATGACACTTGTATCTACCGGCTGAGATCAAAGTTTTATATTGTACACGAACACGATATACTTAGAGTACGTGTTTACCCAATGTTTTTAACGTGGCATAATATATATGACCACACCGTAAACCGGGACGATTAGTCCACATCCGCGTAGAGGTGCTCCGGCAGCCTGGGCTCGGCGATGGCGACGAGGGGCACCTTCATGCTCGTCGTGAGCCCAAAGAATTCCTCCATGCTCACGTCCTCGGGCGCCACCCCGTCCGGTAGCCGCCACGTGAACCCGTGCACTAGGTTCGCCAGGGCCGCCGCCACCTCCTTCATCGCGAGGTTGTAGGCCGGGCACATCCGCCGCCCGGCCCCGAACGGCAGTAGCTCAAAGTGCGCTCCGCGCACGTCCACGTCCTCGGCGCCACCCCCGGCGAGGAATCGCTCCGGCCGAAACTCTTCGGGCGCGTCAGGCCACGACGCCGGGTCGCGCGCCACGGCCCACACGTTCACCAGCACGCGTGCTCCAACTGGGATGTCGTAGCCTCCGACCACCGTGTCCTCACGGGCGCGACGAGGGACCAGGAGAGGGGCTACAGGGTGAAGCCGCATCGTCTCCTTCACCACGGCGTCCAAGTAGGGGAGCGCTGGCAGGTCACGCTCCGTGACCCAGCGACCACGGCCCACCACGCGGTCCAGCTCGGCGGTGGTGGCCGAGATGGCGTCCGGGCGGCGGAGGAGCTCCGCCAACGCCCACTCCATCGTAATCGCCGCGGTGTCCGTGCCGCCGGCAATGATGTCCAGCATGAAGGCCTTGGCACCATCGCGCGTAAGCCGGGCCTCCGGTTCCTCCGGCCCGCCGCCCTCCTCGGCTAGCTGCAGAAGCACGTCCACCAGGTCAGTCGCTGCGAACTCGCCGCCGTCTCTAGCACAGCGTCGCCGGTCTTTCTCGTGCTCGTCGAGGATCTGCTCCGTAAACCGGTCCAGCTGCTCGTGCACCCTCTTCATCCGACGAGTGAAGCCCTGCACGTCAAGCCCTGCACGTCAGCCCTGCACCCACTCGCCGATGCTACTCACCGCGCTGGTCACCGCGAACGCCTCATCCAGGGTGCGCCGAAACGCCTCGCCTTCCTCACTGCCGTAGAAGCTCAGCCACTTGTCCCCGACCGCCATGCGAAGGATGTTCCGCATGGTGAAGTTCACGAGGTGCTCCTTCACCTCGACGGTGGCGCCGGCGGACTCGAACAGGCCGCGAGTCAGCGCGCGCGTCTCCTGTCCGCGCATGCGCTCGAACGAGTCGACGCGGCGTGGGGAGAAGAGTTCGGTGGCGCACAGCTTGCGTGCCATGCGCCAGTAGGGGCCGTAGGGAGTCTGCAGGATGCCCTTGCGGCCATAGGCGAGGATGGCGCCGAAGGCCGTGGGCGGGCGGTCGGCGAAGGCGAGGTCATGGGTCTTGAGGACCAGCCGTGCCGTCTCCGCCGAGGAGGCCACCACGGTGTCGAAGGAGCCAAGCCGGAGATGCATGAGCGGGCCATGGCGCGCCGCGAGCGTGGCCAGTGCGCGGTGCGGCGGGAGCTCGCCGGCCAGCAAGCCGAGGCTGCCAATCACCGGCCACCCGCGCGGACCCGGAGGGAGGTTAAGTGGCCTGCGACGGCCGTGCAGCCAGACAACGGAGCTGAGCACTAGGATGACGAAGCAGGTGGCCACCAATGCCACAGCCATTGACACTGTTGTCTGTTGGTGTGCTACGTCGTGAGCTGCGCTGGCAGAAATGGAAATGGAAGCCTTCCTTGTGAGCATGGAGAGTGTGCAGGTTTCACGGTGGCATAAAAAGGTTAAGAGGGAACTGTAATCATGCTGAACTGTGTCCACCGATGCAGGTGACAAAACACACTGAGGGGTTTTGGTTTGCCCTGTTAAAATTTAACAGGTACTGTAGTACTTTCGTCTTATTTGGTAATTAGTGTCTAATTATGGATTAATTAGGCTTAATAGATTCATCTCATAAATTACTCTTAATTTATGCCGATATACATGTATTTAGTCTATATTTAGTACTCCATGTATTAGCCGTAATATTCGATGTGATGTGTGTTAAAAAAATAGAGGCAACCAAACGGGGCATGATGTAATGCAACATAGACAGAGATACACTGTTTCGTAAACCGAAGCAATAAAATGACGCAGCAAGACAGTGAGAGTGATGCATGTAAACAGTCACGTGGCCACGTCAGAAACTTGCCCAATACGGTCTGGAAATCATGTGTCAGTTGTCCACTCTCTGTTTGTTCCTATACTCCAAGAAACCAAGGCCACATTAATTTTGAAAGAAAAGGCCACATATATATATAATTGCCTGAACACGACACGTGCTGATGATAATATAGTGTCTCGTTTGTCATCTAGATTCTAGAGTGAGGTCGATCCAAAATCCAAGAATTCACCGGTCGCACTCAAATGCCTCAAATGTTGTTTTGTCACCGACAGAAAAGGGCAGTAATTTAAGGAGCTCTTGTTTTTCCATTGGCCACTAACATGGTTTTTTATTTTTAAAAAGTTTCATGAGGACATAGAAGCTCACATAAGCATATGCACGCAAACTGCAAGCTTAAAAAAAATCTCATTGTCGAGATATAGAACCATTAAAAATAAAACCGATTAATATGAAATGATTTTAAGAAAATATGAACATCTGTGCTAAGCTGAATACTTTAACCTAAGCGTATACTTTCCACTACAAGGAACCCCAATTTCACTTTAGCGTGCGCTCACTCATTTTGAATCGGGCGAACAGTTCGTGCAGCTCAATCTGCGGCCTGCGGATGCGGACAACGGCCTGTGGCTGCGGATGTTTCTATTTTTTTTCTCTGTCTTTTCTCTATCATTGCAACCAATGCATATTTGCGAGGGTATATCATATCCTTTACTAGGTCCACCCCTATTGAAATACTATGTGATTTTCTTTCTTTCTCAATTCTATTTTGATTTGCGGTCAATTTGGGCAGAAGGCGGATTTAGTGCACCTCATAGGTACGACATGATTCTATGTCTAGCCTAGCAAAAGTATTACTGCATCCATTCCAAATTGTAAATGTTCTAGGTTCGTCTAGATACGTAGCATTTACTTTGTATATATACTATGTTAAGATACATGAACGACATAATTTAAAATTTAAGGGATAATGTAATTTATTTGGTTAGCTCATGTACTCAGGTAATCAAATAGGAAGGGAGCAGCAACTTCACCAACGCGCGCAGACTGAGGAGCGGCGGCGGCGGAGACACCGGAGTCCATGAAGGAATCGCGATGACTCACGCGCATGAGAGGTTTGGAAGAGAGGAGAAGCGGTGGCGGCGGGCATTCGAACAAGAGAATGGCGACGCCTCGCGCAGGGGGCAACGGAGTGGATGGGAAGGAAACGGATAATGCTGGTTCTGTAGCATCGAAGTTTTGTGAATTATTTAGATATATGGCATTATAATTTTCATATATTAGAAAAAAATAATAATAATATTATTAATCTATTTTGAACAGTGCCATCACAATTTTACGAAAATGATAATGGAAAAACTCTATTAGCAACCAAAGTGGCAGATTTCAGCTATGTGTAGAATTGTAATGACATGGTTAAAAATAAGTAAATGTTAAATCTGTTTTAAATTATAAGACGTTTTGACTTTTCTAGATATGTTGCAAAAATATCTAGACATAACGTATATCTATGTGCATAGCAAATACAACATATTAAAAAAAGCCAAAACGCCTTATAATTTGGAATGGAGGAAGTGGTAGTTATATTTTCTATAATGCTCACGCTCGGGCGTCCATCTATCCGGACTCGAAAAAAAATCAAATCTCTCCACTTTGCGCTCGTCTATCATGCGGCCGTCTGCCCGCCCCGCTCCGCCACCATCCCCCACGGTGCCTCCATCTCGCACCGTGGCCCACTCCGGCGCGCCACTACCACCATCCCCGCGGTGCACCCATCCCCCGCAGCACCTCCGTCCCTCGTCGTGCCATGCCCTAGAGTGAGGTCGATCCAAAATCCAAGAATTCACCGGTCGCACTCAAATGCCTCAAATGTTGTTTTGTCACCGACAGAAAAGGGCAGTAATTTAAGGAGCTCTTGTTTTTCCATTGGCCACTAACATGGTTTTTTATTTTTAAAAAGTTTCATGAGGACATAGAAGCTCACATAAGCATATGCACGCAAACTGCAAGCTTAAAAAAATCTCATTGTCGAGATATAGAACCATTAAAAATAAAACCGATTAATATGAAATGATTTTAAGAAAATATGAACGTCTGTGCTAAATCGAATACTTTAACCTAAGCGTATACTTTCCACTACAAGGAACCCCAATTTCACTTCAGCGTGCGCTCACTCATTTCGAATCGGGCGAACAGTTCGTGCAGCTCAATCTGCGGCCTGCGGATGCGGACAACGGCCTGGTTGCGGATGTTTCTATTTTTTTTTCTCTGTCTTTTCTTTATCATTGGAATCAATGCATATTTGCGAGTGTATATCATATCCTTTACTAGGTCCACCCCTATTGAAATACTATGTGATTTTCTTTCTTTCTCAATTCTGTTTTGATTTACGGTCAATTTGGGCAGGAGGCGGATTTAGTGCACCGCATAGGTACGACATGATTCTATGTCTAGCCTAGCGAGTATTACTGCCTCCATTCCAAATTGTAAAAGTTATGGATTCGTTTAGATACGTAGCATTTACTATGTATATATACTATGTTACTAGGATCATGCCCGTGCGTTGCAACGGGAACAAGTCCACCCGGCAAACTCATCTTCTTCTACGACAATAGTCGGTTGTGCAATGAGATTTTTTTTTGCCTCGATCTTTGATAGTGGCGGGTGGACGATTGTGCCCAAACAGAACAAAGGCGCAGGGAGGACAATTTTTCTTCCTCGTTGCAACGCAAGGTGTAAAAATTTCAGTGTTTTCATTATTGGTGAATGCACATCATGTCATATCTAGCATCACTAGACAACCTTCTAAACCTACTGAGACACTCTGTGTCATTTCTAGCATCATAAAGCAACCTTCAGAACATACTAACACACCTCTTGATGTCCATTCAGCTCAAGGCTGGATGCACACTATTCACAGTCCGGCACACAACCATCTCGATCTCCTATCCATCCATCAGGTGCCTCTGGCTTCTCCTGGTGTTCCTACCAATCAAGTAATCAACCATCCAGCAGTCCAGCCTTCTACATCTGTTGCCAAAATACAAAGCATCAAACAACCTCTAAATTAAGCCATAAAAATAAATCAAAATATGTTGCATTGTTGTCGGAAGGAGAGAAATATTAAAAGAATATAATTATATTTTACACAATCAGGATGTCATACATTAATGCATCTTATATTAAAAACATGTCAATAATCCTGGTTTGGGTCCATGCATATAATTTGCACCAAACTATAAACATGGGCAACACTCTCTAGAACTTGGGCCCCCAATTAGTCAAATGCTAGTGCTCTGCCTTTTCAACAAATGATTGTGTTTGCAGTCTATGCCACCCATTATCGCTGGAATAGCTGTAAACCAAAGTGTGCAGTTAATAGTGATGACGGGAAATCACTTGTGCTCATGGGTAATCCTTGTGCTCATCCGGAAGGTGAGTGCCCATGTGTTGCGACGGGAGCAAGAAAAAATCATAAATTACATGTTTCACTGTGCAAAGCTAAAATCACAGTTTACTATGCAATAAGTAATAGTTTTACTTAAAATCACAGAATGTGAAACTTGGTGTAAAACTTTATGCTGCTCTGAAACAGTGCAATTAAAAGTATCAGACCGATTTATAGATAGCATTATAGCTAAGGATGAAAGCGGTCGAACTCGGTCAAAAAACTCCTCAACCGTTTTCTACTTCTACATTAGAAATACGAAATCGAAAGCGAAAGCGAACAAGTCGGACACGAAAACGAACACAAACTTACGGAACACGGAAACAAACCAATTCGAGCGGAATTTTATCGAACACGGTCGGTATACGAAAATTCAATACGAAACACAGAGTCACCGACCCACGGTGCATAGCATTAAAAAGGTGCACGTCCAAATACATAACAAGTTCACAACTAACAAGTGCATGATCTAGTTCAAGTGCATAGCATTAAACAAGTGCACGACCAACTACATAACACAAGTCTAGAACAAGCAATTAACAGAACATGAACGTCAAGCAATTAACAGAACATGAACGTCTACAGACTACAGTTCATTAGCATCATCCATGATGTCAGGATCACTTTGCATGTCTTTGTCTTCCTCAATGTCCTCAGCGTCCTCTCCCTCCTCCTACAAGTTTCAAGTTTGCAAAGTGAATTAAAATTTGATGTAGCAACTAGCATATTTCATATCAAGCAGTCAATAAACGTACCTCAATTTTCAGCTTAGCCAGAACATTAGTCAAAGCGTCAACCTCAAGATCATTCACAATTGATCCAACCATTTTATGATCTGAACAAAAAATTAGAAAGGAAAAAAAAATCAAAGTATTATTCTCCTGCAATTACAAGTGACTAACTGAAAAAACAGGTAAAATGAGCACCTTTATTTGCTGCAGCAACCCAATCCTTTGTGCAAATTAATGTCTGTACCATCTCGGAATCCAGACGACTACGATAGGGATCAACAACACGACCAGCAACACTAAAAGCAGACTCGGATGCTACTGTTGATACTTGTACAGCCATTACATCTCTAACAATCTGTGAAAGGATAGGATACTCTTCTCTCTTGTTTTTCCACCAAGCTAAGATGTCAAACTCACTAGCAACTTTCAGTAGGGGTTCCAACATATACCTCTCCAGATCATTTGACTTAGCCATAGCAGGTTCGCTTGCATCATATAAGAATTCTTCTAGGTCATGGTCTACATTTCCCATTAATACATCAACTGTGTTACTAGGTGCAGGTGCAGCCACTTCACTAGTTGGCTTTGATGATGTAGAAGCAGAAGTAGTAACATAAAAGTTGTACAATTTCTTTACCACACTAATAAACTCATCAAGTTCAGTTTCATAATGAACCCCATGGAACTTCTTCATGTAGTATTCTATGAGCCTTTTCTTATACCTAGGATCAAGAAAACAGGCTACAGCTAGAGCAATGTTGGACTACTCCCAGTATTTCTCAAATTTTGCATTCATAGTGACTGCCATTTCTCTAATTGTAGGATCCACACTATAGCACCAGTCATCAAGCAAGACCTTTATATCACAAAAACCTCTATAAAATAAGTTTGAAGTAGGATATGAAGTGCCAGAGAGAATTTCAGTGAGATCATAAAATTTCTTCAAGCAACCAAAAATTGTCAATGCATTGTCCCATTCATCAGAAGACGGAGAAATCTTGGCATACCTAAGTCGATTTGAAGACTTTAGCCTAATAAATACATCCTTGTAGTACAAGGCATCTCTCAGCATTAGATAAGTAGAATTCCACCTTGTTAAAACATCCATTTGAATACCCCTCTTTGTATCCAACCTAGCTTCGGTGGCACATTTCATAAGCTCTTCCCACTGCAATGGAGACCCTTTCACAGCTAGTACAAGTGATTTGACCTTCCTGAGTGTTCCTGAAATCACTTTCAGCCCATCTCTAGCAACCAAATTGAGAATATGACAAGCACATCTAACATGAAAAAACATCCCATCACACACAAGGGAACCATTAGCATTCTCTTTAAGATCTGAAATTATATCATTGACAGCCACTTCATTTGAACTAGCATTATCCAAAGTCAAAGCAAACAATCTTTTTTCAATGTACCATTTCACCATAACTTCAGTGAATGTCTGAGACAACTTTGCACCAGTATGCCTACCTTTTACATTGAAGAAACCAATAATTCTCTTTTGCATACACCAACTATCATCTATCCAATGAATTGTAACACACATGTATCCTTTGTTTTGGCATGAGGTCCACATATCCATTGTTGCACTAAAGCGGCACTTCATAGTTTTCAAGTATGCATATAGAGTTTCCTTTTCTTCAATATATTTGTCCATTATTTCTTTCCTAACAGTGACACGGGATTTTATCGGAAAGCTAGGACGGAGAGATTTTATGAAATCAACAAGATACTCATGCTCAACTATGTTGAAAGGATATTCATGCATGGTTATTGCCAAATTAAATTTCTTCAAGCTAACTTCTGGGTCATATTTGAAAGGCTGAACCTGAGCAGTTACAGAACCAGGGATCTTACCAACTTTAAGCTGTTGTTGTCCCTTGATAACACTGTGTTTTGACTTCAAATGGTTCTTGAATGCAGTTGTCCCACAGACGCCCTCAGCTCTATATCTCTGATCACGCCTAGAGAAATTGCAGTATCCCCAAATCTCCTCAACCTCCTTTCCTTCCACCTGTGCAAACTCCTTTTTCTTGGTGAAGTAATTCCAGACCCATGATGTGCATTTCTTGAACCTCTTGCCAGAAAGGTGAGCCTCCTCTTCATCCTCGGCATCCTCTAGGTCATCATCGTTAACATTAGCTGGAGTTGTGGTTGTTGCTGGTGCACAAGCGGGTCCGGTAAAACTGGTGTCAACATTTGGAGCAGAAGAACCCATCACTGACACTGCTGCTGCTATTGATGCTTCTGTAGCTGTACTTTCACAAGTTCCACTAGTGCTAATACTTTGAGATGCAGACCTTTTGCCCCTTTGTCCTGCCAAGAGCCAAGTGAAACATTGTTAAGACTTAAGAGAAATGAGCTAACTCAATCCTACAGAAGTTGAAGACTGACAAACAGATACATGTGTTTTTTCTTTTCTCATTTAGTTGAAATTGAAAATTGCAAATAGCAGAAATAAATGTGGCATCTGATATTTGATACTAACTTTATGCAAAACCATGTAACAGTTCCTGCCTTGGCTTCAGTTTACAATGAAAAGGCTCTTAAAAGCCAGTTTGATACCAGTATTTACCTTCAGGTATGTGTCCATTTAGTTAGTTTTCTTGCCCTGGCATTCTATTCTAAGCTATCTTGCTAATGCTTTTATGATCTGTGTAAAGCTACCATTTGATCGCAATTTTTATCTCATGGTTTCAGAACTTGTTTCTGTATGGTTATGGTGCGATATTTAACTTTCTTGGGCTCGTGATCACTGCCATCATCCAAGGTAATTATTGAGAATGCATGTCTACTTGAAAGCAACATGCTTATTGCATAGTTTAATGTAAAGTCATTTTAAAATCTATTATTGAGTTGAGCAAAGTTGTCAATTACTCAAGGCTATATAAATACTAGTTTTTTAGACAAATAAAAAATACTAGTAGCTTTGATGGTTCTGTAAGAAATCAGTTATCCTGTACATTTTACAGGGCCCAGTAGCTTTAACATTCTGGAAGGACACTCAAAAGCGACAATGTTTCTTATCTGCAACAATGCTGCACAGGGCATACTGTCATCATTTTTCTTCAAGCATACTGACAATTGCTACTATCTTCACTGGAGTAGCCTCTGCTGTATTGTTTGGCCACACACTGACAATAAATTTTGTTCTTGGAATTTCAATAGTAATCATATCTATGCATCAGGTAACTTGCTTTTACCCTTGCATTGATTCAATAGTGTTGAAGTTTTTCTACTACTAAAAGTTATTTTATTTATTCTTTTTCAGCATCTTTCTAACCAAATTAAGGACGAAGTGCCTAGCAGCAAAGTTGAAATGGCTGAAGCCCACGATCACAGGTTTATGACTCAATTTGATATATAAGCAATAAAAATATGAGAAGTCTTCAATTTTAAATTGTAAACACATGTCAAACATACATGAATGTGCGATGTAAAGGAAAAATATGAACGGGATGAAAAACGTATACAACCTAAATGCTAACTAAAATCAATCACAAGCAGAAATAAAATGCTAACTAAGGGTATGCCGTGGCTAGATCTGCCTGATGATTACTGAAGGAGATGAACCACAGAACCAGTACCTGCCGTTGCCATCGGAGCTGCCGGCGGCGGAAGAAGGTGGCGCACGCTCTTGGTCCTACTCCTACTCTTGCCCTTGCGCTTCGTTCCAGGAGCAGAAACCCCTCCTCCAGCGGGCGCCATCGACGGGCGGAGTGGTGGCGCTGCCTCTGTCGTGTTCGGCGACGGCGGCGTGCAAGTGGACTGGAGATGAGGTGTGGCGGCACTGGCAGGTGGAGATGAGGAGCGGCGTCGTGAGTCGGAGGGACGGCGTCACTCGTGACTGGAGAGCGGCATCGCGAGTGGAGACCTTGAGGGGCGGCGTCGCGACTCGCGAGTCGAGTGCGGCGGCGCGTCTGCGCGGTGCTCCAGCCTCCAGCCGCCAGGAAAGGGAATAGGGAGGGGAGGAGGCTGCCGGACAAGATAGAAATTTAGGGTTGTCAACTTGTTTTGGGCTGGGCCGTTGAGTGGGCTATGTTATGCACCTTTGTGTACTGGACCAAATTCGGTTCAAACCGAATTATAAATACGGGTCACTCCGAATATAATGTAGAAATGTAGAAATCAGTCGAAAAAAGCCTTAACCGAATTCGTTCCGATTTCGAATTTTGTATTCCGTATTTCGAATTCGAATTTAGTATTCCGTATTTTGTCCGCAAATACGAATTCGCTCGGGTCAAATCTAGAAAACGGTGCGGTTCAGTTCGGGATATTTCCGTTCCGCTTTCGTCCTTAATTATAGCATAGTACCTGGTCATGGACCCATAGCTATAGTACAACCCTGACTCACTTTCCAAATGACAGTAAGACCTCGCCTTACTAATTTGTTGCAACAATTCCAGACCCACTAATCCCAAACACAGTTAGTTTCTGTACTGTCAAGATGTTGATGACTCGCTAGAGTTGCCGAGGAGGCCAACTTGTGGATCATGGCAGGAAACAAACATCGAGTAGCTTAGTTTCTCTATTGAGGACTGTTGGCGACCGATGTTGTTTACGCTGCAAATGGTGTTTGTAAATTATCAGTATCTAGCCAAACTCTGGTGCTGAAGTTCAGCCAAGCCAAGGCTTGCTGAGTTTTTGTAAAGTTTGTTTTTTTCTTGTATCCTCTTAATGAAAAAAATAGAGGTACGTCTGTTATTTACCATGCATCCACACATGATGGAATAGCATATCAATTTGGTACTCCCTCCATTCCAAATTATATGCATTCCAAGAATCTTGGAGAGCAAAAGCATCTTAAGTTTGACCAAAATTATAGAGAAAATTGCAAAAAATTATAACATCAAATAGGTATACTATGAAAATATAATTAATAAAGACTCTAATGATACTTAATTAGTGTCATAAATATTATTATCTTATCATATAAATTTGGTCAAACTTGAGATGCTTTGACTCTCCAAGATTCTTGGAATGCCTTATAATTTGGGATGGAGTGAGTAACTCCTAATCATTTTTACAAAAGCAATCGAATTTGGCTTCCCACTCTTAATCTGACTATGAACATACTACAGCCCATGCAGATGCACTAATAGGCCTCGATCTTAGAAGTACAACTACACATTTGAGTCACAATAACATCTACACTCTAGGTTCAGAGGGCACGATTTAAATCATGTGGCAACTGATATACTTTTAAAACCCCCTCAAGAAAAAAAAGAGGGGAGCTAGGGTGTGCAAAAAATGCAGGCAATCTGTCACACCCGGTTTTCTAAAGAACAAAACCAGGCTAATCTTATGTGTGCCCAGGAAGTCCACACATATGTCAGAATGAAAAAAAGTATCAGAAACAATGTCATTATATAACGTATACATAGCTATATTAACACTTACATCAGAGTATCGCGGAACAGTGACTAAACTTTAGACTCCATTCTTCTCAAGGACGGCTGACTGGTGGCTCCGTATGCCAAACATTTCTGAAAGACTTCTGGAAACTCCACTACCTCTTTATCCTTCTTCTGAGCAGCATCTTACTACACACTGGAGTGTGGGAAAATAGCAAGAGTGAGTCCATATCGAACTCAACAAATATATCATGGGGTTCATGAGGCTCAAAAAGGCTAGACACATTTTGACTGCATTTAGCTTTTATTCATCATGTAATTAGCAATTGAGTAGCATCAAGATAATTCACTTCCCATTAATGAACCAATGATCAATTGTAATAAGAATAATGAATAGCATTAACATGAGCATAATAGTAACAACAATAATTGAGCATGATATAACAATGGTGATCAACTATTCTGTAAGAATCCCTAAGGCCGCTCATATCCGTGAGCACGGCTAGTATACCAGTTTATTAAACTCTGCGCAGAGGTGTACACTTTCACTGTGAGTCATGATTTCCAAATGCATGAGTTTGCAAGGCCCAAAACATCGAAAACTATATAAAGTCATTCAAAAGTTCGTCTAACAAGTTAGGGCCATTAGATTCACTCGGCAGGCAGATGTAGGAATCCCTTTTCAAATGGCACACTTCCTTCTCGGCTATACTCATTGACTAAAGGCTGTCCTACACCCAACGTGGCAAGCCGTTCTTACGCCATTTAAGGTAACCACTAACAAGCTAGAAAAGACCTCTTGAACAACTAGAGCCAGAGCCATATAGCCCTCACAGCTGTACTGTCAATCCCGGTTATCACTTACAGGTAAGTCCTTACGGAGAGAAACCAGAGCAACAATATAACCCCTTGCTCTAGCCCCCTTTTCAACAGTAATAAAATCATCTTAATGGTTGGTTGCTTAATCCATTAATCAAATTACAAGATCATTGTTCATAATTAAGCACTAGCAATAGCTACCCAAATGCATAACCCATAGGTGACAAGGGAACAAGATATCAATAGCTATGTTATAATCTCTGCGGTTGCCAAGGAAGACACATGTATATGAATAATATTTTTTGTGAATAGGATAACAAGGATGGTCCCATGTTATACTTGCCTTGATCAAAGCTTCCCTGTTGATACTGCTGGTCTGGTTCAAAATAATACTCCTGGTCGTCAAGAAACTACTCACCGTCTATACTCGATCATCAATTATCAACACACAATCATCCGAACAATCATACACAAAGCAAACAAATAGACATAATTAAAATAGTACACCAACAGTAGCAAAACAGTATAAAAAGTTTGTAAAACTCTTCTACACGTTACTACGATCACACAGACGTAAAGATCACAAAATTCGGATTTAAAACGTAAAAGTTATGAATTTTCTAAGATTTCCTATAGATAAATAATTACTTAAATATAAACTCGAAAATTAAATTTCCCAAACCTACTGTACAGCTATACTAACATGTAGAGCTCGCAAATACGAACCTAACGCAACTTGAACGGGTCAAATCGGAGTTAAAACGAAGATTTTATGCTCAAAACAAGTTTAGTGGCAAAACTGTAAATAATATCATCTTCTACCTTGGGCTTGGAAGAGCTCTAGTCAGCCACGGTGGAACCTCGCCGGAGAGAAGCAAGATGAGATGGGAACTCAATGAAACGGCGATGGATTTACGCAAACGGATATACCAATGTGTAGAGAAGGATGAGGGCTGCCTCTTGGTGGTGGTGGCTGACGTCGGGACGCGACGGTTTGGCCAGAAAAGCTCATCGGAGAGTTCGCCGGAACACAAGCTGTAGATGCAGAACTTCGGCGAGAGGTAGAGGGAGCTACGAGCGACGGCTCGCGATAAGGGTTATACTTCTGAAATCAGGGCATCGAGGGCTACACCGGCATATATATAGTCGTAGGGTTTGGAAACTTTTCGGAATTTCTTAATTTCGGGATTATTTTAATTCCGCGAATAAAATAATTTTAGAAAATCTAAAATTATCTTTTTGGCCGTGAAAAATAGCCCGGAGCTCAGAAAAATCACGGGAAAAATCCTGGAGACTCTTGGAAAGATAAGGAACTCAACTAAATGAGTTTGAGCTCATGAAAAGATTGATGAAGAGATCAAGGAAAAAGGTTAAGCTCACGGAAATTGAAATTTTAAATCCAGAAAATGCCAAAAAAAATCCCGGTGAGAAGTAAACGTCATCCTATGGTATTTTGAAAATAATAGCACTCACCAACACCAAAGACAAGCATCACTCAAACACCACATTATCAAATTAATATGAAAAAGTTTAAAACCACAATTTTCTATATTTAAATTAGCAGCAACTTAACTTATCTAATGAATTTATTCAAACATTGAAATCATTTATTTTATTTAGTGTTTTTCATGCACAATCCAAAATAGGAAATTTTGGGTGTGACACAATCTGTCATAAAGGAAAAATGTGCATACTTAGCAAAAAAAAGGAAAAATTTGATTCTATTTTGCAACATATATCGACAATGGAATATTTGATTTCTATCAATAAATTTGAAATGTAACTTGCTGCTATAGGACCGAGTAGCAAACTTATTCATATCAGTTACATCCATTTTGGCAAAATGTAAACCATTTGTCAAACAAGTAATTTAATTATTGTAATAATAGGCAGAACAATTATATGGGAATTCAACATAGGAAGTATAAGAACCAGTAATGAACAAACCTGAGTTGTGTAGTTTAGGATTGATCATGTTGTTGCTTTATACTAAGGTTATCCAAACTGACATGCCAGATGATTTTAGGTTATCTAAATTGACATGCCAAATGACTTGAATGACAATGTAGAAACTGTTTTTTAAGAATACTGGTCCCTACTGCCTCATGCCATGCTAATTTCACCTTGATGCAAACTTTGAGCAACCTGTAATGTTTGCATTCAAGTAAAGTTTAGCACCTCAACACATTCATCCTTTATCAAAAAAAGGCTAGTAGGTAGGGAGAGGTACAACTATAGAAGAACACAGGATAATGGAACCAACCAAAACCAGAGATACCAAAAAAGGGAATTACCATGAACGGTGCTAAAAAGGCCATCGACACTGAACTCTAGGGATCATTGGTCCATGGTGTATGTGCATGCCCATCTATATAAACGAAGAAGATTACTCCTGCACATACTTGTCCAAAGTGCAGGGTTCAGTTCCTTGCTGATATCTCAGAAGTTGCAAAGCTAGTTTATGCATGCACATTTTTGCAAGATAATTATGGTCCCCCATGTATTCAGCCAAAAAATCCTCTGAAAAATTTGCATTGCGGTTTGAGAACTGGGATGGCTAAAGGAAACTATGGCCATAAGAATAGCTTCCTAGTCCATTTCACATTTAAAAATGTTTGCTTGTTCATCTGTTTATCGTTCTGCCTGAAACAAAGAAGGATTGTGAGACCTTCAGAGCTTAGAAGCATGAAAGTTTGGGGAATGAGCCAATTGTATACGGCAATACCATTAAATTATTATTTTTAAATATTTTTTAAAAAACATGAATTCTACTATACTTTCACATTATTATACCCTATTCCATTATTATAGTCCTATCTTTGAAGCGACAAAATACTCTATTTTAGAGTTTGGCACGGTGCTGTAGAATTCCCTAAGTCTGCCCCGTTAGATTTAGATGGCAAGATTAGAACTTATGATTTGGCCACCAAATGAAACATACAGCAGAAGCAAAGTAATGCAAGCGGCGCACATGGTTGGCTCACCACTGAGGAAGTGGAACACCTTCTGCTTTGTCCACTCATACTGTGGCACCCTGCACTTTCTGATCAACTGCATCTACAGAGAAATAAACATTGGGAATTACAAACTCTCCATGGACATTATAGTGCCGCCTCTCTCAATTAGTCCCACAATTCCCTGGTTTCCTCAAAATTGCACGGCCACAAACAAGCCAGCGTGCGCAATTGAGTCGAGCACCAACTGAAACCAACAAAAATTCCAAATGTGATGGCGTAGTTCTGATAGATCGGACCAGACTGGGGTCGAGGCAGGGAAGGGGCGTACCAGCATGATGGCGAAGACAATGCCGTAGAGCACGGCAAGCGCATGGAAGTTGGAAGATGTGACCCTACCACAACGGCGACTCGTTGATTGTAAATTGCTGGAATCACCGAGGCTAAGAGCAAGGCCGACGCTGCTGCCGCGCTCGCGGCCTCGACCGCTAGCAACCCAATTGGGAATCTACTGACCACCGCGCATGAGACCTGGAGGGCTAGAGGAGAGGGTGGGGGGTGCAAGGATGTCCCGTTGCAAGGAGTGGAGCCATGGGTGGCGCGAAACGTACAGGCCTCTGCCGGATGGCGCGAAGGTTGCATGAGCGGGTAGATTCCGCGACATCCTTCGTCGAGCACGGACTCCTCAAGGAACTTCTGGCCACTCCTGCTCCGCCTGCCCCTCCTCTACCTGATGCAGCAACAATGCCGGTGGCCGCCGATTGACGATGCGACGGGGCCCAGTAGGGGTTGGGGATCTCCTCCACAGAGAAGACTCCATGTCGGATCGAGCCGCCCCGCGCAACCCTAGCACCGCGGGCGGCGGCCTGCGGCCTAGCGACCGGCGTCCGGCAGCCTACCTATTGGCATGGGGAGAGGAAGAGTTGTGCGTGAAGGAGAGGAGGACTCGCGGCGCGTCGGGGGCGCTCGGTGGATCGGCGGCGGCGTTGGGGGCGCTCGGTGGATCGGCGGCGGCGTTGGGGGCGAGGCGAAGAGCGTTGGGGGTGAGGCGAAGAGCGCGAAGAGCCGCCCCGCATCCGGCCTCTGCAGTCCGCAGCGCACAGCGCCGACCCCTGACTTGAGCCCCTAACACGGTGACGCCAGGGTGCCGGACGGAGGGAGGAATTCATCAGCGGCACATCTGTGAGAACTAAGAAACCTCTTCCCCTCCATTCTCTTCTTCCTTTCAAGTTCCCCAAATCTCTAATCCTGTATTATTTGATATTTTTGATGTAGCTTATAGATGTAGCCTCGTAGGTAGTAGAATTGTAGAAATTAGGCGGGAAATAAGATGAATGATATAGTCTTTTGGATGATTGCCTTGCCACGTTCGTTGAAAAGTAGTGATGTAATTCTATATGGTCTTTAAGATTCTATATCATGCATATTTCAAATTATTAGTATGTTGTTTAAACTATTTGTTTTGTAATTTAAGACTTATTATGCTATTTAGTATTTGTATACCGAATTGTCGGGCAATTTTTATGGTACTTTTACCGAATTGCTAAATGGTTTTACTGGGATATGGAAATTTTGGTGCCCTATGCAAAAATCCTAGATCAACCACTGAATATGGACATTTTAATTTCACAGTTGGGGTTCTGAACCCACTTCGCGAGACACGTCCAGTCAGATTGACTATTTTATGAGTTCACAAGACACCCAGCATGAAGTTTTTAGAATACACCCCCTTCGACAGGTAAACGTGGTGTTTTCTGTTGCTGTCGGTGTGCTTTTGATTGCAATCAATTCGCTCCGGTTTACTGATTTTTGTGGTTTTGTTTATATTTCCAGTATAAATTTGTTCCTCGAGCAGCTCAACCTTGGTGATTGTACAATCAGAGGGAACCTTGAGGCCTTCTCATGTAATAAACTAGGAACATGCTCCATTGCATCTTTCGTTGAACTACATGCTTTCGATAAACTGGTATATTAATTTGCAGGCAAGCACACTGCGACAGACCGTAGGCTTTCAATAAGCCTAGAACATGAGGTACATGCTTGTCCTGGACCCATGAATTATAATATTATCACTGAGATCATTTTTCTTCCAACAAAGTTATGAATCATATGTAGTCTACAGTGATTTGTTTAGAAAATTTTGTCCTCTCTGTTTGGAATCATGGTAGAGCAAAACAAAGTGTTTTGATTGGTTAGATACTTTCAGGTAGTTAACCTCTGCTTGGTTCACCCATTTTGTGCTTGTTTGCTTGCACTCAATTTTTCTTCTAATATGCTTCCTTTATTCATAGTTATATATTGCGGCAGGGGGCCTCTCCTGTTATACTTTATGTGAAATTAGTTTAGGTACCTCCTCTCATGTATGCAGTTGATGCTTACCAGCCATTAGTTTTGTAGCTATCATCTAGCATACATGAAGAATCATGGAATGATTCATGTACAACCTCATTGCTTAATGCCACCCTTCTTCAAGCTGCAGTCCTATGCTTTTTTCCACCTGTCATGTTAGGCTTTATCTTCTACTCTTCTTGTGGCCTTGTAGGCTGTTTGGGTCTTCAACATTGTTTAGAATAAGTTAACAGGAGCATGTGATTTAGTTGTTTGATTGATTGATCAGAAGCAAAAGATTGTTTCTCCTTAATTTAAAATTTACTGAATGTCACAAATAGGATATCACTGTTATTGTTGTAGTTTGTGTTGCGCAATCTATTCCCTAGGATCTTTAGAGCATTTTTTTCTTCAGGGAAACAACATTCTTTTCCAAGCAAAACTTAATATTTTTTTCTCATTTAAAAGCCCATGTTCATGTGTATGCATGCTTATCAAATGTTGCTGTTTCTATTCCAGTCTTGAATTGGTGCATGCTATTGTAATTACGCCAATCTAACTTCTCTGTTGTGCTTTCAGATTCTTGATTGCCTTGGCAAGTCCCCTATAGTGATCCTTCTTCACCAGTGGAGCACTTATCCTCCAGATCAAGGTAAGGATCTGTGGAGCATATTTATTAGAGAAAATTGCAGACATTCCACTGGTCAAACCCCCTAGTTTTTCATTTACCACTGGGTCTCATAGACAGGTGGGCCCTGGTCCCACCTTTCATCGAGGCATCCAACAAATCGGGGTTTCACCCAGACACCCAATCATATGTTTGCAAAAGTTCCCTATTTGTTATGCACATTTTCTTTTTACATAGCCTAACTTCTATTTTCGTTTTATGTTTGTCCAGCCGGAAAACATTGATATATCTAGTTCTCACTCTTGGCCACATGTATCCAGATTATGATTTCAGGTAACATCGTCTTTGTAGCAAGTGTGTTATATAATTTGGGAGGAAGGATATCTGGGTAATGTCATAGTCAGCTTTCTGTGGGCGATATGGCAAACCCGCTTTTGTCCTTTCCTACCAGCCTAAGGGGGTGTTGTCAGATGGTATGACAGACGGATTAATAACTGTTGCTCTTTGAGCTGGGAGTTCAATTCTCTCCATTTCCCTTAGTCTTTGGCATTTGATATATCTAACTTTCTTATTAAGGTCTCCTCGCTGTCATGTCACACATTCATGATAGCACGACATTCAGATTAAATTTAACATCCTTTTTTAACATTTGTTCACTTATCAGTGCTGTTCGGGCACACTTGTTCTTCCAAGAAGAGTTGGAAGTTTCAAGCAGATGGTAGACACCTACTTATCTGATGCTTCTAGGGTAATGCTTTATGATTCCTCTTTATTTTTTGGTTTGATTTTTTTTTACTTTGTTCATATAAATAGGAATGCCTACCCCAACTTGCTTGAGACTGACAGGCTTTGCTGCTGTTGTTGTTCATATAAATAGAATGGTTTAGCTAGACTGCATATTCTGAAAAAGGGAAAAAACACAATAACTGATTAACTGGGCATATTGTCACTTAGCTACTTTAAAAATCAAAATGATCCGGAGACTTTGTGTTGGAGTATATGTAGGCCCATGAGGCTAAGGCCCGTGTGGCCCATGTATGGAACCTATTTAGCTACCCTTCTAGGGTTAGCCCTAATTGAGAGAAATCACTTTCCAACATGGTATCCAGCCTTGTTTGACTCTTTCTTCCCCACCCAGCCGCCAGCCGCCGCCCCCTGCTGGCCATCGCCGGCGAGCCGGCGCGCCATGGCTGGCCGGCCTCCTCCCCCTCCCTCCCTTTACTCTCCCTTCCCTTCCCTCTCTTCCCCACCCACCTGGGCCCAGGTCCTCACTGGAGCCGCTGCTCCCTCTTCGCCCGACGCTGGACTGCTCCAGGGGGCGGACGCCGCCGCCGCCGGCCTTCTCCCAGGCGCGGCCGGCCTCCAGCCCTCCCTTTCCTCTGGCGCCTTCCTCCCTCGCTCCTCCCTCCCCAGCGCCTACCTCCCCAGCGCCTACCTCCCAGGCGCGTCCGCCCCTGCCGCCCCTGCTCCCAGGGCGGCCATCCCTGGCGCGGGCGCCGGCCTGGAGGTCTCCCCTTGCCCTGCCGCAGTCAGTCCTCAACCACAACTGCGCCATCCACCTCCCCAGACCCTTCCTCCTTCTACTGCCCCACCTGGAGCACCCGCCCCTGCCCAGATCCTCACCTCGGCGGCAGTGGAGCACCCGGGGGCTGCTGATGGGGGTCTCCCGGCTGATGGGGACCCTCAACCCCACCTCCCGGCTGCCGATGGCGACCAGCCTGCCCTCCAGCAGCCGCGGATCCACCTTCCCGGCGCCGGGCTGGACGCCGGCACGATGTCTGCTGCCGGTGCCCAGGCCTTCCTGGCCCCGCCACCCCTTCTTTCCCAGATCTACGCCGGCCGTGACGCCTCGTCCCTCGCCACTGCCCTTGCCGCCGCCCGAGCCTCGGCCGCGGAGGGGCAGGCCCGCGTGCGGGCGGCCGCCCTCGTGTGGGAGCACGAGCGCGAAGCGGCCGATGCCCTGGCTCGCCAGATCGCCGAGGCTGAGCGGCTACTCACCTACCCGGGGGGCCAGGACGTTGGGGCCCACTCCTCCGCCTCGCCGGGTCGCCGCGCGTCTCACACCGCCGTCCTCTGGCACGACCCGGCCGACCCGCTCGTGGCTCAGCTGCACTACCAGGCGGGGGGGGTCCAGAACATTCGCCTGCTCGTTCCGGTCGTCCTCGAGCCGGAGTCGCCCTCGTACGCCCGTTGGCGGGACCTGGTGGTTCTCACTCTTCGCCGCTACGCCCTCGACGACCACGTCCTCCTCGACGCCCCGGTCGCTGCCCAGACGCCGTCGTGGATCCGGCTCGACAGCATCGTCCTCTCCTGGATTCTGGGGACGATCTCCCTGGACCTTCACGACCTCGTCCGCACTTCTCCTGACGCGCGCCGGGCATGGCTGGCCCTTGAGGGTCAGTTTCTGGGCAACGCTGAGGCCCGGGCTCTGCGCCTCGACGCGAGCTTCCGCACTTTCGTCCAGGGTGACCTCTCCGTCGGTGAGTTCTGCCGCCGGATGAAGTCCATGGCTGACTCCCTGGGGGACCTCGGCTGGCCTGTGGAGGATCGCATCTTGGTCCTCAACGTTCTCCGGGGGCTCAGTGACCGCTACGCCCACCTCAGGACGTGGATCACCCGCCAGAGGCCCTTTCCCACCTTCCTGGAGGTCCGTGACGATCTGGTCATGGAGGAGCTCACACAGGGCCTCCAGCCGGGCTCCACTGCTTCCCCGGGGGCCTCCTCGACGGCTCTGGCTGCTACTCCGCCGCGCCAGTCTGCTCCACGGTCGCCTGCTCCACCACCGTCGTCTCTCCTGGGTCCCCCTCCCTCCGGGCCGAGCGGAGGTGGGGGGGTCGTGGTGGTCGTCGTCGCCGCGGTGGGGGTCGCGGGGGCGGCCGGGGTGCACCTACCCAGGCCCCGGTACCTGGTGGACCACAGGGGGGGCACCATGGCCCTCTTTCCAGAACCCGTGGTCTGGGCGCATCTCCATGTGGCCCTACCACGCCACCGGGACCGACTCGCGTCCACCGGTGGCCATGCTCACCGGAGCACCTCCTGCTGGTCCTCCACTCGGCGGCTTCCCTGCTACGCCGCCTACTACGCCGTGGGTTCCTCCCTCCGGACCATCCGGGGCTCCACCGGGGGTCGCGGGCTGGGATCAGGCGGCCCTGGCTCGCGCGTTCGCCACCATGGGCCTGACACCTCCGGTCGGACCCGAGTGGATCGCCGATTCGGGGGCCACCTACCACACCACTCCTGACCCCGGTATACTTTCGTCGGTTCACTCTCCCTCTTCATCTCTTCCTTCGTCCATTATGGTCGCAAATGGTTCTTGTATTCCTGTCTCCTCTGTGGGTACCGCCGGTGCTCATGGCTCCTTTCGTCTTCCTGATGTTCTTGTTGCTCCTTCCATGGTTCATAATCTTCTTTCTATTCGACGTTTTACAGCTGACAACTCTTGTTCTATGGAATTTGACTCTTCTGGTCTTACTGTGAAGGATTTGGCTTCCCGGCGTCCTCTGCTCCGATGTGACAGCACCGGGCCCCTTTACACTCTTCGCTTTCCGGCGGCTCCTTCTTCTTCGCCGTCCGTTTTGTCAGCTGCCTTCGTCGCTTCTGCTTCCTCTACTACCTGGCACCGGCGCCTCGGCCATCCTGGACGTGATGCCCTGATACAGCTCAGTCGTAGCTCTGGTCTTCCATGTACTCGAGCTCATGATGAGCAACTGTGTCATGCGTGCCAATTGGGCCGACATGTTCGTCTTCCTTTTTCTAGTTCTTCTTCTCATGCGGCCCGCATTTTTGATCTTGTACATTGCGACCTATGGACATCTCCTGTTATCAGTATTTCTGGTTATAAGTACTATCTTGTGGTTGTTGATGATTTTTCGCATTATTCGTGGACTTTTCCTCTTCGTGCGAAATCTGATACGTTTACCACGCTCCTCCACTTCTTTACTTGGGTGTCTACTCAGTTCGGTCTCACCATCAAGGCCGTCCAATGTGACAATGGTCGCGAGTTTGATAACTCCACCGCCCGAGATTTCTTCCTCTCTCACGGTGTTCAGCTCCGCATGTCTTGCCCATACACCTCCTCGCAGAATGGCAAGGCCGAGCGGATGATTCGCACCACAAACGACACCGTGCGCACTCTCCTGTTTCAGGCTTCTCTTCCTGCTCGTTTCTGGGCTGAGGGCCTGCACACCTCCACCTACCTTCTTAACCGCCTTCCTTCCGCTGCCTGTCCCGCTCCCACTCCTCACCATGCCCTCTTTGGTACCCCGCCTCGGTATGATCACCTTCGCGTGTTTGGGTGTGCTTGTTACCCCAACACTGCTGCCACTTCTTCTCACAAGCTGGACCCTCGCTCCACGCTCTGTGTCTTCCTCGGGTACTCCCCTGATCACAAGGGGTACCGGTGCTTCGACCTTACCTCCAGACGTGTTCTCATCTCGCGCCATGTGGTCTTCGATGAGTCCGTCTTTCCCTTTTCCAGCACCACTACACCTCCGGTCACTGACCCACCCGATCTGTTTCCCACTGACCCGGTGGTCCAGCCACCTTCTTTGTGGTCTCCTGCAGGTACCGTCTCGACGCGTTCTGAGCCAGCCGCCGGTCCTGGCTCCCCTGCTAGTCCGGGCCCCTCCGGTGCGGCCCCGCCTTCTCCTGTTGGTGCAGACCCGGGGCCTTCGTCCCCCGCTTCTGCCCCGGGGGGGTCGTGCCGGTTGCCGACGCCGGACCCTGTCTCGACACCTGCCCCGGCGGCTCCGTCGCGGTTTGCCGCGCCGGTACGGGTATACCAGCGCAGGCCGCGGCCACCGCCGCCCGTGGTTCCGGTCCCTTCTCCGCCGGGAACACCGACACCACCGCCCCTGTCTCCGCCGGCCCGTGGTGTCCCGTCGGTCTACCACCCGCCGCTTCTTCACCGACACCCGCGGCATGTTCACCCGATGGTGACACGGCACGCGGCTGGCACCCTGCCGCCTCGTGCCCTCGAGGCGTCGACTGGTGACGCGGTGGTCTCTCCGGTACCCTCCTCCGTCCGCGACGCCCTGTTGGACCCTCACTGGCGCCGCGCGATGGAAGAGGAGTATGCCGCACTACTCGCCAACCAGACGTGGGAGTTGGTGCCCCGGCCGCCAGGCGCCAATGTCGTCACCGGCAAGTGGATTTGGACTCACAAGCGCCGAGCCGACGGCTCTCTCGAGCGCTACAAGGCTCGATGGGTCCTCCGGGGTTTCACTCAGCGCCCCGGCGTCGACTACGATGAGACTTTCAGCCCGGTGGTCAAGCCGGCCACCGTCCGTACCGTACTATCACTGGCACTTGCTCGGTCTTGGCCCGTCCACCAGCTGGACGTCAAGAACGCCTTCCTCCACGGCCTTCTTACCGAGACGGTGTACTGCAGTCAGCCGGCGGGGTTCGTCGACAACACCCGCCCTGACATGGTCTGCCGGCTCAACCGGTCACTCTATGGCCTCAAGCAGGCACCTCGGGCGTGGAACCACCGGTTTGCTGCTTTCTTGCTGACCCTGGGGTTCATGGAGGCCAAGTCAGATACGTCCCTGTTCGTCTACCACCATGGGGCCGACACTGCATACTTGTTACTCTATGTTGATGACATTGTCCTCACCGCCTCCAGTAAGCATCTTCTCCGCCGGATCATTGCAGCCCTCCAGCAGGAGTTTGCGATGAAGGACCTTGGTGAGCTCCATCACTTTCTCGGTGTCACTGTTGAGCACCGTCCTGCTGGGCTCCTTCTTCACCAGAGGCAGTACACTCGGGATATCCTGGAGCGGGCTGGGATGTCTGATTGCAAGCCCTGCTCCACCCCGGTCGACATTCAGGGCAAGCTGTCTGAGGCTGAGGGACCACCGGTGGCCGACCCCACTGCGTACAGGAGTCTTGCCGGGGCCCTCCAGTACCTCACCTTCACCCGGTCGGACATCACCTATGCCGTTCAGCAGGTCTGCCTCCACATGCATGATCCCCGGGAGCCTCATCTCACGGCTCTCAAGCGTCTCCTCCGCTACCTCCGGGGCACACTCGACTACGGCCTCCTCCTCCACCGAGCCACCTCCACCGACCTCGTCGTCTACACCGATGCTGACTGGGCCGGGTGCCCGGATACTCGCCGCTCCACCTCCGGCTACGCCGTCTTCCTGGGCGGCAATCTGGTGTCTTGGTCGTCCAAGCGCCAGCCGGTGGTCTCCCGGTCCAGTGCCGAGGCGGAGTACCGCGCCGTGGCTAACGGCGTGGCGGAGGCCGCCTGGCTCCGGCAGCTGCTTACTGAGTTGCACACGCCACCCTCCAGGAGCACACTGATCTACTACGACAACGTCAGTGCGGTCTACCTCTCCACCAACCCCATCCAGCACCAGCGGACGAAGCATGTCGAGATCGACCTCCACTTTGTCCGTGATCGGGTGGCCATGGGCGAGGTGCGGGTCCTTCATGTCCCGACGACCTCCCAGTTCGCGGACATCTTCACCAAAGGCCTCCCGTCCTCGCCTTTCGCCGAGTTTCGCTCCAGCCTCAACATCACCAGTGGCTAGTTGCGTCTGTGGGGGGGTTGTGTGTGTTCTTTCTTGTTTCAGCCTCGAACTCCGCTGCGACGGTAGTTCAGACTGCGGGGGGGTGTTGGAGTATATGTAGGCCCATGAGGCTAAGGCCCATGTGGCCCATGTATGGAACCTATTTAGCTACCCTTCTAGGGTTAGCCCTAATTGAGAGAAATCACTTTCCAACACTTTGTTTTGCCTTTCTCACTGTTTGACATACCTACCTGAATTTGGACTTCTGTTCAGAAATAGGCAGCCGCAAATGAGGGCAGTTCTCTTCTGGACAATATGACTAAAGCAATTGATGAGGTCAGGATTCACTTGTAAGTTTGTATCAGAAGTTGTATAGTCCTTCTATTTTATGTTTACACCTTATTATGTTTCAGGTTATCAAAATCAGAGTGTGACATCTACAGCTATAACCCAGACTCTGATGCAGATCCAGTTCTAGAGAAAGGGGCCCCATGGGGGCATTTACATATTTGCCATCCTTATGAAGGACACCAAAACATGTGTCACTGACATGTGGGGCCACATGAGTCACTGTGGCATGAGGCCTGCCACTCCCCTCGTAAGGATGACAAATATGTAAAAATACCCCCATGTATGTTCGAGTGAACTAAGATAGGATTGTGGGCCCCATGTATGTTCGAGTGAACTAAGATAGGATTGTGATGGTTAGCTTATGCATCTAAATCATCCTTGTAATATGGATACTAAACCTTTTCTTGTAGATGGTCGTTCAACTACTACTTCTACAATAAGAAGCTGAAACGAGTTGTGAGCTTTCGTTGTTGCTGCACTAGGTAGGTGCTTGCTTCGAGCTGCAAGGTTCTGACAGGGAACACAAGATAGTCAATAATGAATTAATGACGTATTCTTCTTTAACGCAGTAAATTATCAGGAGATGACTTCTTAACTGGTGCTGGGTCTGATGGTGAAGAGGAAGATGCCTTCCTGATGTGCGTGTAATATAGAGCATGTGCTAGAATTGGAGTCTAGGTTCTGCCTACTAGTTAAAACATACAGTAAAGATATTCGGAATGTTGTGTAAAGTGAATTGTCAAATTTGGTCCCCATCTACTTCAGCATATTTGGCATCGTGTTGTGATATTCCCTGACAAGGATGAGTAATTTTTTTTCTCTATTTGCTTTAACATGGACTCATGGTGTTTGACTGTTTGGCCGTCTGGACTGGCAGGTCCACCTCTTTGAAACCTGGGGAAGGTTTACTATCTGTCTATCTGTGCATAACAGGTCTCGGCTGCGTACGCGGTTAGTTCCGGTGAACGGTTCGTTAGACAACACCTAGTTAAAAACTGTAGAGGTAACAAAAACTTTTTTCGAAAGCGTGCTTGGCACGTGTCTCATTAAAAGAAGTTAGAGTTGATACAAACACAAGTCTGCAGTGAACAGCAGCGAGATGCCGAGTGCACCGCGCAGACACACACTTACACAAATCACCGGCTTGACGGTGGAGCTAAAACAGCGTACTAAATAAAGAACAAATTTTGCGACGAGGGGAGAGCAAGCAAGCACATAGACAGGCTAGTCAAGGCGCAAGCGCCGCCGCCCGCGAGCACCAAGCATGGGGTAGAGCTCCAGCATTGCCTCGCGCTTGGACGACGACAACGGCTCACGGAACGTCTCGCGGAACCGAGCGTCGATGGTCGCGTCAGGCGTCGGTGGTGCTGACCGTGGGGCGCCCGCCGATGGCTGCCACTTGCCGAGTAATACCCGCTTGGCCTGCTTCTCTGGGTTCGGGTCACGGAAGACGGATTTTGCAGCAAGTCTCTCACTGCGGCGCGGCACCAGGTCCTCATCCCGCACGCGCGAGACAGGAAGGCGCGGCGGCGATTGGATCAGTGGTACCTCGAGCGGTAGCGTTAGACCGGCGATGAAGTCCTCGACAGAAGGAGGAGCGTCCCGTGGACCGACGTAGATAGGTCGTCGTCGGTAGGCTGATCCGGCTGCCCAACGTGGGTGTCGTCGTAAGCCCCGACGGAGGGCTGGTGAGGCCGCGCTTCGTGGGTGTGGCCAGCGGCTCCGACAGAAAGCATAAGCTCGTGCTCGTCGGCCACCAGCCCCGATGCCCAGGACGCCAGCAGGGGGCTACTTTGTGGCGCCATGTCCGGTTCGAGGACCTGCGGCAGGTGCTCCGAGGCCGCGGACCTTGGGCGGTGGCAAACAGTGGCCTCCAACTCCGAGACACAAAGCAACGGGTCCATCCAAGGGGGCGGTGGTTGAGGCCGCGACAGAATTTGAAATTCAAACTCCTGGGAGGCCTCGAGCGATGCGGACTGTTGACGTTGCGCCCCCAGCAGCAGAAGGCATTGCCTGCGTGGCCCGGATGAGGAGGGACCGAACCCCAGTTGGGTTGGACAAAGAATCTCTCCCACAAGGACAGGTGGTGCATGCTAGAGCATTGGGCTCATCCCAGGCCCCGGTCGCAACTCCAGAGCGACGGCGGCGTCCTGCCCATTGCCGCCGTTGTCGTCAACGTCCCCATCACGAGGATGGATACGACACGACTGCGAACTGGGGCGACCACGGTTGCCATGAGGAGGGCGACCACGGTTGCCATAAGGAGCATGACGAGCACGACGGCGAGGGCCGCGCCTTGGAGGGTCCCGCAAATCGCTGCCGTTGCAGGGAGGTTGGTGCGGCAGCGATCCAGGACGACCACGCCTTGGGGAGCCTCCCACCTTGTCCGAGGGGAGGTGCCGAGGCGAACGACGACCATGTTTGCAGTTCCTCGCCCGATGCCTCGTGCTGAGGCAGAAGAGGCAGCGGGACGGGAAGGTGCACCTGGCCGCGACGTGGTCATCTGCCAAACAGTTGAAGCAACGACCGATAAGTGAGGCCGGCACGGGCCGCTGGCGACGAGGGTGAGACAAGGCTTGGAGGCGCCCGCGTCGACGACTTTGCACGAGCGTGAAGCCATCCGCATCGACAGGCGCGGCTGCACGGGGCGCACGGCGTGGAGGAGGCGCGTGCGTCGGGGCCGAAGAGCGCCTGTCGTTCGTCCTGAACCTGCGTCGTGGCTTGGACGTGTTGCGCCGCCAGTTGAGGCGCTGATGCACAGGCATACGGTCGACCGGCTGCGGGCCGAGACGCAGGCGCGCAGGCACCCTGGCAGCCGGTAGTGGGTGTCCTGCTGGAGGACCGTCGGCGGCGCCGCCGCCTCTTCTTGGTGATGACGACCGGACGTGGGGCCGAGCTGCCCCCCTCCTGCGGCGCTGCAGGCACGGGCGAGACCGTCGCCTCGACAGCCCGGCGAGCGGCGCCGAGGTAGGATGGGGGCACGGCAGGAGAGCCGGGCACGTCTGAGCTGTACTCGTCGTAGTCTTCCTCCCAACGCCAGGATTTACTCCTGCCTGCTGACTGGCGGTCGGGGAGGAAGGGAGAGGCGTGGGAGGAGGCCAAGCTGGGATCCTCGTCGTCGTCGGAGGCATCCTCGACGGTGACGAGCTCCTCCACCGACCGGGGCTGCAGCGGTGGCTGTGGCGGCGGGCCCCAGAGGAGGCACAGCCATGGCGGCCTCAGAGGCGAGGGCGGCGCCCATGAAACTATCTCCGGGGGAGGAGGAGGAGGGCGATGAGCTGGGGGCGGATGGGCGCACGAGGACAACGTCGGTCCAGGATGTCAGCGGAGGCCGACCCGACGACATGGATGTCCCAGAGGCCGACTCAGCGACGTCCTTCAACGGCCGCGAGACGGGCTGGGCGGCTTCTGTGCCGGGCGGCGGTGAGCCCGGCGACGATTCCACAAGGTGGACGACAGCGGCGCAGGGAGACCGCGGGTGCGTGGATGGTGCTGACGCGGCGGCGTCCACTGGTCCCGGCGAAGCAGGGGTCGCGGGCGCGGGGGCGCCACCCGACGGCGCCGCACGGGTTGGGGGAGGTCCCGGGGCGGCGAGCAACGGCGGCACGCAGGAAGCTGCCCAGCCGCCAGCCCCGTGGCCACCGGCAGTAGCGTACGGCTGGGGCTTGCGCAGGGAGCCCTCCACGGAGCCTGCAGACGATGGGGGCGACGGAGAGCCGGCCTCGGCCACCGGCGCCGCGGGCGCTGGGATCTTGGCGTAGCCATGGCTAACGCCGGAAAAGGACCCACCAGCGGGTAGATCGGGCGACGACGGATGCGGATCAAGGCACTGAAGGAGAGGGGAGGCTGGGGATGGAGGGGATATGGAGGGTGTGGGTGGCGGCGGTCGAGGGGCGGCGACGGGGCCAGGCGGGTCGGGGGGTTCGGGGTCGGGGTCCATCTTTTAGAGGTAACAAAAACAAGCGCCTGATTTCTATTTTTTGGAGCCACGGAGTATCCTCACTTCTGTTTCTGTAATTTTGTCAAGTGCGTTGTTTCTGTAAATGCCTGAGAAGATACTACAATTTCGAAAAAGTAACAAAAACATGCGCCCCCCTACAGTGGTTTCTTTTTTTTTCCCGAGCTACCATGGGTAACGGAGCATCATTTCTGTGATTTTGTCAAAGATTGGATTGTTTCTGTAAATGCCTGAAAAGGTACGAGTAAAAATGTTTTGTTTCTGCTGAACCTTGTAAGGAGAATCGAGGTGTGTTTTGGTTTCAATCTGCGAAGCTGCTGTGCTGCGCAGATAAATGGTAGCTCAAAAGGAACAAGCCGGTCTGGTATCGTTCATCCATTCATTTCCTTTCCTTTCTCTCTGAACTCTGAAGCGAAGATGGTTGCACAGCAAAAGTTCAGAGTTCACTTGAGGAGTGGTTTCACATTTAGGACAGATCGATTACTGGGAAATGCTTATCAGAACAAAATTCAGAATGAACCGGGAGTACCATCTTTTCACAGATTTTTTTTTAGCCTAAAAATACCACAATATTAAAGAGGTGCTTACTAGCGCCCGGACAGAAGCGCGCATCCGGACGCCCGCAACGCGCCCGCCGCTCAGCCCAATACTCGCCCCAGCACACGCAGATGTGCGGTCGAACAGTTAGCAGAGCGCACCTCCTTCGGCTGTCAGCTGGGCCTGCCAGTGGCCAAAACGGATCGGTAGAAAACGGTAACAACGCTTCAGCGCCCTACCTCTGTGACGGGTCCCACGTCAGGTGGCTGTCTCCCACGTGCTCCCTCCGGTTGTCCCCACTCACGGACGCGCATCGGTGCATGCATGCTCGCTCGCACCATGTTGCGCGCTCGCGTCTGCTCGCCCTGCTGCGCACCCTGCGCTCGCCAACCCCTTGGGCATCGCCTGCGCCCGAGGGATCGTCTGTGCCTCATGAAACACTTGCAACATAGAGGACTTGCTGCAACATACGTCTAAATACAGCTGAAACATTTGGAATATATGCTTGCAATAGATGTGTGTAGCCACTGCAACATTCAGATAAAACACTAGCAACATATGTCTGAAAACAACTAAAACATTTGAAACACACACTTACAACATGCTTCTGAAACACTTAAAAAACACCTAAAAACAATTGAAAACCTTTGTAAACATACACAACATATAGATAAAACATATGCAACATGTGTGTGATTGTGTGAAACACATGCAACATCCAGATAAACACACTTGCAATATACGTCTGAAAACACATATGAAACATTGGTAAAAGACCTTTGCAACATACGTGTACAACCATTTCAACATAAGCAACATCTCGTTCTACTTTTGCAACATTGATATAAACACATGCAACATACTCGAAACATACATTTGCAACATGATCTTTCAACGCAAACATCTTTTTGTTGCTTCGCAAATGGAGACTCGTCAATGCGTGGTCACCGGTGTGCTCGCCGGTGGCGTGGAGCTCACCGACAATGCAGAGCTGGGCGGCGGCGCACGAAGGGCGGGTGTGGGGGGCAACACGAGCTCATAGAGGGTGGGTGGATGGCGCGTGGAGGTCGCTGGTGGCGCGGAGGTCGCCGGCAACGTGGAGTTGGACGACGTAGCACATAGGGCCTGGTGGGGCGGCACGAGCAACAGTGACGCAGAGGACGGGTGGGCGCGGCGCGGGTGGCGTATTTCCGCCTCGCATACGCTTTCCACTGCAAGGGACATTTCTAGGCTTATGTGAGCTACCTCTAGGTAAGTACCTCCTCATCTCCACGAGCAACTAGGCCGAAGGATCTGGCTGTGTCGCTTGGGGAAACAAAGCAAAGTATAGAGAAAGGGAAACGTATCAGAGAAGAATATTAATGCAGTGGAAGTAGATAAAAAAAGCAATGAGTGGATGTGAATAAGAAACATAGAAATGAGTAGAGAATAAAAAAAAAAGTAAAGTTGTGGTGCACGTTACGCCACACGTCCGTCCGAAGAGAGTTGCTGATGTCGGACGTCCTATACAGCATTACCGTATTAAAAAGAGCCCGTTCCCAACTAAATTTCTAAAAATTATCACTTTAATCACGCCTGAGACCATGGCTTTGATCACGCTCACGCCACATGTATTGAGGTGACTAACTAGATATGCTTTCAGAAAGCACTTTCCACTTAAAGATATGGACGTGGCATGTTACCGGGGTGTGTTTGATCCAACAAGTTTTCACGAAAAAACTACAGTAACGAATTTTACGGCACATGCATAGAGCATTAAATATAGATGAAAAAAACTAATTACACAGTTTGGATGAAAATCGCAAGACGAACGTTTTGAGCCTAATTAGTCTGTGATTTGACACTAAAGTGCTACAGTAACAAATGTGCTAATGACGGATTAATTAAGCTTAATAAATTCGTCTCGCGGTTTCCAAGCAAGCTATGTAATTAGTTTTTTTATTAGTATCCGAAAACCCCTTTCGACATCACATTAAACATCCGATGTGATATTTTCCCAAAAACTTTTCACCCAACTAAACCCACACCCTAAATCGCATCAAAACAAATGGTGTGACGAAGGTAGCGAGTCACGCCAGAGCTAACGTCGTGACAAAATTTTCGTCCGTCGGTCCCAGCTATATTATTTTGCATTTTAGTTTTTTTGTCGATCCAAAACAAAGAACATATGTATCTCCAAAAGCCTTCAGAAATTTCAAGTAGATATTAGAAGATAAGTGTGACACATTTTGCTTGTATCTGGCATCATACATCTTGTAATTTTGAAATTAAAATTCTTTCCATAATGCTATATTTAAGTCTTGGGTTAACTTGTTTAGCCTTAAAATGAACTTCTAAAATCTAGAATATAATTCATGGTTGGAAACTTGGAAAGTAGTACTTAGGTAAAATTCAAGTTTATTATCAAAACACATGCTCAAAATTAAGTTTCACTTGAAACAAATCTAGGTAGCTATTCAACCATCTATTAGGAGGTGGATCTAAACAACCACTTGCTAAAAATTAGCTAGCTAAGGTCCTGTTTGGATAGATTAGGACTACTTGTTAGCCATAGCTAAAAAATAGCTAGCTAAAAATTAGCCAACTAGTTGCTAGCTCATAATAGTTGGGTTCTATAGACTAGTAAACTAAAACTAGTTAGAACTTTGGCAAAACTTTAGCTCATTTATTAGTCCTCCTGTTTAGATCCTCAAGGGCTAAAGTTTAACTAATTGTTAGTCCAAGATATCAAACAAGGTCTAAAAATTAGCAACTATTAGCTAGCTAATTCAGTACTAATGGATTCAAACCATCGTCATGCTATTTATTTTGACATGGCCCAGCTGTCCAGTCACGCCATTCACAATGGCGATGCCACGTCAGTGACTTAACGTGAAAAGTGTTTTTCTAAGGTCAGCATATTTAGTTAGTCACACTAATACGCGATCACGCACCACGTCTTTTGGGCTTTTGGCGTGATTAAGAAGACTAGTTTCTGAAAATTAGTTGGAGACATATTCTTTTAATATTTTAGTCTTCTGGCTAAAAAAAATTCAGCTTTTTTTTGACAGTCATGCTATTTATTTTGACATGGCCCAGCTGTCCAGTCACGCCATTCACAATGGCGATGCCACGTCAGTGACTTAACGTGAAAAGTGTTTTTCTAAGGTCAGCATATTTAGTTAGTCACACTAATACGTGATCATGCACCACGTCTTTTGGGCTTTTGGCGTGATTAAGAAGACTAGTTTCTGAAAATTAGTTGAAGACATATTCTTTTAATATTTTAGTCTTCTGGCTAAAAAAAATTCAGCTTTTTTTTTACAGTCAAGTGGAAGGACTTGCCTATGTAGACATAGGTATGCTTCCGCCGGAGACGCGGGTTTGTCGGGCCACATAACCCACGAGAAGTGGCTACGGCAGATACATTGAGGGTTCTTGTTCTCGCACTCCGATAGCACAGTCGGCGCTCCTCTCAACTGTCTAATCGATTTGTGTCTTCGAAGATAAATATTCTTGACCCTCAGATAGGATGAGGCTTCACCGGACTAAAAAAATAATTTCACAACCTTCCATGCCAAATCTGAGGACTTGCAACAACGGTAGTTGGCGGTCAACCCGATCACTAAAAAGCTGCTTCCTCTGGATGCGCATCATGCCATCCAAATTGAAGGATAGAGCCTTCTATATTCGATGGCACGCATCGCCGTGGGTGGGTCGGCTTCTGCATGCAAGACACGTTGCTTTGGTGGGCCCTAAAGTGCAGAAGCTGGGCCCCACCATGAAGCGCAGAGCCACCGACGAGGGGGATCTTTCAGGGCCACGCAGCGGCGGATGGCGCCGACGCATTCCTCTCCTTGGCCGGCGTTGACTCCGGTGCTACCTCCGCCGCACGGGAGGAGCGAACCGGACACAGCCAGCACCGGGCGTGGTCGGGGTTGGAGCAAGGTTTACAATTTCAGTGATTTCAGTGAAATATCGCCGAAATTTCCGAAATATCACCTTTTTCGCTGAGGTCCGAAAAATTTTTATATCAGTCAAAAATTTTCGGTTAAATTCATCTTTCGCTCTAAATTTACACCAAACCACACTAAAATGACCCTCCATATCTTCTAGTCTTATCAAAGCCCTAAATTTCTTCAAATTTATTTAATTTTCTCACTCACACATTCGATAGCACTAGCATATGCAGCTCGCCCACCGTCAGTTCGCTGTATTACCGTGGTGATATATTGTGTTACTTCGTTGATGTTATAAAAATTTGTGATGGATGATGGATTAGAAAGTTTTTCTAGTGAAATGATACCAAATTTATTTAAAAATTAATTTGAATTTATTTAAATTTGATCTGATATTTCCGAAATTTCATATTTATCACTGGGGACCGAAATTTTTTTCTTACCGATGTCGTGGAAGGGCCGCAACAACCGGGGCTCGGCGCGACCCGAGTCCGCCCGGGTGTCGCACCATCTCCGACCTTCTCCTTTGCGGACGTTGCGCAGCCACAAGCCCGTCTAAAGCCGACTGGGGGCTGCAGCCGCTGACTGGCGGCCAGCAGCTCGAGGCGCTGAGACGCATCCGCGAATAACTCGACGCTCCGCGTGCGCAGGTGCCTCAGCCTGCCGACCGTGATCTCAAAGAAGGCCGATTCGCATGCGGCATGTGCATAACCACCCGTTTGTGCGCTTAGGGTTTGTTGCTTTGCACGAAAGCTTTGTTGGAGAGGCGTGGGATTGAAGATTGGCTCGCAATCCAAAAGATTGACTCTGAGTGGCAGCAGATTGGTCTGGGTAAAGGATGGGGAGAAGGAAGACACCACTTTTATTTGGTAGGGGTTCTCTCGGAATCCATGGCAGCCAACGCATAGGTCAAGGAGCTAGAACAACAGCTCCCATGGCAAGAGAACGGCGGCGAAGAACTCCCATCCTAAAGCACTCAAGACAAACTAAAACTAAGAAGAAACTAGTATTTACACAAGGAACGGGACCGGCCCACCTCCCTCTAGCCGCCGGCGAGATGCCGGAGACGAAGAGGAAGGGGGCTGGAGCAGAGCAGGGGCGAGGTGGAAGGGGTCAGAGGAAGTAGGAAGCCGGCCTATGCCTACAACTCACTAGGAGACTTTGTGCAGCTGTAATAAAAAAAAATCGGCTTGTATGGCCGTATGGGTCTGTCCGCAAGGTTTGGTTTTCTTGGGGAAAAAATCGAGGCCATTCTTCACTGTGCTGCAAAGCGTAAAGACTCTGTGCGCGGACTATCTTTGAAGGCGGTAACAGCTAGAGCGCGCACCTGAGAGGGAGAGAGGAGGAGCGTATTCCTCTCTGGCTCGCACAGTTCGGTTTATTTCGCTAGGGGAGGAGAGAGAAACAAAGGGAGAGGAAATAGCCATTAGCTCATGGAGGGGAGGAGCTCCATTTCCCTTCTCCGCATGTGCAGCCCACGAAAAAAGCGATCTTTCGCTTCTTCCCCGGTATGATCTCTCGCTTATTCTTTTCCCAATCCTTTTCTTAATATTGGTGTTTAGGGATTTGGGGGAGTATTGCAATTGCGTTTACATGAATTGTTGATTATGTGATCCTTGCCTAACTGCGACTTGGTGGACGATGCTGAGCATGAGTAGAAACGTGCCATGTCCATTTCGATGGCAGGGATGAAATTGCATTGTCCTCCCCACAATAAAAAAAAGGGCCATACATGACAAACGCTTGTCAAGATGAAGATTAGTCCTGATATCTTTCAGCCGCAATTCGGTTGTGTTCGATTGTGAATATCTTATTTTTCTTTCTAGTTGAAATATTAATGATCTTGGTACCGGAATTATCGGTGACAGTTCGTGGTTGGTTTTCCCTAAAAATTAAACTACTTGTGTATTTTATTTAAAACACAAATTCTTCATTGCAAATTTACCATATCTTCCCAAATTAGCAGTTGAGTTAATTATCAAATGTAAACCACAAATGGGACATGTGCCCTACGTGGAACTTGTATGCCAAACTTTTGTATTTGATTCACATAATTAGAACATACATTCTCTTGCTGGGTTAAATAAAAATTGGCGCTTAATTGATGCACCTCTATTTTTGAGAAAAATGGATATCTGGAGCATCTGCAGTACTGAGCCTTTTATACATATTGGAAATGGGTCTGGGTATCCCAATATGTTGAGGTTGACTTTTAGGGTGTTCTGAATCTTGCCCTTTCTACACTGATGCTAGGTTTGCTGGAACAATGGCTGAGAGCAAGCGGTTTGATACGAAGAGCACAGGCTGCCTTGAAGGCCTTTTCAACTTCCTTGCCCTCAACCAACGGCTGCAAATGCCGAAGATGATTGCCTACCGAAAGCACAGCGAAGGAAGTAACAATACGCTCAGTAAGGTTTTACATATTTCTACTTTCAGTTTTGCATTTTTGGTGACGCCTTTTATTATGTCCACAGGATTGTCTGTGCCATGCTTTTTCCCTGGTTATGAATTGGATCTTGGCCTTATTGCCCTAGATTTATCTTTGCCATTTTTATCTGAAAGCTGACCATAGCAAGGGCAGGTCTCTTTATTTGGTCATCTAAAATTGTACTGTGCTCACCACATTTTTCTATTTGTTGTAGGAGTGAAAGTCCCAAAGCCCAAAACTAGCAGTGAAAAAGATGAAAATATCCCGGTAGGTGCATAAACTGCATTTCTTTTATGGTAACCACAGAAGCCTCATAGATTTACTGGTATATTGAAGTGATGGATCTTACTATATCATTCGTATAATGGCACAACCAACAAACTATAGTGATGAAAATTGCCATGTTTGCAATCTATTTTTTTTGAAAGTAATCATGTTTGCAATCTATGAGAGCTTTTCAACCTTTGGTGATAATTTTCTAGTTGTCAATGCTAAATCACTAGGACTCTTTACATGTATATTTCAAGTTATTGATATAGTTCCAGTCAAGTGTTAATGCACCTCTCAATTTTTTTTCTAACTCTACTTGTGGTGTTCAGTTGCAGAAGGAAACTAATAGTGACTCTCAAACTGGTAAGTCCCACATGTTCATATGGAGGACACTCATGTTCAAGAAAAAAACACCCGGGAAAGACAAAAAGAAGAGCAGCTCGCCAGCCAGCTCCCCATCGTCATCACGTCTTCTGCGCTCCAGATCAATCCATCACTCGAAATGCTTTGATTATGAGGTTCCTGATGAGTTAGCTGCACATTATCATGCAATGAACAACTCGGGCTCCAATGAGATGGATTCTTCTCACAGTGAACCACCACCACTGTCACATGAGATTCCACAACATCCCAATGTGCAAGAGTCCTCCAGGGCTTGTGGCAGCATGGATGGCAAAGATAGCATAGATCTGGAGGCACCCTGTGAGAGAGCACCTGGAAATCTCACTGGTGAGAGTGAGGCTCCATCTACACAAAAAACTCGTGATGCTGCAACACATCACTCGAAGGAGTTCTTGGATTTTCTTGAATTGTTTAATGCACATAGGGAACTATTTCTGAAGATTCTTCATGATCCTTCATTACTAGTACCACCTGAACAGCAAGGGCAAGAAGCTTCATCCAGTGGTTCTGTACCACTGAACAAATTGGAATCATTTCCAAGACCAGGAGGGTCATCAGGGAAACGTAACCCTATATTTGATCGGAGTGACAGTGAGAAAAGCAGGAGGTCAGAAATCCAAAGGTCACCCTCGAGACCTACCGCTGACCTGGAAGCTGCAAAAGTCATTAGTACAAGAATGCCTACTGGTGTTGACAGCTCCGCAGTTTCTCTTGCAGAATCAAGGAGCCTGAAGAAAGCTGGAACAGCTTCAAACCGTTTTAAAGCTATCAGTAGAAAGATCAAAGATGTCGTAAGGGAGAACCGGAAGGAGCTTGCTCGGATTACCAAGGATGGAGTTTTCCACAAACTGCCATATGGCCAAAAAATGTCTGGATTGACCAGGAGCTCCTCCACGGAGAAGTTTGTCCAGGAGGAGAAACAAATGCGAAGATCATATTCTATTGCAGAATCAGTAGACAAGTATTCAACACTTTATGAGTCAATCTCGAGGGACTCAAGAATTTCTCCAGAAATATTAAACATAACAATGGAAGGCGGTGCAAGCTTAAATGATAAGAAGATGCCAATGGGCCTCAAACGAATAACTTCTCTTCCAGAGATGCGGTTATGTTCATCTCACCAAGAGGCCCTGCCTGAAGTTTCAGCTTCTCGGATTGGGTCCAAGACTTGCAATGTGGAATCTGATCATTTTTCTTCACATGGAACTGATGCCTTCAGTATCTGTGCAGAAGGAAATTTCTATCCTGATGATATCACAGAACAATCAGAAAATATTCACATTGAATTAAATTGTGGAGGTAAGATGACAAAAGAAAGTTAAGATTAACACAGTTTTTCTATTAGAAGACTTACAATATTGTCACAATTTTTTGCACAAATTGCTTTCATAGGCTTCTTGGAAGAGGATTTCCGCAGGATCCTTCGAAGTCCAAGTCTGTCTTCTCTTGGCCGGTCTTTCTCCCACCGCCGCATTAATAGTTTACCTTCCTTCGATCGGTCATTCTTTCAAGACCGTACTCGTAGTTTCACAGAGTGTTCTATAGCAGGTGGATTATATTTGAACTCTTCGTTTACTATAAAATGCAAAAATTACTAGTAAAAGTTCATGATTTTTCCCCCATTCAGAAGCAGACTAGTTACTTTTGTCAAGCATATCTTCTTTTCCTATCAAATTGCAGCCTTTTCCATTACTAATTGTATTTTCTGCACTATGCTGAAACTCTAAAACCCATTGCTTGTATGTGTTTTCTAGTACTTCAATCCTTGTGACACTTTTCTTTTCTTAATACAATTTTTAGATTCAGAGCAACCATTCGAAAACTTGCAGCTTGAGGACGAGGACTGGTTAGTCAAGCCACCACTGTCTGCAGGAGCATATGCTGCCAATTTCAATGATGAAGAATGGCTGGTCACGCCACTGAAGCACTCTGGTGTCATGAATGGTATTGATCGTGAGGATGAAGAGTGGTTAGTTAAGGCGACACAACTGTCTGGTGCCAAGGATGTTGATCTTGAAGATGAAGAGTGGCTAGTCAAGTCAGGGCAGCCCATAACTAACGATGCTTTGGATTCGGATTTTCGCTTCATACACGAGTTTTCTGAACAAGGTGCTGCGGAACCCTTGCACATTTATGTCAGTGACAAGAACGAGGCTGATTTCCAGTATGTCAAGGATATCCTCAAGAAATCAGGATTCAGCTGCGGCGATGTCGACTGGTACGCATCCAATCAGCCAGTGAGCCCTGTGGTCTTTGATGAGGCAGAATGCTCATGTCAGGGGCTCAGCATGGCAAGCGATGAGCCGCACAGTATTGTCAGGCGCATGCTCCTGTTTGATCTCATCAACGAGGTCCTGCTGGACATCTATGACTCTTCGCTTGTCATCGGCCCATGGCACTCACGCTTCGACCTGCGAACCAGACCCATTCCCATGGGGTATCATGTCCTTGAGGAGGTGTGGGCGAAGGTGAGCTGCTACCTGAGCTTGCATTGGAAGGAAGGCCAGACGGTGGAGGACATTGTGGCACATGATCTTATGAGGAAGGACAGCTGGATGAACCTGGTATATGACGCGGAGTGCACCGCGTTGGACATGGAGGATCTGATGGTAGAGGACCTGCTGGATGATGTTGTCATTCAGATAGTGTTAGAATCAATTGATGAATGACTATCCAGATCTTTTTTTTTGGGTGGCTTGAGCTTTGGAGTAATTTGATCATAAGGCTGAACAGTAACATGCTATCTGAAGAAAGGTACTAGCTAGATGGATCGCTTGTCTCGCATTGTGCAACAGTAACTGTGTAGATAATTTTACCAGACTGGCTATTCTAGCAACTGTCAAATTTAGTAGATGTTAGCCATGCATAGAAAGTCAGAAACAGGAGTTATACAATAGACAGGAAATAGATAGCATTATATACCTGTTAAGTTCAACCAAACTGTCATGAGTTTTTATTAGTCAATACTGGTACATATCTAGCTCGTGACTCTTATACAAATTCTGGTGTTTGTCCTCTATTCATGAATATGTGGAAGGCACAATTCTGAATGTGAAAAACATTACTCTGTTAATCTGTTATATATGTGTGACTACGCGCATCTTTTCAGTGGATCGTCATATATAGTTATAGATCTGTACTTGCAATCTTCTTGGCTTAATAGGCAAAGAGGCGTTTTTTTTCTTTGATATGTAATATGGAATGCTTTTAGCTGCAGAGGTTATGTGAAATTCAAGCTGAATGTTTGAAAAGTTGAGGAGGGTGCAGGAGGTACAGGATCCTATTATTCGCACAATCGCACCAGATCATTATGGCTTCAAACGGTGTGTGCACAAATGTGCTTCCTTTTAAGCAAAAGTTCTGCAATTGCCATTTGTCTGAAAGACGAATGAAGTTCAGGTGAAACGTCTGAAATACGGAGAGAGAGAGAGAAAAAAAAAAGGTATAGGATGTTACAGGATCCAGTTGTTTCCACTGCGTAGTATCTCCATTCTCGTGAAGTACCATATTTGATCAAAGTCAAATTAGGAAGCGGCACTACCATGCTAAAGATTTTATTTTAGGGGGGAAAAAAAGGTGCAATATACAATTTGTAGTTGCAAGGGACAATCTACAATTTGTAGAGGCAAATACAACCCTTAGCACCAAGCCCGTCTAGCTCAGTCGGTAGAGCGCAAGGCTCTTAACCTTGTGGTCGTGGGTTCGAGCCCCACGGTGGGCGGTTTGTTTCATTTTTTCTTTTTATTTTTGTTAACATGTTTCTTCTTTCTTCGGTAGATTTACAGCAATGATGCGCAGAGGATTCGATTTGATTCTATTATATCTTCCTCACTTTCTCACAAAGTTTCCGTCCTTAGCTGTACACAAGCCGTGGAACCAATTGTGAACTCAAAACAGCTAGAGCTTTGTCTCCATGTTTATTTGAATTCAAGCACGTCTTATTGGAAGTAAATATCTCAAATCTCTCACTAGTCCAGAGATGTAGTATGCTTTTGAGTTCAACTCTTGCAAGCAACGTATTAAATTTGAAGACGTCCAATAATGCATCAATTTAAACAATGGTCGGCATCAAAGTCTGAAAAGCAAGATTCGAACAGATAAGGATTTTGATCACATTCAATGCAAGTTGTGCTGCAAATTTGAATTCAACTCTTACAAGCAACGTATTCAACTGGAAGACGTGCAATAATGCATCAATTCAGGCAATGAGTTGGCTTCAAGGTCTGAAAGCAAGATTCGAAAAGATAAGGATTTGATCAAATTCAATGCATGTTGTCCAAAAAATATCTCAATCCAACTCTTACAAGAAACCTATTGATTTGAAGCTGTGCAATGATGCATCTATTTAAGCAACGAGTTGCATCATGCACTGAAAGCGAGATTCCAAACAGCTTGCTAAGGATTAGACCAAATTGCATGCAAGTTGTGCAAGAAGTTTGAATTAAGTTTGCTGAAGAGACACGTTTTAATTAAGCAGAGGGGTGGCATCGCTGTTCTTGGAAGCAAAGAACAGACAAGGTTTGAACCAGCAGAGTGTTGAACTTGAATCCGGTTCCATTTGCACAAGAATTTAATCCCAATTGAAATAGTAGAACATTCCAAATTTTGCAAGTAGCTGCTATAAAAGTATATTGTGCTACAAAAGTCAAAACTACCCAGTACCCAGCAAAGAATTGTATTTTCATGTCATTTCAGTTTTTGCAGCAGCACCACAACCTTTATCTTACTCTGAAAACGACAGCACACAAGAATCTGTCAGGGTTTGGAGTCCTGGAATCCTCCATGACTATTTCTGCCGACCTGTAAAAGCTTGACACGTCATGCAGTTACTTGGTTACCCTCTCAATCTCAAGCCCTATAAATAGCAGGGACATCTGTGCTCTTCTTGGCAACTGCTCTCTGCTCATCAACTCAATCTTCCCCTCTCTGCATAGGAGTTCTTGAGGTTGCAGGAGACCGAGAAGTTCAGAAGATGTCTTGCGGTGGAAGCTGCAACTGCGGTTCCAGCTGCGGCTGCGGCAGCGGATGTGGGTACGTTTCACAACTATTGATCAATGATCATTAATTAATTCTCTGCCAAGCTAAACTGAGATTAGCTGTTCAGAGATAGCATCTGGTTTGACTGATTTCAGCATGTTTTGATGAGACAAACATACGAGCAAATGTTTCTGATGCTTCAATTTTGCCGGATGCAGAAAGATGTACCCTGACTTGGCCGAGAAGAGCGCCGCCGCCGCCCCGGCCACGGTCCTCGGCGTTGCACCTGAGAAGGGGTATGCATATTATGGCGCCTGAACTCAAAACCTGAACTTGTCTATGTTAATTTCCATGCCTGAATTTTTTTTCACAACTTTCTTTGGCAGGCACCTCGGGGCCGGGTTCGAGAAGGCCGTGGAGTCCGGCGAGGCCGGCCATGGCTGCAGCTGCGGCTCCGGGTGCAAGTGCAACCCTTGCAACTGCTGATGGAGAAAAGGCGATTTGCGTCATTGCGTGCACGCTCGTCGTCGTCAGATCGTCACCCTGTATGTGTACGTGTATGTGAGTATGTGACCGTGTGAGTAAATAAGGAGCTATCCGGACACCCAGTGTGAGCTGTCAGGTATGATGGACACCGTGTGAAGTTGTGATGGTGCGAACTGTGTGTTGTTGGGGAATCATGTGGCTACCAAGCTCTTGTTCACCCAATCTGTTATCTGTGTGTTCTATGCTGTAACAGTGTGCTGTTGGAGGAATACAACGTGGTTTGCTTGTGCATCTTCACCATCTTTTTTTTTTCGTTTTCATTTTACAGTAATTTGATGACAGCAAGTAGCAGTTCGCTCTGCTAAGAATGCTGGATCACTAGATTTTAAGTAATAAATCTTACAAGAATAGCGGCATAGTTTTTTTCCCGAGAGAAAACCATATGAATTTTTCTGTAAATGTGCGATTTCTCACAAAATGTCTACCAAAAATCATCAAGAAGCAGAATAGACCTGAAATCACATAAAGTTAGGCTACTTATCTACTGGCCTTCACATGTGAGGCCCATAACGGCCCGGCCCAATCCATATGTCTAGTACACCAGGTCATCGATACAATTATGTATTATGCAACAACAAAAAAGAAAAAAAGTAAATTATGCAACAAGTAAAAAGAAGGAAACAAAGAGGAATTGGATCTCGCCCACTCTCCCCTTTCCTCTCCGAGGCTCCAAAACCCTAGCATTCTTGTTCCCCGGGCAGCGGCGGCCATGGACAAGAGCATTGATTTTTCTTGTTCCCCTAGCGTTCCCGTTCTTGATAAGTTGGGCTACTTATCAAGAACCAGAATAGACCTGAAGATTGTTCTTTTTTCATATTTTTGTTACATGTTTCTTCTTTCTTCGGTAGATTTTCAGCCCCACGGTGGGCGCATTGATTTTTTAAGAAGATTGTTTTTTTTCATATTTTTGTTAACATGTTTCTTCTTTCTTCCGTAGATTTTCAGCAATGCTGCACAGAGGATTCGATTTGATTCTATTTTATCTTCCTCACTTTCTCACAAAGTTTCCGTCCTTAGCTGTACACAAGCCGTGGAACCAATTGTGAACCCAAAACAGCTAGAGCTTTGTCTCATTGTCTGCATGTTTATTTGAATTCAAGCACGTCTTATTGGAAGTAAATATCTCAAATCTCTCACTAGTCCAGAGATGTAGTACGCTTTTGAGTTCAACTCTTGCAAGCAACGTATTAAATTTGAAGACGTCCAATAATGCATCAATTTAAACAATGGTCGGCATCAAGGTCTGAAAAGCAAGATTCGAACAGATAAGGATTTTGATCACATTCAATGCAAGTTGTGCAGCAAATTTGAATTCAACTCTTACAAGCAAGCGTATTCAACTTGAAGACGTGCAATAATAACGCATCAATTTAGGCAATGAGTTGATATCAAGTTCTGAAAGCAAGATTCGAAAAGATAAGGATTTGATCAAATTCAATGCATGTTGTCCAAAAAATATCTCAATTCAACTCTTACAAGAAACCTGTTGATTTGAAGCTGCACAAATGATGCATCTATTTAAGCAACGAGTTGCATCATGCACTGAAAACGAGATTCCAAACAGCTTGCTAAGGATTAGACCAAATTGCATGCAAGTTGTGCAAGAAGTTTGAATTAAGTTTGCTGAAGAGACACGTTTTAATTAAGCAGAGGGGTGGCATCGCTGTTATTGGAAGCAAAGAACAGACAAGGTTTGAACCAGCAGAGTGTCGAACTTGAATCCGGTTCCATTTGCACAAGAATTTGATCCCAATTGAAATAGTAGAACATTCCAAATTTTGCAAGTAGCTGCTATAAAAGTATATTGTGCTACAAAAGTCAAAACTACCCGGCAAAGAATTGTATTTTCATGGTATTCCTGTTTCTTTTTTTTTCGCGGCCGCGCTCAACTGAGCTCGTTTTATGGTATTCCAGTTTCTGCAGCAGCACCACAACCTTTTATCAGTTTATCTTACTCTGAAAACGACAGCACACAAGAATTTGTCAGGGTTTGGAGTCCTGAAATCCTGCATGACTATTTCAGCCGACCTGTAAAAAATCTTGACACACGTCATGAAGTTACTTGGTTACCCTCTCAACTCAATCCCTATAAATAGCAGGGACATATGTGCTCTTCTTAGCAAAGGCCCTGTTTAGTTGGCAAAAAGTGCTAAAAAAGTTTGCATAGTAACTGTCGCATCGAATCTTTGGATGCATGCATGGAACATTAAATGTACGTAAAAAAATAATTAATCACACAGTTTGTCTGTAAATGTCGAGACGAATCTTTTGAGCCTAGTTAGTCCATGATTAGATAAATTTTACCAAATAACAACGAAAAGTGCTACAAGCATTTTACCCAAACTTTTTTCACATCTAAACAGGCCCAAAGTTTGCTCTGTTTTTTGAGATTGCAGGAGACCTAGAAGTTCAGAAGATGTCTTGTGGTGGGAGCTGCAACTGCGGTTCGAGCTGCGGCTGCGGCGGCGGATGCGGGTATGTTTCACAACCACTGATCATAAATACGCTGCCGAGTTAAACTGAGATAAGCTGTTCAGAGATACCGTATCATCTAGTATCTACTAGTTTGAGTGGTTTCAGCAAGTCTTCATGAGACAAAACACAAGAGCAAATGTTTCTGATGCTCATGTGGTGATTCAATTTTGCCGGACGCAGAAAGATGTACCCTGACTTGGCCGAGAAGAGCACCGCCGCCGCCCCGGCTACAGTCCTCGGCGTTGCACCTGAGAAGGGGTATGTATGCATTCCCACCATGTGTTATCTTAGATTTGTGCCACAATTCAACTTCAACACCGATGCCAAACTCAAAGCCGGAACTTGTGTTCCACAAAGATCAATTTCCATGCCTGAATTTTTTCTCCCCTTTCTTTGACAGGCACCTCGAGGCCGGGTTCGAGAAGGCTGCGGAGTTCGGCGAGGCCGGCCATGGCTGCAGCTGCGGCTCCGGGTGCAAGTGCAACCCTTGCAACTGCTGATGGAGAAAAGGTGATTTTGCGTTGCGTGCATGCTCGTCATCGTCAGTTCGTCACCCTGTATGTGTACGTGTGTGCCGTGTGTAAATAAGGAGCTATCGAGATACCCAGTGTCAGGTATGACGGGCACCTAGTGAAGTTGTGAGGGTGCGAATTGCGTGTTGTTGAGGGAATCATGTGGCTACCAAGCTCTTGTTCACCCAATCTGTTGTCTGAGTGTTCTATGCTGTAAGAGTGTGCTGTTGGTGGAATACAACGTGGTTGCTCGTGCATCTTTCTCCATCTTTTTTCCTTTTTATTTTACAAGTAATTTGATGACAGCAAGTAGCAGTCCGCTCTGCCAGGACTACTGGACCACTTGATTTTTAAGTACAGGAATGATTAGACCCAGGCATCTGTTCGTCTGGACGAACCAATCCGCTCGTGCCGCTCGCCTACATCACGCGGCACCGCTCGCGCCACTCGCCGGCATCGCAAAAAAAGGAAAAGAAACCATCAACGCACACTCCGCTTTGTACCCGCGGCCACCGTGGGTGACACCGCTGCTCCCACCCCCGCTAGTCGACGCCGATGGCTCCGCACCGTCTGCGTCTCTGCCTCAGCCTCCCCTCCCGCCCCCCGTCTCTCTCCCTCCCGACCTAGCCCAAAGCGCGGCCACCTCCGTGCGCTGCGCACGGCCAGCCCGGCGATGCCCTAGCCGTGCGGCCTAGCCCCCCGGTGGCCGCTCGCCCGCATCGCGCGCCGCGCGCCTCCGTCCTACTCTGCCTTGCTACTACTTCCATCATATCCACTGCACGGTGAGAGATCCGATGGTGGTTGGGACTATGGTGCTAGCTGCAGGCGCTACGTGTCGAGCCCGCGATACCTGCGGCCGCGAAGGGGTCTCCGCTAGTGTTGTGGTAGGCAGAGTCATCTGGTCGATGGTGGCGACGACGCGGCTGCCTCCGATGAACTCCACACACCAGCAAGCCTCTATTTCGCAAGCAGTAAGAAGATGTTGCAATGTGCTGAAAACACATGTTGCAAGCGTATGTTTCAAGTGTTCGGATGTTTTAGAGGTATGCAACAATTGTTTCAGGTGAATGTTGCAAAAGTAGATTAGAATGTTGCATATGTTGCAATGGTTGTAGACTTATGTTGCAAAGGTCTGTTTCTTATGTTTTATATGTGTTTTTGACGTATTTGTTGCAAGTGTGTTTATTAGAATATTACATATGTTTCACACATATGTTGCAAGTATTTTATCTGGATATTGTGTATGTTTGCAATGGTTTTCAAGTGTTTTTCATGTATTTTTATGCAAGTGTTTTAGAAACATGTTTCAAGTATGACATTTGTCTTCAAGACGTATGTTGCATCTTGATATTTCATAAGTAGATCGGGGTGTTGCAAATGTTGCAATGCGCTTAGAAGCGGAGGGGACGCAAGCGGTCCCCGCGCGTGGTCTGGCGGCGTGGCGGTGTCCGGACGACGAGGGCTTTGCATGGGCACATGAAACCCAGGGCAGGCAGGGGCGTGCATGTGTCCGGACGTGGGCCTATGGCCGGGCGTCTGGGCGCTAGTCCTCCCGTTTTAAGTACTGTATATCAACCTTACGAGAATTTAGCCACATAATCTTTTCCCCGAGAATATGGATTTACTTTAAAGATGTGATTTCTCACAAATGTCTACCAAAAATCGTCCCGAATAGACCTGAAATCACATAAAGTTGGGCTACTTATCTACTACTGGGCTTCACATGTGAGGCCCATAACGGCCCGGCTCAATCCGCATGTCCAGTACACACGAGAAAATTGCATTTTTAGCAGCCCAAACAATGCGCTTCGCAAAACTAGCATCCGAAACAAAGTTTTCGTAAAAATAGCATCCAAAACAATTACTTCTTGTTTTGTGTACCATTTCACCTTTTTTTCTTTATCTCTTTTTATTTCTCCTAAAATCTGGACAATACTGCCCCTGTGCTAATCGAGAGCCTTAATTCACCTAACATCCACATCTGCTGGGCACTGGGCAGCGCTGGTCAGCGGTGCAGGCCTGGACGCTGACTGCGTGCGTGTGACTGCATGTGCCTGGATACATACACTAGACGGCCACATACCCATATAATAGAATAAACAAATTTATGCGTATCACACGTTCATAATTTGAGATTAAATGAGTTCATCTCAGAGATAGGATAAACGAGTTCATCTCACAGATCAAGGGAAAACGAGTTCATCTCACAGATCAAGGGAAAACGAGTTCATCTCACAGGTAAGGAAAAAAACTAGTTCATCTCACAGACCCATAAATTAAACCTAAATGAGTTCATCTCATATCAAATAAAAGTGACCACATCTTGCAAAATATCATTCATCCAATATGTAGCTTTCTCTTTGGAGTCATCTTCTTTGGTGCAGGTGCAGTAGGTATCCTCATAGGAGTAGTGGTGGAGGTCTGTGAAGAACTGCCCTCTCCCATTAAAAAAGCAAGACGGCTGCACAAATGTGTGTAATGACAATTAGATAAATCTTTTTATTTGTTTAGATTAAATTAAATGACATAGGTTAAATGTGTTACTATTTCGTACCTTCTCGTTATCCTTCCTGGACTATCCTGTAGTATTTGTTCTCTTGTTGGCCTTTGTGGGGTGCTAAGCATATCTGGATTCTCTTTTGTAACGTTCTTTCTAGGCTGTTGCCTCTTTCTACAAGTTCAAAAAAATAATATTTGTAATGACATGGTGATTCAAGGGTTGCAACAAAAAAAAAGACTTGCCTCTTTTTCTTTGTCCCATTGAGTGAACACTTAGAACTAGCTTGCCTATGACCCTTTTCACCACATTTCTTGCAAGTCATTGGGCCTCTAATCATTTTCTTCCCTTTAGCATTGGTTGGCGCAGTAACATCAGTTGGAGCAGTAGCATTGCCACCTTCTACATATTTAGCACCTTTCTTCTTATGACCACCTTCAAGACATCCTTTCAACCTGAGTTTTCTTCGTCTTCCCATATTTCCTTTAGCAAGAGGAGCACCAACAACAAATGGCAACTCCACTTGAGGCCATTGTGTTTTATCTGTCATTGGCTCAATCTCTCTGGCATAAGCAGCCTTAAATCTATCCACCGAGTAATACTCATGCACAAATTGTTCAAGGTCAACTCCTCGCTGTGTGGTTATAAAGGCCAATGCATGTTGACATGGTTTACCAGTGTGCTGCCATTCAAGACAAGTACAAGTCCGTTGATTTAACTTCACAATATGCCTTTCAACTTTCTTGCCATTGTCCCAAACCTCTGCACTCCAATTAGCAGAACCATGTATTTTCAAGTGTCCCAGCCCTCTAGTATTTGCCTTTAGCTGAACCATAACACTTGGAAGTATCCTGCCGGCTGGTAGTCTATCTCCAATATTTCTTCTCTTGTTCCACAATTTCATGATCATCTCTCTGACCTGCAAATTACACAATTAATATCAAACATATATATTTTAAAAAAACACATGTATGAAAAAGATAGGTAGTTATATTCACCTTATCCGCAAGTTCAGCAACAGGCAAGTCCTTGATGTCTCTTATCCAATTATTAAAAACCTCTGCTATATTATTAGTGATGTAGTCACACTTAATTTCTGGATTAAAGGCACACCTATACCACAACAGCTTATGGTAGTCTTTTAACCATTTCAACACTTCTTCAGATTCATTAAGAATTGCTGCCATGTGATCATAAAATATTTCTTCCCTATAAGCCCTTGCCGCGGGATACATCTTGCCAAACCCTCTGAACCTTTTCTGAAAATTTTTCATAAGATGGAGGAAGCATTCTCTTTGCTCTACATTAGGAAACACATTCTTTACTGCATTCTCTAAGCCCTTGCATGCATCCGTGCACACAGCAAGGAGTGGAGGATCACCTATTGCCTTCTTAAGTTGATTCATAAACCAAGTCCAGTTGTCTTCCGTTTCAGAAGCTATGAACCCATATGCAAGTGGGTACATCCAATTATGACCATCAACTGCTATAGCCGAGGCTAAATGACCATTCCATCTTCCATTAAGTGCTGTAGAATCTATGCTCAAGTAAGGCCTACATCCTTCCAAGAAACCATCAATGCATGGTTTAAAAGCACAGAAAAAACGATGGAAATATACATTACCATCAGCTTCAATTACTTCAATCTCCACTACACTTCCAGGTGACCTCTTCAGTACCTCGGCCTTCCATCTGAAGAGTAGCTCAAAACTCTCTTCCCATTTACCATAAACCTCAGCCAGAGCTTTTTCTTTACCCCTCCATACCTTGTCATATGAAATTGTGACAGAGTAATCTTTTTGCAACTTCTCTTGCAATTCTTTAGCACCCATATTGGGAGAATCCCTAAGGATACTCACGGCCTTGCTAGCTACCCATTTCTGAGAAGCTGCAGTAGTTTTCATCCTCATGGAAGAAACACATGTATGGCGATCAGTTAAAGTTGTGACCTGCAAATTACACAAGTAATAAGAAACAAATAAATTTACGACAATCACACAAATTTTTCAGGAATATAGCTAGCTATATTTACCTCCACGGTGCTTTGACCTTTATGTTTGCTGGCATTTATTTTCCAAGGGCAATCAGCACTAGACTTGCAGAAACCTCTAAATCTCTCCTTATCAGAGTGCGTTGTCCCTAATTCAAACTCCTCATTGATAGCAAATTGCCGCACTGCCAACCTGAACTCGTCCATTGATGGGTACATCGTACCAAGATCCATTTGTGGATGGTCCTTATCATATGAAATAACCAACTCAGTCGGTATGTCATCATTATTAGGAATCACAGCATCATCATCATGACTACCCTCCTCAACCATTACACGATCATGTGATGCAGCTACCTTTCCTGACTCCTCGTCTCTCAAGCCTAAAAACACATACATCTGATCTTCACTCAAAAGTTCGATTCGTCCTTCCTCATCATGTGTTTCTACGATCTGCAAGCTATCCCAATCAACTGGTGCCATAGTTTCCGCAAATTCTAAATCGGACCTGACAAACCATATTAACTTCATCAAACTGCACTTCTAACAGGAATTGGGAGTACAGTCGTTCATCACGTACCTGTGTACTGCAGGCAGTGGGGTCGGCCTCGGCGCGTCGTGCAGCAAGGCCGGAGTCGCGGCAACGGGCAGCAGGGCTCTTACCGTAGCAATCAAGTCCCCCTCAGCGATGGGGTGTGCTGCGGCATCAGACGGAGGCGGCACGTCGGGCCGCGGAGGCACGTCGCGCGGCATGTCGGACGGCGGCTCCACGTCGGACTCCGGTGTCACGTTGGCCGGCGGTGTCATCTCGAACGGCGGCGGCACGTCGTCCATGGAGAGCCAGCTAGGGCTCGCGTGCGGAAAGAGAGAAGACGAACAACACGATACGAACAGCGGCGGCTGGATGTTACGTGAATTAAGGCTCTAGATTAGCACAGGGGCAGTATTGTCCAGATTTTAGGAGAAATAAAGAGAGAGAAAGAAAAAAGGTGAAATGGTAGAGAAAACAAGTAGTAATTGTTTTGGGTGCTATTTTTACGAAAATATTGTTTCGGATGCTAGTTTTGCGAAGCGCATTGTTTGGGCTGCTAAAAATGCAATTTTCTCAGTACACACAGGTCATCGATCGATACAATTATGCAACAAGTAAAAATAAGAAAATAGAGAGGAAAATTGGATCTCGTCTTCTCTCCCCTTTCCTCTCCGAGGCTCCAAAACCCTAGCGTTTTGTTCCCCGGGCGGCGGCGGCGGCGGCGGCGGCGGGGGCATCGGCCATGGACAAGAGCATGCTGGGCGACCTGGACAGCCTTCCCGAGGAGGACAAGATGCGCATGGCCGCCATGGTCGACCAGCTCCAGATCCGCGACAGGTTCGGGCCATACGAACGCATCCCTGATATTTTATTACCGGTTTCCTTGGCGACTAGTCGCTGCTGAAAGTGAAACCTGCATCGTCGTGGCCTCTGTTTTTAAGTGTTCTTTAGCGGCGTCTAGTTGAGATTGTGTGGGCGCTGAGCGCCTGTTGCTCCGACGAGCTGGATTTGGAAGCCTGAAATGGGGTTTGGGGAAAGCCGTCGAAAATTGAAGTGATTGGCGCAGCGCACTGATGCGGCGCATTGTAACAGAAGCGTTTTGACTGTAGGGGTCCACTAAATTTATGTGATTTTGTGCCTTGCGCGTCCCAAATCACGCGAATCAGTTTAGCGAGTTCTTTCGTTGATTGAAATTTAAGCATGATTTCCAGACGTTTGGCTCTGTATGACTATGAGAAGCTGCTCGGTGATAAATAGTTAGTTTGTTCGAGTGTAATGGGATCGGAAAAGGAATTGAACGATCGTGGTTGAGAAATTAGATATGTTCTTAGCTAGTCCTATGGATGCCAAGTGCTTTAGTTAGATTCAGGAATCACATGATGCCAACCTATCAGGTGAATTCATACCCAGAATTTTTAAGCTTGAAATTTTTTTCTGCTCGCTAATCATGGCGACTCCTGTGGTAACCAAGGATCCTGTGGGTCAAAATTTACAGTTTCGATGCTTGCCTGCAGTTCTTTTGCTGTTTGTAATGTCTGGTATGTAGGTTCTAGGTATTGAGCTATTTGTGTGTTAAGTTCTGCCTTATTGGATTTGTTGGTCAGTGGTTCTAGTCCTTTAATTTTGTGGTTCACAACTGTTGCATTTGAATTGCTGATTGGTTAATTGTAGCCTATAGCATTGGAAAGGGATAACTCTAGTTCAAGGTGATGATGCTGGAGCAAGAAATGCAAGTGTTGTTGTTATCCTGTTGCTTCAGGGTAGGGCTCGAATTCACAACGTGAAGCTATTCAACAGCGTGAACAAATAAGGATGCAATTATGGAACAGAATAATATTTCCCAGTTGAATCAATGAATGACCCTTGAATCCTTGATTGTAGCAAATACTTTAATGCCTGACTTAACTGTAAGTGGTGTTTCCTCAAATTTGATGTTTACCTTTTGTCTAACTCAACACTCCTGCAAATACTGTAATGCTTAACTTACAAGTGGTATTTCCTCATAAATTTGATTCTTTTTCCTTTTGTCTAACTCAAATCTCTTGCAAATATTGTAATCCTTGACATATTTTCAAATGGGGTTTCCTCGTAAATATAATTTTATCTTTTTTGTCTAATCATTAAAAACTCCTTCAAATGCCTGAGAAGTGAGAACTGATTCGTTCTTCACTCCTTTCACACCTTTGCTCTATCACTTTGCAGTCTAAGAATGTACAATTCCCTGGTGGAGAGGTGCTTCACAGACTGCGTGGACACGTTCCGCCGCAAGACCCTGGACAAGCAAGAGGAGTCATGTGTCCGCCGCTGTGCAGAGAAGTTCCTGAAGCACTCCATGAGGGTTGGTATGAGGTTCGCTGAGCTTAACCAGGGCGTGGCCACGCCTGACTAACCGTGTGGGTTTCATTGCCCCTGCCAAGTATCTAACGTTGGGGATTTTGTCAGCACCAATTTGTAGTAGTCCTAAAAGCATTGTAGCACTTTCTGAGATATGCGGCCAAATTAGGTTGCTCTTATATCGAATTGAATAAAATTACCTTGAATCATTGTATCCACGGGTACGTGCTGTGTATTGTTGTTAATTCTGTATCCATTGATCAATTCTGTATCCATTGATCGGTTGCCGAGAAGTGTTTGTTCCATACTCAAGCCAGCCATGGTTCCGCTAGGCGGCGACTAGGCGGCGACTAGGCGCGACTAGGCGCTCGGCGAGGGGGTTCCGCCTCGCCTATGGGGGTAGGCGGACCCCTAGGCGGGCTGAGGTCGCCGGCGAGGGAGGACCAGGCGGCGGCTGTGGCAGAGGAGGCGGAGAAGCAGGGACGGGGGCGGCGGAGGGCATGAGCGGCGCGCTCCTCCCCGTCCGCTCATCCCCGCCGGTTTTGGTGCTGCCCGCCTGGAGGCTCCTCCCCGCCGGTCGCACTGCTCCCCGCCTGGAAGCTCCTCCCCGCCGGCCGCCGGTCTCGTCTTCCCGTCAAGGTCAGTCGCCTCCACTGCTCTGCTTCTCTCTCCTGCTCGCTGCTCCCCTCCCCTGCTCTTATCCTCGGTACTTCTGCTCGCTGCTCCCCTCCCCTGCTCAACGCCTAGAAAAACGCCTAGGACCGCCTAGGCACGCCTAGGCGCGACTAGGCGCTAGTCGGAGGGTCACCGCCTAGAATCCGCCCGGCGCCTAGCTGAACCTTGAAGCCAGCAGTTTTTTTTTTTTTTTGAGCCACATGAAGTGCATACTATTGCTGCTATGTTCAGGTATTCTTTGTAGTGTTAGACATGATGTTACAAGATCTGTAAAGGTACCTTTCTTCATGCCGTCTCTTGAGACATCTGCTTTCTTTTGACAGCAAAGAATGCAGAACCATTGCACATGAGCTCATCATGTCATGAACTGATGCACTTTTTTTATTAAACCAATGAACTGAGGCACTTGGTATTGGAATTTAAGAAGTCCAAAAGGGAGCTGGATCCAGCACATGTGTCTACACCAGATTGCGGTCCGGGATGGCGCATGGGCTTTAGATCAAGCTGCTGCCTACCCAAGCAGCTGGAGGTTGAAGATGGTTGGTTAGTTTGGACATGATCAGCTTGGCCCTGTTTAGTTGCAAAAAAATTTGTGAAATTTTTCAACATTACCTGTCACATTAAATTTTTGGACACATACATGAAGCATTAAATATAGATAAAAAATAAAACCAATTACACAGTTTAGACGAAATAGACGAGACGAATCTTTTAAGCCTAATTAGACGACATTAATTGTCAAATATCAATGAAATTTGCTACAATGTCATTTTGCAACTAAACCGGCCCTTGCATTTCGTGGTTTGGAGCTTGTCCATGGGCAATGTGGGCAGGTTGGCCCTCGGCCACCTTGTGCCCACCACCTGCTGCGCTCTCCCCAAGTTGTCCGTGTTGTTGTTTTCTCATGTGGGACAGACACATGTGGGTACAGAGGCGCCGTGGTGCCATGGAGAAGCAGCGTGCGAAGGTGCAGGACGGCAGATCGGGCTGCATGGCATGTCGGTGCTGTAGCACTGTAGCCTAACCTGCTGAAGCCGCACGGTGCCGATGCGTCAGCCGTCAGTACTTACCTGGGGCCAGCATCATACGTCGCCATGATGTGTACAGGGAGCAGCATCTTGAGCTCTCTTTACTTCTTTTGGCTCTTCGATTGATCACTAGTGTTGGCATCAAGAATCAGAGGCTGTCATAAACTAGAATCCCATTCCCATGGCTGTAAAGTACGAGAAGCAATGATAGGAGTTCAGCTCAGTGTGGACGATGATGCTCCCCAACAAAATTCAGCTCTGATGAGATTTGTTGCCAGTGTTGCTCGTAATCAGGGAGAATCAACTGAACAGTCCTACGGGTTGGTCCTTGATCGTGATCCACTGAAGACAGTAGACAGACAATGAAATTCATGAACTGAATTTTGACAGACTGTCTACAAATCAGACGCTTTGGTCACGAAGCATGAAAACTAGGCACACTCATTATCTTCTGTAACGCGAAGCCAAGGATCAACTTGTCTTGTCAGTTGCCAAGGATCAACTCTTCTGAAGAGAGAGATACTAACTATCCCCTGTTTGGCTGAGCTTATCAGCACGGCTTATCAGCCGTGGAACAGTATTTTTCTTTCACAGCAAATCAGCCACAGCCGGCTTATAAGAAAAAAAAAAAAAAAAAAAAAAAACCTGCCGAACAGAGCCTATGGTTTGCTATCAGCATCTTACTAGGAGTGAAATTTCCATGGCATCTTCAAATGCGAATGAACAATTTCACAACAGAGAACCAAGGAATTGCACAACAAACACCCTTCTCAATCCAAAAAAGAAACTGCCACATTCAGAAAACCAATGCACACAGCGCAAGGAAAGAAAAAAAAACCCGGAAGGATCCTATTCACAGTTCGTCACAAGCCGTCACCGGAAATCAAGCGCGTCCGTCAATGCACGACGCCCACCTGCGCGGCGGCGGCGACGTCGATGCTCCTCTGTCCCGGGAGCGCGAGCATGGCGGTGTGGTCGAGGAAGTCCTTGAGCCTGGCGATGGCCTCGACGACGGCGCGGAGCTCGTCGGCGCGCGCGAACCCGCGCGCGCCGGCGGTGCGGACGGCGTAGACGTAGAAGGTGACGCAGCCCTTGCGGAACTTGAAGCGCGCCATCTCGGGGTTTCCCGGGGCCCAGTGCCGGCCCTGACGGGGGGCAAACGGGGCGGCTGCTCCAGGCCCTCGACGCTGCTTGGGCCCCTTCCCATATACGTATGTTGTCGAGTTTTAGGATTTAGGAGTATTAGTATGTTTAGTTTAGTTGGCCCAAAGTCCAAAGATCAAGAAGGCAACAGCAACACGTTAGCTGAGAAGAAAGCTAATAGCCTAATAGGCTTAGAGCAGCCCAGGAGGCCTCCTACGATGCCCAGCGACGGTACTTCACAAGCGAACGCTTCAGCTTCAGCAATGAACAGACGGCTATTACGTGTGCGTACAGGTTCTTTCCAAATTCCAATTCTGAGTTTCGACGAGCCGCCGACTGCGGACTACCGCCAGTTCCGCAGTTTGCCAGACTCCTGGCCGGAGTACGCCGTCGCCGGCTGCCCGGCTCGCCGCTCCCGACGCTTCTGCGGCGTACTGAATCCGTAGGTTCTCTTTGCTTCTTTTTAATCTATCAATTGATACTCAAATTCATTCGTTAGCGTACACTAATCATAAATGAGGAATTTGTGTTTTTTTAACAGATCATATTATTTGTATGTGCTACTTTTTTCAGTTCAAAAAATTTATATATACATGTTGAGGTTTTTTTTTTTTTGATGTTTCTAAAGGGCCCTGAGTTTTGGTTGGGCTCCAGGTCCAAAAATCGTCAGGACCGGCGCTGCCGGGGCCGCGCGGATGAGGCGGCGTCCGACGTCGCCGAGCGGGACGACGCCCGGCCACGCCGCGTCCGCGGCGGCCTTCATGGCGGCGGACTCGAACACGAACACGGCGGCCTTGGAGTTCTTGGTGCCCAGGCCCAGGGTGAGCGTGTGCCACGCGTGGTGCGCCAGGATCGCGAAGTTGGTCGGGATGTACGCCGTCGTCGTCGGCGCGAACGACAGCGCGTCGGGGGCGTTGCCGGATGCGGGGGAGGGGGAAGGGGAGGGCGTGGCGCGGAGGAGGTGCGGGAGCTCGAGCGGCGCGGCGCGGCGCACGGTGAGCGCCCGCGTGACGAGCTGCGCGCCGAAGCGGAGGCCCTTGACGTCCACGCACGGCGCGAAGTGCGCGTCCAGCGTCCCCGGCGCGGCCGCGGCGGCGCTGGCCTTGGACTTCTTGGACGCCGCCCCGGCCCCGGCCCCGTCGTGGCTGTTCTTGGACTTGGACTTGGACTTGCTCTTGGACGACTTGGGCTCCGCCATTGTCGACAGTGGCTGGCAAGGCGTGCTACTCGTGCTCTGTGGCGGAGCGACAGAGGGAGAGGTGGCTCGGAATCGGAGCTTGAAGGCGTCAAGAAGACGGTTTAGATAAATTTTTTTTTCAAAACGGCACTGTAGCTTTTTTTTTTATTTGATAAATATTGTTCAATCATAGTCTAATTAGGCTTAAAAGATTCGTCTCGTCCATTTCGTCTAAACTATGTAATTAGTTTTATTTTTTATTTATATTTAATGCTTCATGTGTCAAAGATTCAATGTGACGAGGAATCTGAAAAATTTTGCAAAAACAGGGCAGCTGGAAGAAGGTGGGGTTGGTCAGAGCAGTTAAGGGAGATGAGAGCGCGCGCGCACAACTGCGCAAGGTTCGTCACTTCCTGTCCATATTTTTATCCCTCGATTTTTCTATGAATATACAGTATTTTGATGAAACATTTTAGTCTTGTTTAGATGCCATCTAAATTCTAAGTTTTTTTACTTTCTCTATCACATCAATTTTACCCGCTTGCATGAAATATTAAATGTAGGTAAAAAAACTAATTACATAGTTTAGTTGGAAATCACGAGATGAATCTTTTGAGCCTAGTTAGTCCACGATTAGACAATATTTATCAAATAAGACGAAAGTGATACTATTTATCGGGTTGAAAAAACTTGTAAACTAAAAAGGCCTAGTTTGTATTGTCGTTGTCACCTATGAATACTTTTGAGGAATCACACAATTGAGTGTGCAGGGAAAAAAGGTCTCTGAAGATTCCAGCTGCAGGACAGACATCACCTTTCATTTTCATTTTTCTTCCTCCATCTCCGAAGAATCTGAACTTGTTCATGTTGCAGCATGCCCTACAATTGGTGATTGGTTGATGTGTTCTGAAATTTTCATTTTTCTTCCTCCATCTCCGAAGAATCTGAACTTGTTCCTGTTGCAGCATGCCCTACAATTGGTGATTGGTTGATGGGTTCTGAAATTTTCATTTTTCTTCCTCCATCTCCGAAGAATCTGAACTTGTTCCTGTTGCAGCGTGCCCTACAATTGGTGATTGGTTGATGGGTTCTGAAATTTCCTTGTCGCTGTACCAGTATCTGTCTACACTAAAGCTTCCCAGTACCCAGCCAATCTGATGCCTGTAGCCTTACACAGTCTCAAGACTCGGCTTCATTAATCATTACAACTCAAATTAATCTGATGGATGATCACATCCTGATTTCTACAGGCTGTGACTGAACTGAACTACTACTAGTAGACATATATACCGTACCTGCACTGCACCCAGATCTGGGACATGCAGATTTGGAGGAGCAATACACTGCATAAAGATAAAAAGAAATGCAATCTTTTTCCCAGAAAGAATCAAGCTGCAGCCTGCAGGCAGGCAACAGGAGAGGATCGATCGAGCTGGTATGGTAATCAAGCAGAGCAGCACTGTCTATCTGAATATATAATACTACTACAGCACGCCCGTGGCTGCGTCGCGCTAATCAGTGCCGCCTCATGTGCAGCAGGGCCTGTGCCATGTGCCGATGCTGCCTCGCTTCCCTTCTCTTCCCCTGCTGTGCCGATGCTGCCTTCATGACTTCTTCATGTGACGAGCTAGCGCATCCCGTGCCCATAACGCATGGAGTATTACACTATTACTGCAGGATTATGCTTTATCTTTATGCATGGAGATGACAGCCGTGTCGCATTACGTCATGGTTCCGATGATGATCAGTTGCACATGCAGATGGTGGCCCGCTTGTTCAGTTGCAGTTTATTACTGCAATAGTGTAGTATGTACGGAGTATGTTCCTAGGTTCAGAGCGGGCGCGCTGTGTTGACAGCAGAAAATTAACCCTGGCCTAGTCTGTAAAGTCTAAAGTGCGTACTGTACTCTGGTAGGCTACAGCTGCCTTTCGCAGTAGCAGCAACAACTTGACACAGCAAAGCCGGTAGCATTAGGGAAGGTAGAGCTGCGGCCTATATTGAGCCCTTGTTTAGATGTCCTCCAAATTCCAAGTTTTTTCACTCTCTCTCCATCACATCAATTTTTAACCGTTTGCATGGAGTATTAAATGTAAGTAAAAAAAATAACTAATTATACAGTTTAGTTGGAAATCACGAGATGAATCTTTTGAGCCTAGTTGGTTCACGATTGGACAATATTTGTCAAATAAGACGAAAACGATACTATTCACCAGGTTCAAATTTTTTGCAAAGTAAACAAGGCGTGAATCGAATTTAGATCCTCTATACTATGATAGGCACAGAAAGTCTGGCGTCTATGGTTTTGTTTTTGTGGTTGTTGTGAAGAAAATGTTATCAAACCACAAGATTCTAATGTTGCGAATTTGTTGGGTATCGGTCCACCCACATGGATCATCACGGCCCACGGATACCTATGGACCAAAGCAAATCTGGCCTGTCCTCTAACCCTAAGCCCAACCCCACAAAAGAAGAAGAGTCTCGACCCTAACAAAAAAAAAAGGCAGACCAGCTAGATCTCTGTGTATTTCTAAAAAAAAGCTAGATGTCTGCGTATGGCCTGGCATGGATTTGAAACTACTAGGCTTTTCTTGCTCGGTCTTGCAAAATGGACAGATATAATACAAGGCCCCATGTAAACAAAAATATTACTACTACTATATTACATCCCTAGCATCGTCTCCGCGGGAAGCGACTCCGGGGTGACGAATGCACAACTCCGAAGCCCCACATCTGGCTGCTCCCTAGCTGCCGTCGCAGTTCTCCGGCAAGCGGTGGCGGTAGCCGCAACGGCGCTTAGGTACGCAGCTGTTTGCAGCCCATCCCTCCTTCTCTCGCTCCTCTCTTCACCAATATAGCTTCGAAAGCGGTCGTCTTCTCCGCCACCGGTGGAGATCGTTACCGGCCACCAGAGGCGAGATCTGGTCGTGCCCCACTCGATCCGCTACTCCCAGTGCCAGATCTGCTTCCTCTCCACGGGGTGTGCCCCCAGGCTCGACTTAGGGCTCGCCTAGAGGTAGTTGCCGGCCACCAGAGGCTAGATCCGATCGTGCCCCACTTGATCCGCTACTCCCGCCGTCGGATCTGCTTCCTCCCCGTGGGGGTGTGCTCCCGGGGTCGACTTAGGGCTCGCCTCGCCCACACCGTCCCTAGCTGGCACTCCTCCCGGCATTGCCCCTCGCCACAGAGAGCTCGTCGGTGCCTCTCCCCTGCGCATGCATGTCCTTGCCGTGGAGTAGCACCCGCTCGGGGCTTGACACCGCCTGCCTCGTCTCGCTCGGCTGCTGCTGTGGTCATCCCATGGGGTTAGGAGTGCTGGCGTCAGTTAGTCTCAAGTCATCGCATGGCCCTGGGCAGCTATTGGTTCTACTTGGGCTGGGGTTTGCTTGCGCCCTAGGTGGCCAGATTTGCCCCTTCGGGGGTGGATCCATGTTTGGTGCTGGTACATGTAGTGGTTTGGAAGTGGGTTGGGTGCTAGGCGAAAGCTTTGCTATGAGGCTGATGATGGCGACGCCCTTTGGGCGCCGTTTTCCTCCATGGAGGCATCTGTCGATGCACCTTGCTATCCTCCTGTCATGGATCTTCTGGGTGAAAACCTGGTCCATGTTGGAGGGGAAGCGGTGGCACTGTCTGTGTCGTCATCCTCCTTGGAGGCATTGCCTTTGAAGTTCCCGTGCCATGACGCTCAGGGGCAGCCTTCCCTCTCCCTCGGTGCTGCGTGTGGTTGTCGTTGCCGCTTGTGGTCATGCCGCGTCCTTCATCTGGCTATGGAGCTATTTGTTGTGCCTGTGCACACTTCTTATTCTTCAACACTTGTGTTTGTACTACAATGTGGTCACCTCTCCTGTGGATGCTTTGTTGCTTCCTTTGTTGTTTCTCCGGCGGATACTTTGCCATTGACGTTCGGTTAATCTTTTCCGGTAGATGCTTTGCGGCCAATATTGCAGGATCTCGTTGAGCAGATTCTTTGTCGCTGCATTTTTTGTTGGTTGCTTTGCCGCCATTGTCCGGCTTTCATAGTGGATACTTTACCGCTACCATTCGTCTCCGGCGAATATTTGGCCGCCGCAATCTCTACTTTGGCGGATGCTTTGCCACTGTCATCGTGTCGGCTTCCTTGGCGGATGCTTTGCTACCGAGGTCGCTTTGGTCCTTTCACCAGTGGATGCTTTACTGCCACTGTTGTTGGAAGCTCGTCTTGTCTTCTCTGGGTGGATGCCACCACGGTTTTACAGCTCTGTAGGATACCACTGTGCTGATGTCTTTTTTGTCATAGGTTCAGTTTGTTAGAGTGTTGAGGCTGAGGGTCCTTTCCCTTCTGCATTTCCCTTTGGACTCGTTTTTTTGGGAATTCTGTGGTAATCCTCGGATTACTTGCGAGCCCTTTTCTCTTTTGCCACTTTTTTGCCCCTCTTTAACTGTTGTTTCTTATTCTTTTTTTCCTGAGTTGTTCGTTGACATCGCTCCTTCCAATTCACAAGGTAACGATGGAAGACTACATCCCTAAACTGGCAAGTAAATTGGAGCACAGACTCATATACTCCCCAGTCCTGGAATAAAGGTATGAAGCATTCAAAATTTATCCTAAATTATAATGCATTCTATATGTATTAACTCTCTATTTGGAGGATTACTGGATTACATGCGTCATTTGCATTACTTATAATTTATCATAAACTTCCTATAGCAAAATTGATGTACCAAAAAAGTCTAAATAACTTATAATTTGAAATGAAGGGAGTAGTACTGTATTTAAAACATCATACTGAAACATAATGCAACCTCCAAGTAAATATTCCTAGTTTGAGTACTGATACTGATGTAACCTCCAAATAATATTGAGAGTTATTTTTTCCTGCCGCTAATTTGTTCATGCTTGGTTATATTGCTGTTACTTGTAATACTAATTACATACCACCTGAAGCTGTTGTTGGATTTCGTTCAAAGTTCAGGATTGTAGTCCATAACGTTTTACCATCCGAGCTAAAACAATATTCTGGTAGTTTTTTGTTGCAGCTGCTACAACTGCTTTGCTACAGTGCTTGTGCTTGTTCAAGAAAATACTAATAGTGCCAGGTAAACTTCTGAATACGCTACTCATTATATTTGCATCAATTCGCTGAACTTTTACACTCGGTCCTTATAATTTCTCTAATGGAGCTATAAATTATACGTTTCAAATATCGCAGTGAGATACAATGATGCTATATCTATATGAACGGCATTTGTTTGGATCCTTTGATGTAAGCTAATTAGAGGAACGGTGGACGTACTGAGAGGTAGTTGAATACTTGAATTCAAAGTGAGCGGCGTCAGCTTGATTAACCACTGAAACTGAATAAGTGGCTGTTGGCTCGCAGGAGTAGCGTAGGCATCAAAGGCCAAAGGGGCTGGCCGCTGGCCGCGCAACAGGGCCATGGCCGGCGCTTGCCACCTTGCGCTGCATCGTGTGGCGCATGCCCCGGTCATATGGGAAGGAAAAAATGAAATGGGGAGAGGAAAGAAATATACAGGCGCTTCCTTGCCGGACGTGCTGCACAGGCCATCAGAGTACCAGTGCGCAGTGCGTGCCAATACAACAAGAAAGGAAACAAACCCCTCGCTAGATGCCGTGATTGTTGGGCTCCCCGTTCTTTTTTTAGGCACACCCAAGGTTTAGGTTATATATATACATGTTTCTAAAACTATTCATATTAATAGGGTGTCTACTTTAATCTCATTTATCCCTTATCTCTGTCTATGTATCTCTACAACTAAAACATTTGTAGAGGAATCGTTCCCCATTTAGCTTCGCTCGCTCCGCGTTCGGCCCGTCCGGCTTTGTGTGGCCTCCCGGTGCGAGCGCTCCGCCCCGCCCACCTCCCCGTTCTGATCGACTCCCCAATCAACCTGCGTTCCGCGCCCCCACCCCTCCCCACGTCCACCGGCGCCTGAACCCCACCCCACTTCATCGATCTATTGCATCTCGACGCCCCCAATCGGCGCTCGCCCTGCCCGTCCCTCCTTCCCAGTCGGTAGCGGCGGTGCCACCCCAGTTCCCATTCGGCAGCGACACCCTCGCCCAGTCGCCCTTATCCGGGTGCCCCCGACCGCACGACGCCGAAGCTGCAGGTCAGCACCCCCTCCGTCCCACCCTGCTCCAACGACGCACCTGCCGCCGACCGTCCGACCTCATCAACGCCTGCTGCCGGGGTCAGGGAGCCGGGCCGCCGCCGCCGCCGCCCGACGCTGACGCTGCAGCACCCCTCCGCCGACGCCAGACGAACTGCCCTGCCACCGCTGCCGGACCCGGTCACGAGACGCTCAAGTCTCGCCCCACCGCCGCCCGCCAGCCGTTCCTTCCCTAACCCATCGCCGCTCCGTCGCGCCGTCCTCCAACAGTGGCGTCCGGGATATGGCAGTGATATCCTCCAACCCTGAGAGAAAGAGCAACGACGAGATGTAGAGCGGCGGGGGCGTCCTCCGGCCCGTCCGTGTCCACAGTACGTGGACGTCCTCCCTCCTCCGCCTTCGCTCGCGCTGGGGTGCCCGGCCGCGTGCTCTGGAGACGTCGGTGCACCACCTGGGCTGCGCGCGCCCCACCGAGCAGCAGTTCTACAACTACCTCATCGACGTGCTGCTGTGGGTAAGCATGGTGGGGGGCCGTCGTGCTGGTGTACACATGACGAAGGATGGCGTGCAGCCCAACATGTTCACCTACAACCTGCTCGTCAAGGCGTTGTGCCAGAACAGCCGGGTCTGGGCTGCGCGCAAGATGCTCGACGAAATGGCCCGGAAGGGGTGCCCCTAGACAACATGACCGACACCACCATCGTCTCCGTGCTGATGAAAGGCTCGTCCTGCTGCTGCTGCTCACCTCTGCTCCCTGCCGTGACGAAAGGTAGTGTCAGGGCGGCAAGGAGTGCTAGAGCAATAAGGTCATCAGTGGTAACAGGTATATATGTTGCACGTTCTCCTAAGTTCGCTGGCCATCCAGATGCATTTCATTGGGGAGGGCTGAGGGCATATGACATTTTCTAACTGATTTTTAGCTACATGATCTCTATTGGCAAATTTGCTTAGTAATGTGCGGTTGCAGTGAGTAGGCAATGTAATTCCAGATCCGCACAACACAAAAATAGGGTAGTGATTTCAGTCAGTGGGCATCTCTTTGTACCATTGGTTTTAATTCTTGGCTTCTTTCACATATTCAATTATGGTTTTCGAATAGCCAATTTCTTGCAAAAGAAATTGACAACAAATAGCTCTATCATATTAGCAAAGGCCTGCTATTTTGTGACATGCCATATGCTATCAGTATTCCAAAGAAGAAAGACCTCATTGAATCAGATATGGAACCGCTTGTGCATCCAATTATGACGGGAAATGCCTATTTCACACCCTGTGCTTGGAGCCGATTTAAACTGCTTTATTATTCTTTTATGGAACGACCTATTGTTTGTAGCTTTAATGAAGAAAGGCCTATGATTCCTGTTCGTAAAGAGTGGAGGGCAAAATCAGTTGCTACATCTTCTCTGACACTCAGTGATGATGAGGAGGATCTGTTGTCTAATGACGGGTCCCCGGTGATTAAAAATGGTTCACCTTCTCCTGATAGCATGGAAATTAACATGGTATTTACATTGCCTTCATAATTTAGAGCTACGGAGGAAAGTGAAGCAGCACAGTTGTATCTTGGTCCCAAAGATGCTACGTTTGAAAAGCCTGATGAGTCAAGTCGTCACTTGAAACCGTTGTACATTAAAGGGCATATTAATGGGAGACCAATATCTAGAATGCTAGTTGATGGCGGAGCTGCTATAAACTTTATGCCGTACTCAATTATCAAGAAATTGGGGCGAAAGGATGATGATCTTGTGAAGACCAACTTGACACTCAGTGGTTTTGGAGGAGAGCCTACACAGGCAATGGGTGTTATTTCCATGGAACTTACTGTTGGAAGCAAAACAATATCTACGACTTTCTTCGTTGCTGATAAGCAAGGTAATTATAGTGTTTTATTGGGCCGTGACTGGATACATGCAAATCGTTGTGTTCCTTCTACCTTGCACCAGTTTTTGATCTAATGGGTTGATGATGATGTGGAAATTGTTCATGCGGATACATCGACTTTTATTGCTATGGCCGATGCTTCAGCTAATTGGCAACATGGTGACATTCAATGTCTCTCAGGCCTAGATCTTACTAGTTTTGATTTTGTTAGTGTAACCAATGGTAGTTTTGTACCCATCGTTGTAAAGCCAGTTGCTGTAGTTTGGCTCGATAATGTGATGTTATAAATGAGTAAAGAAAATAATTTAGATTGGTTACAAAGATGTGTGGAACAATATCGGTCAAATAAGAACGATATTTGTGAGGCCATCGAGGACTTTGATGAGGTACAGAAACTAGGACAAGGATTTTCATCGGCTGATCCACTAGAAGAAGTTGATATAGGGGATGGTAGTATCCCAAGGCCGACTTTTATTAACAAAAACATGATAGCTGATTACAAAGCAAAAGTAATCGAGCTACTTAAATAGTATGTTGATTGCTTCGCATGGGAGTATCATGAGATGCCGGGGCTTAGTCGAGAACTAGTAGAGCATCGGTTGCCTATTAAGCCGGGTTTTAGGCCACACAAGCAACCACCTAGAAGGTTCAATCCCAATGTGTATGATCGGATCAAAGAAGAAATAAGCCGATTATTGAAAGCCGGTTTCATAAGACCATGTAGATATGCTGAATGGATTTCTAATATTGTCCCGGTTGAGAAGAAAAATACTGGTAAGTTGAGGGTATGCATTGATTTTAGAGATTTAAATAAAGCTACACCTAAGGATGAATACCCTATGCCTATAGCCGACATGTTAATTAACGATGCTTCAGGACATAAAGTTATTAGTTTCTTGGATGGCAATGCTGGTTATAACCAAATTTTTATGGCCGAAGAAGATACATCTAAAACGGCCTTTAGGTGTCCAGGTTTTGTTGGTTTATTCGAGTGGGTTGTTATGACATTCGGCCTCAATAATGCCGGGGCTACATATCATAGAGCCATGAATCTAATCTTTCATGATCTACTTGGTGTCATATTAGAGATATATATCGATGATATAGTAGTTAAATCGGATGGTATGGATGATCATTTAGCCGATTTACGCTTAGCTCTTGAAAGAATGCGTCGATATGGTTTAAAAATGAACCCACTTAAATGTGCTTTTGGTGTGTCGGCTGGTAAATTTTTAGGATTTATAATACATGAGAAAGGCATTGAGATAGATCCTACCAGTATAGAAGCCATTAAAAAAGTAGAGGCACCACGGTGTAAAAGGGATATGCAAAAATTTCTAGGCAAGGTCAATTATTTGAGAAGGTTTATATCTAACCTGTCTGGAAAGATTAGTGCATTTACACCTATACTTCGGTTAAAGGAAGAATCTGAATTCACTTGGGGGGCAGACCAGCATCATGCGTTTGATGAGATCAAGAAGTATTTGAGTACGCCTCCAGTGTTGAGGGCGCCTAAAGCCGGAATACCATTTCGGTTGTATGTTGCTGCGGAAGATGGTATTATTGGTGCTGTCCTAACCCAAGAGGTTGATGGGAAAGAATATATCATCACCTATTTGAGCCGACGCCTACTGGACACAGAAAAAAGGTATGTGTTTATTGAAAAGCTATGTTTATCCCTATATTATGCTTGCACAAAATTGAGACACTATTTGCTATCTAGCACTTGTGTAGTAGCATGTCAAACCGATGTGATCAAATATATGCTGCAAGGACCGATTTTAAGTGGTAGAATCGGAAAATGGGCTTATGCATTAATAGAATATGATTTGGCCTATGAATCTTTGAAATCTATGAAAGGCCAGATTGTAGCTGATTTTATTGTTGATCATCGGATTAGTGATGAAAATGATACAGGGATAAACTATATAGATATTTACCCATGGAAGTTGTATTTTGATGGCTCGGCTTGTAGAGTAGGACAAGGTGTTGGTGTTGTTTTAGTTTCACCAAGAGCTGCTACTTTTGAAACTTCAGTACGCTTAGAGTATTTCTGTACTAATAACCAAGCCGAGTATGAAGCTCTTTTGTTGGGCTTGCAAATTTTAAAATCCATGGGAGTGAAGAATATACAGGCTTTTGGTGATTCATTGTTAGTAGTACAACAAGTCTGTGGAAATTATCAATGCTTTGATGGGTCACTAAATAGTTATAAGGAAAAGTGCTTAGAGATTATAGCAACGTTGGATGATTTTACCATTAGCCATATATCTAGGGAGGATAATTTTAAAGCTAATAATTTAGCACAACAGGCATCAGGTTACACAGTTAGCAGAGGGAAATTGTTTATGATAGAAAAGCTGGTGCTAAAGTGTGCTGAAATTTGTACAGCCGAACCTGATGATTGGAGAAGACCAATAATTAGTTGTTTGGAAAATCCCAGTCAGGCAGCAGATAGAAAAGTTCGGCGGCAGTCATTGAAATACACGTTATTAGATGGTGAATTGTATCGCCAAACTTTAGAAGGGTTACTGTTAAAATGTTTAGGTTCGGACCAATCCAAAGTTGCTATGGGTGAAGTACATGAGGGTATATGTGGTACACATCAGTCGGCTCATAAGATGAAATGGTTGTTAAGAAGAGCTGGGTTTTACTGGCCGACTATGATAGAAGATTGTTTTAGATACTATAAAGGGTGTGAGTCATGTCAAAAATTTGGGGATATACAGTTAGCACCTGCTTCTATGATGCATCCCATTATTAAACCATGGCCGTTTCGTGGATGGGGTTTAGATTTTATCGGCCAAATACACCCTGCGTCATCTAAAGGCCATCGTTTTGTTTTAGTAGCCACTGATTATTTTACAAAGTGGACAGAGGCTGTTCCTCTTAAAAATATGACTCACAAAGAGGTGATTAGCTTTGTTTTGGAGCATATTATTTATAGATTCGGCGTACCACAAACTTTAACTACTGATCAAGGTTCATCTTTCATTTCACATCAAGTACGTGAATTTGCCGAATCATTTAAGATTAAGATTTTGAATTCGTCACCATACTATGCTCAGGCCAACGGTCATGCCGAGTCTAGTAACAAAACATTGATCAAACTTATAAAAAAGAAAATAGAGGAACACCCAAAAAGGTGGCATGAGGTGCTATCTGAAGCATTATGGGCTCATCGTATATCTCAACATGGTGCAACAAAGGTAACACCATATGAATTAGTATACGGGCAAGAGGCCGTTTTACCTGTTGAGGTAAATCTAGGCGCCCTCAGATTGGCCAGACAAAATGATTTGTCGGCCGTTGATTGTCATAATTTGATGATGGATAGAATAGATGAAGTGACGGACGAAAGGTTCAGAGCTTTGAGAGAAATTGAGAAAGATAAAATAAGAGTAGCCAAAGCTTATAACAAAAGGGTAAAAGAAAAATCGTTTCAAGTTGGGGACTTGGTTTGGAAAACGATTTTGCCTATTGGGTCTAAGGATAATAGATTTGGAAATGGTCTCCAAGTTGGGAGGGTCCTTACAAAGTTCTAGAGGTCGTCCCTGGAAATTCTTATTTAGTGCAAACTCTGCAAGGGGAAAAATTACCTAGAGCTCTTAATGGGAAGTACTTGAAAAAGTATTATCCAAGTGTTTGGCAAAATGCTTAAAGAAGATAGTTGAATGGCCGATGTTTTCATCGCCCTCAGAAATTTTTATGGCCGATGTTTTCATCGCCCTAAGAAAAAACATATAGCCAAATTTATGTTTCATTGCCATAGCCGAGAAAGAAATAGCAATATGGCCGATGCTCATATCATCGCCCTAAGCAAAATGCAGACACATGGCCGATGCTCATATCATCGCCCTAAGCAAAACATGGCCGATGTCCTATGCCATCGCCCTAAGTAAGATCCATACAGATGCTCGATGATTGTTTGGCAACGTATTTAGCTCCCTGGATGGCTGCTGTGTGTTTGTGCTGATCCAAAGTCATGCTATGGAACACAAATGTTTTTTGGCAAGCAAGCTTTATCAAAAAACAGGGGGGCATGTGTTGATAGCTAAATTTGGTAAGTTAAAACATGGACCATGCAAATTACTTGGCCGGATGATCTGTTACTTGGAGGTTTAACTTATTCGGCTTTAAAGAACCAAAGATCCGGCGTCGTGCTATTATTAGCAGTTTCTGCAGGTCAGACATGTGGTGCTGGAAGATAGCATGTGGAAGACTAAGCACGTCCACTGGAAGATAACGAATAGAAAGGCCAAGCAGATCCTGATGCATGCCGTGCGCCACGGAGACGCTGAACACTCGTGCTTAGAGAGCTCAGTTGCCATATTGCAGGATCAAAGTCCAGATCCCCCTATATATATGAGGGGTTAAGGCCGGTAGAGGTTCTGCCAACATCGCCAAACAAAAATCAATCTACTATTTTCGCAGTTCTTATGTACCTTTTCCTTTTTTCGTTTTTTCCTCTTCTATCTCCGTTCTTGCCTGCCAAGTTCAGAGATCGCAACGCTAGGGCCAGTCCTAGTTGCCGCATCCATCAAGCGGGATCTAGACACCACTTAGGTCCCGTTTGAGATTGATCTGTTGCTGATCGCTGGGAGCAAGACACGCTTCTTGAAGTCAGCAAGAAGGTCGTGCGTTCTGTCTTTTGCCCTGACAAAAGATAAGATCGGCCAGGTTACTATCTTGATCGAGAAATCAAGTGTGTTGATTGTGAGATCAATTTTTCACGTCAACATCAGCAGCAGCAGCAAAGAATTCGTGACCTACGACATGCCTGCTGTTCGGAAGAGACTCGGTTTTCATACCGATGGAGTTTTCACTGGGATTTTGCCCCTCCAAGGAGTTTGTGACAGGAACTTCCTTGTGAGGTTATTCCCCTTTATGGGGTCGTTGTTCGTCGATTTGGGATGGCCGGTGGAATAGCAGGCGGCTTCTTCCAACTTCGACGAAGAGATGGCGAGGAATTGTTTACCGAAGCGTTCATCGTGTTCAATGCACATCAAGTTTGATGTGCTACTCACTGGCGTTTCAAAATATTTACTTCCTTCGTCGACATGGGAGTCGGCCTTTAGCTTCATCCTGGGCGTATTCCTTCATTGCGGGAGGTGGAGGATGGCCGGGCTGTGGCGGCATCGGTCGACGGCGACGGCGACCATCGGGAGCACCCTGACAGGCTTGCAATGTATTTCTAATTTCTTCCAGGTGTGCCTTTGTAAGGGGTTCAATGTAAAATTTCTGTTCCAATAAAATCCAACCCGATGTTCTAAAAAAACAATAGTTCGCTTGCCTTCGTTGGTACGTACAATGAAAGATCAAGTAGTAGCAGTAGCACCCATGCCACTACTGCTGAGTGCTGACCGCAGCATAGCTATTAGCTAGGTTTATTACTAGTTACAACAGGAAGTCTGGAATACATGTTGATTTAGGCCTCGTTTAGTTCCCCAAATTCACCCCAAATTCCACTATGTAAAAAGAAAATTCTCCATCACATCAAAATGTCGGCACATACATGGAGTACTAAATGTAGATGAAATCAAAAACTAATTGCACAGTTTTGTTGTACTTTACGAGATGAACATTTTGATCCTAATTAATCAATGTTTGGACAATTATTACCAAATAAAAACAAAAAAGGAACAGTGATTCGGCACAGTGTTTTTTTCACCGAATCGGTGAACTAAACAAGGCCTTATTCCATACCATATGACATATCAGCAGTGACAATGACAGTGATAGTGCAGGTAGTAGTGCTAGCGTGGCGACAAGTAAGTAAAGAAATAAAGAAACGCTTTGGCAAAGGAGAGAACATAATGAAAGCCTCGGCAAAGGTGACCATAGCTCGGTGGTTCAAGTGCAGCACCATTCTGATCGAATCAGCTACGCAGTACCATCATCGGCTTTAAGCTTTATCTGCCCTGTTTCAGCAGTACCACTGTACCAGACCATGCATATATATTCTTATTACGTAAGTACGAGCTAGTAAGTAAAGTATGTACAGTTTGTGATTTGTGAATGAAACACGCGCGCGCTTACAATAATGTTCTTACAGTAGAGTACACTGACAGTTCCAGAATTGTGTCGGTGTGTCGCTCTGGTTTGTAAACTGTTAAGGCCTCGTTCGTTTAGCCTGGATTGAGGCTAGAAAATATTCCAGCTGATCAATGATAATAATATAAATAAGCCTATCATTCTGGTTTCTGGAAAAAAAAATTGTATGCAGCGGTGTCGCATTCCAGACTCCTGTGCGGCACCAGTGCTTGGCTCAGCGGAAGGTGCGGAGGCTTATCGTGCGGGTACGGGGCTTCATAATACTAGTATATTATTGCTGATGATTAATTTGATGCGTGCATATATAGCAGCTCTTTAATTTCAGATCGACATACACACACACACACATACTGATTAGGAGATGAACACCGATCATAATATAAATCACTTGATCAGTCTAGGAGCTTATAAGTCGAAACTGAATTTCAAAACTGAAAGATCGAGCTATTTTAACAAAGGACGGCAAGTTTAAGAATCCGAAGCTGCACTGAAGCTGCACTGCATGACTCTTTCAGCGATTTGATGCCTAGGTGAAATAAGCAGACAAGTTTAGGTGGACCTTCAGTTCAGCAAACTTTAGTCCATTATTGTTGGTATCTTGAGCTTTATTAGCTTTTGGATAGGCCCAAAATAATCAGGCCAAATATAATGATTAAAGTTCCAGTGACGCCATGCTTGTTATCCCCAGTTCCAGTTCGCGTTCGTCACAAACCATATATAATCGTGTGCCTAGGCACACGGTAGGCCGTGCCCAGCCTTGCCGATTACTGACAGACCAACCCGGCCGGTGTACAATTCAACAATGCTGACCAGCCCGCCGCTCGCCGTCGTCCTCCTCGCCACCGCCGTGGCCCTTCTCCTCGCTGCATCGCTCGTCAGTCCGGCCACCGCCAGCGGCGGCAGATATGGCGGCGGTGGCAGGATGGTGTTCGTCCACGGCCCCGGGACGACAACAAAGCAGGTCGGCGGCGCTCGTGGCAACGAGTGGCGGCACTACCTGGCGCCGCGCGTGGAGGACGAGGTGGCGCCGGAGTTCGGCGGGATCCTAGCGACGAATTCGGGAGGCGGCAGCATCTCCTCTGGCGCCCTCAACAAGTTCAGGCCGGGCTGCCAGAGTGGCAACCAGTGCGCCGCCAAGGGAGGAGGAGGCTCCTACACCCGGCCGTGCACGTACAAAAACCAGTGCCCGCACTGACCATCCATGAGCACGTACGATACGTACGTGCCATGTGTGACACGTATCGTGTTGTCAACTGAACCGAGAGGGTGTGTGTTTGTTCGTGTTGGTTGCAGCCGCACAAATAAAGAAGTGCATGCACTAGGAAGGCAGTACGTGTGTGTTTGCGACCGTAGTGCCAAGTTCCCGGAACGTTTGGTACGAGGTAAGTTGTTTCTTAAGTTCATGGGATGAATGGGGTATATAGCCTGATCTCTCGTTAATGGAATGTGTACCAAGTGTAACGGGGAAGCAGGGCCGTCTCCAGAAATTTGGGACTCAGGAGCGAACGACGAATTGGGGCCCTAAAATTTATATGTTTTTTTGCAAGAAGAATTTATACAAGTTGTATCGCTAACAAAATCAAATCATAGCTTCAGTGAAATATATATATGCCTTTAACATGTATTCTAGACGTACTTTCACTTAAATTTATAACTTTAATATGTATTCTTTCGTACCATATGTAGAAATATAGTAAAAATATTATTAACCTCAAGAATCATATTTTCTATTTCTAGTAGACATCATGTGATTGAATTAATTTAAATAAATTCATATAGTGAATATGTGTTAAGTCAAGTCCTATGCATAATGTCTAATGTCTTCAGCCCTTCACTCTAATCAGAACAAAATAAAACATAAACAAATCAAATCAGCCGACAACAGCAAGCAGAAATAATTAAATTAAGAATTTGCTAGCACGCCAGTACACTATAGGTCTAATTAACTTCCCTGTTCCAGCCTGTCCATGAAAGAATCACAGATTCATTGTCACAGGCAGGCCAGGACTGGGACTTAGGGAAAGTAAAATGCTGCCATTTGAGGGCCCATCAAATTAAGGGGCCCTGTTCCGTTGATCATCTCGCACACCCCCATCAACGGCCCTGCGGGGAAGTGGTACGAGATACGGGAACATGGTACGAGGTACATTATTTCTTAAGTCCATAGGATGAATATTGGGGTCGCTTGATCTCGTTAATGGAACGTGTACTAAGTGTAACGGGGACGTGCTCCCGGAACAATGAACATGATCCTTTTAAATTGGTTGATATCATAAATAAATTAATTAGCACAAGTTTTCGCTAAATGCAAAACTGAGAATGATCTAATATAAGAAAGATAAAATAGATATCGGAACTCATCGTCTGGCCTCTCCTCTTTTTTTTCTTCCATCAATTGAATTTTGGGCCTCAAATTTCCATTAAGTGCCTAGGCGTGGTTCCCGTGGTGTGGGTCATATTCCATCGGTGTTCAGAACGATATTCCATCATGCTTCCGTTCTACGAATTGGAACGATGTTCTCAGAACGTGGAACATATATACCCACGTTCCAGTTCCCAGGCTGCTATGAGTGCGTACGTGCTTCGTCAGCCTGCTGTTTGGTCTCGGTCTCCTGCATGCATCACGTACGTGAGAGCGAGCCTGCAAGCTTCTCCCTTCGTCGATCTGACCTGGTGTATCATTCTTTGGCGACTATATGTGTAATTAACTAATTAACGGTCTCAAATCCCGTCTGCATATGTTGTCACTTGTCAGTCTGTGATCTCTACCTCAGCAGCCTTTGCACAAGTCGCATGTCGTCAGGTAGACGTGCCGCATGAAGTAAGCGCTAGCTCCAAAGTTGACCGCGCGCAGACGCCACCGTTTCCTCTGTTTGTTAGTGCGCACGAACCCTAACCAACGCATTTTTTGCTCAAATGGACCACCTAGGGGCACCTTTATCAATTATACATCCTTTGCACTATGTATGCACTATATGTTACAGTACTGCTCCTATATATATATATATATATATATATATATATATATATATATATATATATATATATATATATATATATATATATATATATATATATATATATACACGTTAAATAGGAGGGGCTCGCCCCTACTGGTAATTTATTGAAAGTAAGATAAAAAGGTCAAAGGAACAAACAGGGAAGGGGAGGGAGACATAGAAATTCAAGAAACAAAAAAGGAAATGAAAAAAAAATAACGCTCACTAAGAAGATTAAACAAGGTTGTTTAACCATTGATCAATTACAGGGAAGTAACTTCTTTTTGCGCGATGCAGAAGCAGCGCAAATTCAGACTTGAACGCTCTTTTTGCCTCCTGGAGGGAAGAAGGTATGTTTCTGAAGACGAGGCCATTTCTCATTTGCCAAATTGTCCAACAAATTAGGATGATGATCTCCATGAAGAATGGGACATGTAATTGCCATCTGAAGCTTTCAAGATACTGATATAAGTCCTCTTGATCAGTAACTTGTAGACCAAGCCAGTTCCAGCAGGCAGATGCAAACGAGCAGTCAATCAAAAGATGGAATAGGGTTTCTTCAGTTGATTGACTGCAGAGCACACATGTGTAATCTTGAAGTTCCATGTTTTTCCTTTTTAGAAGCTCCCTTGTACTTAACCTGTCCTTCAGGATCAGCCAGGCAAAAACCTTGTGTTTATTTTGACAAGAGCACTTCCAGATCCAGCTAAAGCTTGGGTGTATTGTTCTGTGTCCACTTAGGTGCTTGTATGCTTTTGCTACTGTGAATTTCCAGAATCCCACATGCATGTCCATGAGTCATCATTGTTATTCAGATTTAAAAATTCCAGCTCTTGCTGTAGCTGGTTAAATTGCTCAAATGCCTGCTGGGAAAGAGGTAGGTGAAGTAGTTCCACAATATTTTCCATGTTCCTTGCATCAGCTAGAATTGTGGTTTTTGACTTGGCATAGGAGTACAATTCAGGGTATGCTATCAGTGGTACTTTTCCATTCCATAGATCATACCAAAGATAACAGGATCTTGCATTGTTGAGGCTTACCATCGCTATACCTTTGAATTTGTCCAGTAACTTTAAGATGTCCCTCCACCAAAAAGAGCCATTTTTGGCCATTGATGGTAAACTGCCAGCTTCATAATAGCTTTCCCATATAAGACCAACCCATGGGATGTCCTCCCTGTTGAAAAATTTCATCAGGTGCTTTAGGAGTAAAGCCTCATTCTGAGTTCTGAGATCTATCACTCCTAGTCCTCCTTTCTTTGACTTGCATACATCTTCCCATGCAGCTTTTGGTTTTTGACTTGCATTGATGTCAGCTCCCCTCCATAGGCATAGTTTTCTAAATTTATCAATTTGTGTTATCACTGTGCCATGAATTGCAAATGTGCTCATGCAGAAAGTAGGGAAGGCCGAGAAAACTGAGTTGGTTAATTCCAATCTTCCTACCTGGTTGAGAAAGGTCGAGGTGGCAGCTAATCTTCTTTCGCATCTACTGACCAGAGGAGCGAAATCTATCACTTTGGGTTTGGTTAGCCCCAAAGGTAATCCCAAGTAGGTGAAAGGTAGTGTGCCTTTTTCACAGTTGAAGGTCCTTGCTAAGTGATCAAGTCTAGATTCTGATAGATTGATGGGCACCATGATTGATTTGTTGTAGTTTACCTTTAACCCAGTTGAATATCCAAATGTGTGTAACAGAGCTTTCAGAGCTAGAAGTTGTCTGCTACAAGCTTCCATGACTATTAGTGTGTCATCTGCATACTGAATTATTGGGAAGTCATTGTAGCATCTGAGAGGAAGTGGTAGCTTTAGCAAGTTTAACTCTTTGGCCTTGTTCAGAATTGATTGCAAGAGATCAACTACCAGCACAAAAGGAGGGGGGAGAGGGGGTCACCTGTCTGACTCCTCTCCTGCAGTGAATTACCTTGCCTGGCTTTCCATTTAGTAACACTGATGATGTTCCAGTATCTAGTATTTCCTTGATCCATCTGATCCACGAGTTACCAAATCCTTTTGCCTTTAGCACTTGGACAATAGCCTCGTGTTCCACCTTGTCAAAAGCCTTTTCAAAGTCCAGTTTTAAGATCACTAGCTGTTTTTTTGGATTTATGACACAAATGCAAGTATTCCCGTGCCCAAGCTAGGCAATCCTGGATTGCCCTGGTTTTGATAAACCTGTATTGGTTTTTGTGTATGATTTGCTTGATCACTTTTTGCAGTCTGTTTGCTAGAACCTTGGTGATGAGCTTGAAAGAAGTGTTGAGGAGTGAAATGGGCCTGTAATCTGCAGCTGTGACTGGGCCATCTTTCTTTGGGATGAGTGCTATGTGAGAAGTGTTTAAGCTTCTCATGCAGATTTCTCCTTCAAATAGTGATTGAAAAAGTTTATAATAATATGGTGCAATAAGAGTCCAGCATCCCTTGATAAACTCATTATTGAAGCCATCTGGCCCAGGTGACTTGTTATTTGGAAGCTGAGATACGACTTCATCAATCTCTTGCTTGTTGAATGATGCCTCTAATTCATTCAGCATCTCACTGGTGGGTAGAATATTATTCAGATTATAGAGCATACCATTATATTCAGATCTTCCTAGCCTATCTTTGAAAGTTTCCCACAGAAGCTTGGCCTTTTCATCATGGTCTGTGACACCATTGCCTGATTCATCTTGGAGGTATGCTATAGTGTTCTTTTTGTGCTTAATAGTAGCATGAGCATGAAAATATTTGGTGCTGGCATCACCTTCATTGACCCAGTTAATCTTGCCTCTTTGCTTCCAATAGCTTCTTTGTTGTTTAAGTAGAGATACCAATTTGGAGCTTAGAATTTCTCTGAAGTTCCATTCACTGATTGTGAGATCTCTAAAGCATTCCATGGTGTCTATGAGTTGCAAGATCATCTTGACATTTGCAATGGTCTTTACTAGTGGTGATGATCTGTTTTTCCAAATCTTGAGCATCTTCCTCAAATTTTTACATTTGGCATTGATTGCCTTTGCATCCCAGGCAATTTGTTATCTTACAACCACTTGGTTTGAACCTATTTGTCCTTCCTTTGACTCTGCTGTTTCTTCTAACCTCTGAATCCACCACTGGAGTCTGCCCTTTTCCCTTTCTTGCCCTTTTCTTTCCTTGGGGTGATTTTATCTGATCCTCCTCTATAATCAGAGCCTCATCCTCCATAATCAGGGCCTCATCAGAGATCAGAGAACTGAGCTTGCCACATTGCTCAGATGGTTGATCATTCTGAACTGCAGACATGCTTAAGGTGAATGTATCCTAGGGTTAAAAAATAAGAGAGGGGAACTGGGTGTTGAGCAGGTCCCTGGCCCATGAGTATCTGTCAGCGGAGTTTAGGAATACTTTGAAGAATTCTGCCCATTTCTTTGGTATTTCAATCATGGCTGTTTCATTTCCTTTTCCTGCTTGAGTACTGTTATAGTTAATCACTGCCTTGTTGCTAGCTGGAATTTGCTGCAAATATGGTTGGCTCTTTTGAAAGTCCAGATTGCTGAATTCATTAGTAGAGGGTGTTGGGTAGAATCTATCAATGATTCTAACCATCCCTAACTCAATGTTGTTAACATGAGCTGGTTGATCCTGTTGCCAATCCATGCAGTGCTCGTTTTCAATCTCGTGTGTCTCATTGTCATCCATTATATATATATATATATATATATATATATATATATATATATATATATATATATATATATATATATATATATATATATATATATAGACCTATTACCCTACAGCTGGCTATAAAATAACTTATTCTGTAGCCACTTGGAGTTACGATAATTGTTATGCTAATTTACGAGATTATAGTAACTCCTTACTAAGTGGTTTACTAGAACGTTATGCTAAACATCCTCATGTGTTATAGTAACCCAACTATGGTAAATATGTATTGACATTATCGTAAATTAGTATATAAAATTATCGTAAATGGAGGTGGCTACAGAATAAGTTATTTTGTAGCTAGCTATAGAGTATACTCTCCCTATATATATATATATATATATATATATATATATATATATATATAACCCTACAACTGGCTACAAAATAACTTATTCTGTAACCACTTTGAGTTACGATAATTGCTATGCTAATTTACGAGATTATAGTAACTCCTTACTATGTGATTTACTATAACATTATGGTAAATATCTCCATGTGCTATAGTAATTCAACTATCGTAAATATATACTGACATTGTCGTAAATTAGTATATAAAATTATCGTATATATATATATATATATATATATATATATATATATATATATATATATATATATATATATATATATATATATAGAACTATTACCCTAAAGCTGGCTACAAAATAACTTATTCTATAGACACTTTGATTTACGATAATTGCTATGCTAATTTACGAGATTATAGTAACTCCTTACTATGTAATTTACTATAACATTATGGTAAATATCCCTACGTGTTACAGTAATTCAACTATCGTAAATATATACTGACACTGTCGTAAATTAGTATATAAAATTATCGTAAATGGAGGTGGCTACAGAATAACTTATTGTGTAGCTAGCTATAGAGTATATTCTCCATATATATATATATATATATATATATATATATATATATATATATATATATATATATATATATATATATATATATATATATATATGGTTGGGCTATTGGGAGCCCAGGGCTAGAAATAGGTATCGGAAGCCCCAGCCAGCCCCCACGAAGCTGACGCGCGCGGAGGTCCCAGCCAGCCCATCCATTCTGGTCAGCAGAGCTGACGCGCGCGCGAGTGGGGGACCACTGCAGACTCAGCTAACCGGATATATAAAAATCCAGGTCAAGCTGCGCAGAAAAGTTTTGGTCACGATATTGCATAGAAATTAGTCGTTAGATGAATTAAAATCATTTCATTACCGCATAAAAACCTTTCCGCGAGCTGGAACGTTCCACCTAATTGTACCTGACACAGGCTCACACGCGCTGGCACAAGCTGACACATGCATGCATGGATACAACCTTTCTAATCTCTTTCATTTTTCACGATAATTTCTCAACGAAGCTTCAGATTCTAAAACGGTTTTCACCATTGAACTACTGACATTTTTGTGCATGATTCAAGATCCATTGTGAATATATTTTTAAAAAATTTTGAAATTTAAAATTTGAATCATGGCACGTGATGGCTGATTAGATGCATAGAATTATTTGTCAAGATGCATAGAAACGTACAAAACACTTCCCTCTATGCATATAATCTTGTGAGTAGAGATTAAAAACATGGAGACGATCTCGCCTTGTCTAAAAGTTTGAAATTTGAGTCATGCCACTTGAATGCCGATTGAATGTATAGAATCACTGTTTAAGATGCGTACAAAAAAAATTTAGCACCGACCTTGCATACAACTCCATAGATGCAAGCATAGAAAACCATCTACCTTTTACTATAGAATTTGAAATTTTAATCTTATTGGCATAGAGGATGTGATTCTTGTGGAACGGTTTGGCGCATAGAATCTGGAAGACACGAGCATAGGAACCATTGTAATGCTACGAAATTTGAAACCTCTCCACGAGATATGATGCTGACGATGCATAGAATTTAATGTTTGGATGAATAAAAGTTATTTTTGTTAACACATAGAAATCTCTCCACGAGATAAGACATTCCGCCTGGCACAGACGACTGTTCTAACAATGTATAGAATTATGTGCCAATAATGTATAAAATTGATACCAACAATAATGTATAGAATTATGTAGGAAGTGTATAGATAATTGTCCCAACAATGTATGTCGAAGTATAGAATTTTGTAGGAAGTGTACAGATAATTTTGTTACCGTATAAAAACCATATAGAAACTGCTCCAAACAATGTATAGAATTATGCATCAACAATGTATAGTATACCAACAATGTATACCAAGTTACAGTTTAGCCATGTATTTATACACGCAAGTATAGGAACACAAAATCAACAAACAAAACAATAAAGATGAATTCGACTTATGTGGAAACTTATGCAACTAAGCATAGAAATCATCCAACATCTTCGGAATCACAGTTTAACCTTGCATAAAAACCTATGCTTGCAAGCAAAAAAACCTAGATAAATGGTGCCTAGGCCGCCAGGGCCTGTCCCGAAGTTGCCCAAGCCACCAGGTAGCGAGCCGGCGCGACGCAGCCGCTGTTGGGGTGGCCACCGCGACACAGTAGCAGTCCCCGTGGCCGCCATGACACCGTCGTCCGTCGTCCGAGCATGTAGCCAGTCGCGGGCGCGAGCCTTGCCCGGACCCGTGAGCCCATCGCCGCCTCTGGACCCGGTGGCCTCGCATCTCGTCGTGTGGAAAGAGGACCCGGGGCGCCGACGCTCCCCGTTGCCAGATCCTGCGGCGCCTGGCTACTCCTCACCTGCCTAGATCCCATCACCGTCTGCGTGAAAACTGCATAGAAGTGCTCCAACAATATATAGAATTGTGTTCCAATAATGTATAGAATTGTGTACTAACAACATATAAAACTGTGTAGATGCATATAGATAATTATTCAAACAATATATGTTGGATTGTTCTAACAATGCATAAAGAGTGCTCTAACCATGTATATAATTGTGTGGTAGTGCACATGATAACAATGTACAGAATGTGTACCAAGTTACAGTTTAACCATGCATAGAAACTTATGCACACATGCATAAAGAACACAAAAACAGCAAATAAAAAACAATAAAGAGGCGTCGCTACCGTTGCCGGAGATGTCGTGCCTCCTTGAGGAGTTGAGCTTACGTCGGTGGGGACCAAGGAAGTGGCACCGCCGTCATACATTGTTGGAGCTCCGCCGTCGTATATTGTTCATGGTTTTTATGTATTAAAAAATCAAAATCCAAAGCATAGGACAGGACAGCTAGTTCTAGCTAATGTCGACAGTGACTGTTGTCTTAACTGAATATACAGATAATACACAACACCTCCTGGTTTACTTGTAAATACACAAAAATAATGTATATAAATGTGCTCAGATAACGTATAGAAATGTGCTCCAATAATACATAGAAATTTATTCCAACAATGTATAAAAAGAAGCATGAATAACTAACGATATGCAGTGAAAGATTGCATAGAAAGCTCGATCTAAAATACCTCCAACTAAAAACATCCATCACACATGAAGCATATAAATTAATATGGAGGAGCATACAAACATCCATATACAATATCTTCAAATATGCTTTTTGGCTTTGGCCAGAGACAACAAGGAGACCACAACGTGCATAGTAAAAGATCAGACCAAACTTCAGTTTTGAGAGCAACACTGGACATGTTTCTGATCAGAAATTCAGACCTAATATTAATGCAGCTGAGTCCCTACTCGAGCAGTCCTAGCCAGGAAGCAGTCCTGGAGCAAGCCGATGTTGTACTGCTTGTCCGACCTGAGCAACTGCAGGAGCTACGGATCCCGCAGGAACCCGACGAGCGGCAAGGGGGCCTCCTGGAGCGCAACGCACCTGGCGACGACCTCGGCGCAGTGCGCGACCAAATCTTCAGGGACCTCAACGGAGGTTGACAGCGACACCAGCGTACGCGCCAGTTGCCCAGTTGATGTAGAGCGACGCTGGGCTGCCGCTAGCCTTCTTGTCGGGCGGTGGTAGCGGCGGCGTTTGGAGGGGAGCCACTAGTCACCAATCACCACGAAGGGGACACAGGTCTGGATCACCTTGCATGTAGCGCATTAAAAAATCAGAAATCAAAATACAGATAAATACCAGCTGCTGCTTCTTGCAGATGAGTGGGCAGCGCTGTATCATCTCGCATATGCAGCTGACAGCAGAGATGCCGGACGCTGGGCTACCACGAGTCTCCACGAGCAGACGCTGCCTGCCGACCGGATCTGAGGGGGCGGCTCAGCCTCCTGCCTGCTGCTGACCGGATCTGAGGGGGCTTGGCCTCCTGCCTGCTGCTGGCCGGCCTCCTTGTTACTGCCGACAGGGTCCGATGGGGTGGCCGCGCCATCGTTGCGAGGAGGGCCGCACCGCTGCCGTGTGTGAGGTCAGAGCCGAGGGACCGCTGGATCCGCTGCTCTAAGAGTGAGAGGTGAGAGAACGAGAGGAGAGAGAGAAACGTGAGATTTCAAATGAATTTGAAAACATGCGTTGGTGGCTTTATCTGGGCGTGCGGGAGCTGATTGCGCCCACCCACCGACGACGTGGGATCCACGTGCAGGATGCTGGAGGCTGGTTAGGTGTAACCATGTGGATGCAGTTTTGGTTGGGGCTTCCACTAAACTATTGGAAGCCCGGAGCTCCTAATATATATATATATATATATATATATATATATATATATATATATATATATATATATATATATATCCTGTTGTATTCGCTCCGTTCTTGATTACAATCATACAGTACTAGCTATATATATGTTGGGCTCATATATATGATCATACATATGCAATACATATAAGCGCGCCTACCTTAGGAACGAAGAAGAAGCAAACCAAACCAGTGCGCGCAATGGCCGGCAGCTACCTGCCCCTCGCCATCGCCGTCGTCGCCATTCTCGTGGCCACATCCGCCGGCCGTTCCTGTGGCCGCCGCCGCCGATAAGTACAGCGGCAGGATGGTCATCATCCGCGCACCCGGGGCAAGGGTCCTCGACGTCTCTGCTGGCGGTGCGCTTAACAAGTGGCAGCAGCAGCGGCGGCGCCTGGTGGAGGTGGCGCCCGAGTTCGGCGGCCTGCAGCTGGGGGCGGGAAACGGCGGCGGCAGCGTCTCCAACGGTGCCTTGAACAAGGACGGGCAGGTTTGCCTGCCGTCCGGCCAGTGCACCAAGCCAGGAGGGTCCTACACCCGGGGGTGCACGTACGGGAAAAAATGCGCGCACACATGAGCACGCCGTACCATACGTGCGTGCCATAGACCGTCGCGGCGGCCATTGTTGCCAACTGAGCCGAGAGGCGATGTATGCGCATGCCAGTGTGTGTTTGTTCGTTGTTGCAGGCTTGCAGCCGCGCCCACAAAATAAACCGGCCGGTGCGCCGGGAAGGCAGTACGTGTGTAAACCGTCCCGCGTAGTACGTGCGTGCATCATCATCAACTTTGTTTACTCTTCCCCTGCATATGCATCGCTCACTACCACCAAGGAAATTGCATATAACCCCCAAAGAAATAGTAATTTTTCTTGGCGGATTAAAATAACACTCAAGAAAATAACCATTTTTTCTTGGTGGTTAAATAACACTCAAGGAAATGGAATTTTTCTTGACTGTTTACCAGTACACTCAAGTAAATGTGTGATTTTCTTGGAGTTTCTTAGAAACCGCTAAAAAGAACATCGATATTCCTTGACGGTTTACTTCAAAACTCAAGAAATACATATTTCCTTGGAGGTCAATATCCATATCCAAGGAAACTATATTTTTCTTGATGGTTTTGTTTTGACACTCAAGAAAATTCGGGCCCTCAAGGCAATTCCATATTCTAGCAGTGCACTATATCGACTTGAGAGCGAGCACGCATATATAATGTGCATCAACTCCTGTCTCGATCTGCCTAGTATACCATTCTTTGGCTACGTACTCTCTCTCAGTCCCTAAATAATTGTCATTTTCACTTTCTGAGAAACAACTTTGACTAGATATATAAAAATTTATTAATATTTATGGTACAAATCAGTAGATAGATCGTTGAATCTATTTTCATAATAAATTTATCTAGAGATATAAATGTTGCACGCGTTTTCTACAAATCCAGTCAAACTTGCGGTGTGAAAATCATTTTAAAAACGACAGTTATTAAGGGACACAGGAGTATACCATATAATATTATTATTATGCAACAGGTTCGTATGCGGTATGCCACTTGGAAATTTATATGATGTTGTCAGTCATTGGCCGCCTGTCAGCAGCCTTTGCACAACAAGTGGCATGTCGTCAGGTAGACGTTCCGGATGAAGTAAGCAGCGCTAGCCTGGCCCGTTTGCTCCTTGTGTCAGTGTTAGCACGATCGAAAGCATAGGCATGCATGCTGTTCAATTGCAGCACCAAAGGGCGCCTTTAATAATATTTTCCCACTGTATATGCACTATGTATGTCGTCTAGTATGTTACATTGCTCCCTCTCTGAACCTACAACCTATCATCAGCCAATCTGTGAGTGCTCCATCTGTTGTTTATTCGATATTTAATTTGGATCGGTTAGTGATGTGATTCCAATCATGCATACTCTGTGTTGGCCGGGCTCAAAATATCTATAAGAAGCCGGTAGTGAAGCACCCGGAGCCAGCCCAGCCCAAGTGACGGCATGCATGCCTTAGGAGGTAGGAACTAGGAAGGAAGAAGCAAACTAAACCAGTGCACGAGCACGATGGCTGGCACCTACCTGCCCCTCGCCGCCCTCCTCCTCGCCACTGCCGTCGCCATTCTCGCGGTCACATCCACCATTCCAGTAGTGGCCGCCGCCGCCGCCGACAATTACAGTGGCAGGATGGTCATCATCCACGCCCCCGGGTCAAGCAGAGTCGTCTCTGCTGGCGGTGCGCTTAACAAGTGGCAGCAGCAGCAGCGGCGCCTGGTGGAGGACGAGGTGGCGCCGGAGCTCGGCGGCCTGCTGGGGGTGGGCGATCCCGGCATCGACTACCGTGTTAGCTTTTGAATAAGTGTGTCTTAGCCTTTGATGTAATCCAGTTGAACTTGTATTTTATGTTTCAGTAGCCTTTTGTTTAGATGGCGTAGAATCACGGGTGGTTGGTGTTGTGCTCAGTCCACGCCGTGACCGCCAAGTGGGTCTCCCCCCGTCGCGATGTCGTGCTGCGCATGCCCGCGTTTGATCCAGAAAAGAAGGACAACGTGGAGCTCGTCGTGCGGCGGGGTGATCGGGCTTCAAGCCCGATGTATCAGTCTATGTAAGGAAATGAAAAAGGACCCAAAAAGCTGCGGCAGTTGCGCAGGCCAAATCTCATCGAGTCCATCCACTTCTTGTGAGTGCGCGTGCGTTCGTTCCAGAGCTCCAGCTCTTGCCGCGGTGATCACGTCTAGGCACCGCCGTCGCCGTTCGCCGTCGCTGTCGATCCGAGAGCCACCCGTCGCGGCGTGGCTCCAACAACTGGTATCAGAGCCGGTGGATGTTCTACGGAGGGTCGGTCAGCCCCCCGGGAGAGCCTCCGAGGAAGAAGTACGTGATCCTGCGCCGGCCGTCGGAGAAGAAGGAGATGGGCGACGAACGGCCGAGTGCAAGCGCGGCGTCGTCTGGCGTCAAGGAGAGTTCCCTGGTATGGCCTATGCTCACTCGCACTAATTATGCGGAGTGGGTGATGTTGATGCAAATCAATTATGAGGCATTGGAGATTTGGGAGGCTATTGATCCAGGAACAAATGTCAAGCGATCCATGGACCGTCAAGCCATGGGCTCGCTGATGAGATCGGTGCCCAAGGAGATGTGGGGAACCCTCGGTGCCAAGAAGACTATGAAAGAAGCCTGGGATGCGGTGGCAACAATGAGAATTGGCGCCGATCGCGTGAAGGAGGTGAATGTGCAGACACTCTTGAAGGAATTCGAGAACATCGAGTTTAAGGATGGGGAGAGTGTTGAGGATTTCGGGATGAGGATCACAAATCTCGTCGCCAACATCAAGTCACTTGGTGAGACTCTTGATGACTCCCGTGTTGTAAAGAAGTTTCTGCGTGTTGTTCCATCTCGCTTCAATCAAGTTGCTGTGTCAATCGAGATGTTCTGTGATGTTAAGAATCTCTCGGTTGAGGATTTGGTGGGACGTTTACGTGTTGCCGAAGACCGGTTTGATGACAAGGTGGAGCACATTACTGACAAAGCTGGTCGCCTGTTGCTCGCTGAAGAAGAATGGCTTGAGAGACACAAGCACCGTTTCCAGGCCAATTCTCAAAAGGAGGGAGGCAATGGTGGCAAGTCAGGGCAAAGGCAAGGCACCACATCGCTCTAATGGTGGTGGCTCGAGCAACTCTAGTCCTGTCAAGCTCACGTCGGAGGGAACCCCACGGCGTAAAGGCAGATGTCGGAACTGCGGCATCTACGGTCATTGGTCTCAAGACTGTAAGAGACCAAAGAAACTGAAGAAGGAGGAAAAGAGAGAGGAGGCCAATGTTGCTGTAGCAGGCAGGGATCAGCCAGCACTGTTGATGGCATCATCTAAAATTGTTGCAAGAGTGCTAGAACAGACAGTGCATCTATCAGAGAAGGCAGTTGTACCAGTGCAGTGTGAGGAAGGTGTGTGGGTGTTGGACACAGGTGCTAGCAATCATATGACAGGCACTCGGTCAGCACTTGCACATCTTGAAACAAATGTTGGTGGTACAGTACGGTTTGGTGATGGATCCTGTGTTGAGATCGTTGGCATTGGCTCAGTGGTCATGCAAGGACGTCATCAGGAGCACAAGGTACTAACAAATGTTTATTACATTCCAAAGCTGAAAAGTAATATTTTAAGCCTTGGTCAATTAGAAGAAGCAGGCTGCAAAATAGTTTTGGAGAATGGTTACTTGTGTGTGTTAGACCAGGAAAGAAAATTATTGATGAGAGCTCCACGTACTGGCAATAGATTATATACTGTGAAACCTACAGTTGTGGCACCCATCTGTTTGCTGTCCAAAGCAAATGATGTGGCCTGGAAGTGGCATGCCAGATATGGCCATCTAAATTTTAGAGCTCTACATGATCTGAGCAAGAAGGATATGGTGGTAGGAATGCCTGTTGTGAACAGGGTTGAGCAGGTATGCAGTGGCTGCAATCTGGGAAAACAACACAGAAAACCTTTCCCTCAGTCCTCTTCTTACAGAGCCAGCAAAGGATTGGAATTGTTTCACACTGATCTGTGTGGACACATTACTCCACCCACACCAGGTGGAAAATCATATTTCTTGCTGGTAGTGGATGATTTCAGTAGGTTCATGTGGATTGAGCTACTCAAGTCAAAAGATGAGGCATTGGTTTACTTTAAGAAGGTCAAGGCATTGGCTGAAACTGAAAAAGAAGGGAAGCTGAAGGCTTTGAGAACTGACAGAGGTGGTGAGTTCAACTCAAGCCAATTCACAATGTTCTGCAATGACTTTGGTATAAAGCACTGTACTACCACTTCTTATACTCCACAGCAAAATGGAGTGGTGGAACGCAGGAACCAGACTGTTATTGAGATGGCAAGGTGTATGCTCAAAAGCAAGGGTGTGACAGCTCAGTTTTGGGGGGAAGCCGTGGCTACAGCTGTTTATATTCTCAACAGATCTCCCACAAAGTGCTTGGATGGTAAGACACCATATGAAGCTTGGTATGGCAGCAAACCAGGTGTGAAACATTTGAGAGTGTTTGGATGCAAGACACATGTAAAGTTAAATGGTCCTGGAGTCAAAAAGCTATCTGACATATTTGTATAGATGGTATTCTTGGGCTATGAGGAGGGAACAAAAGGATACAGGGTGTATGATCCAGTTCAAAAGAAGTTACATGTGAGTAGAGATGTTGTTTTTGAAGAAGAACAAAGCTGGGATTGGAGTATGTCTAGCAACAGCTCAGCTCAGCCTGATTTCTACACAACTCAGCATCAGTTCACTGTTTATGATCCGACAATGGAGGTTCAGGCCCAAAACTCTGCAGAAAGCCCTACAGGGCCAAACTCACCTGATTCAGTACATTCCCCCTCAGTAGCTGGTGGCTTTCAGGGTACACAAGTGTCAGAAGCATCTTCTTCCATGCATCAGGGGTCAGAAAACACCAGGAGTTCAGTGGGCAACTCCTCCTGGCAGCAGTGAGTCAGATCCACATAGTGGTCCAATCAGGTTCAGGACATTATCAAATCTGTTTGATACAACTGATGAAATAGAGGACTATGATTATAGTGGGTTGTGTTTTTAGCTGCTGATGAACCTGAAAATGTGGAACAAGCGCTTGATCAGATTTGTTGGAGAGAAGCAATGGCAACTGAGTTGCAGTCAATTGCTGACAACAATACTTGGGAAATTGCTGAACTTCCAAGGGGACAAAAGGCCATTGGTTTGAAATGGGTCTACAAAGTCAAAAGAGATCCAGATGGGAATATCATCAAGCACAAAGCAAGACTTGTAGCAAAGGGATATGCTCAAAGACAAGGGGTGGACTTTGAAGAAGTGTTTGCACCTGTGGCAAGACTTGAAACAGTGAGAGTACTGTTGGCTATGTCTGCTCATGAAAATTGGGAGGTACATCATATGGATGTAAAATCAGCCTTTTTGAATGAGGACCTCCAAGAAGTAGTGTATGTGCAACAACCTCCTGGATTTCCAATTCAAAATGAAAATGGAAAGGTGTTGAAACTGAAGAAAGCTCTATATGGCCTCAAACAAGCTCACAGAGCTTGGAATGCCAAGTTAGATCATGAGCTAGTTGCTTTGGGTTTCAGCAAGAGCAAAGTTGAACATGCTGTATACAGAAGAGGGGTGGGAGACTCTCTACTGGTGGTATGGGTTTATGTGGATGATTTGATCATTTGTGGGCCGAGTGTGAGTAAGATCACTGAATTCAAGCAACAAATGATGAGCACATTCAACATGAGTGATCTAGGACTGCTTAGTTACTATTTGGGCATGGAGGTCAGACAAAATAAAGATTCAATCACTATCTGTCAAAGATCTTATGCTGCAAAAATTGTGGAGCAGTGCCAGATGACTGAATGCAACCCAACAGATACTCCCATGGAACAGCGTGTTAAACTCACAACTGCAAAGCCCGGGACTGAAAAAGATGTGACTCGCTACAGGAGTGTGATTGGCAGCCTGAGGTACCTGGTCAATACCAGGCCTGATCTGGCTTTTGCAGTGGGACTTGTGAGCCGATTCATGGAAGCTCCTACAAAGGAACATTGGGGAGCTGTGAAAAAAAAATCATAAGATATGTGAAAGGCACACTTGGCTATGGAATAAAGTTCAAGAGAAGTTACAAAGTTGATTTATCTCTGCTTGGGTACACTGACAGTGACTGTTCTGGGGACCTAGTTCTCAGGAAGAGTACAGCTGGCATCCTATTCTTTCTGAGACTGAATCCAATCACTTGGTCTTCTCAGAAACAGAAGGTAGTGGCCCTATCGTCATGTGAAGCTGAGTACGTAGCTGGTGCTCTTGGAACCTGTCAAGGTGTGTGGCTCAGCACTCTAGTTGCAGACATCACCGTTCAAGATGTTAAGAAGTTCAGACTGCTGATAGATAACCAAGCTGCAATAGAGCTGAGCAAGAACCCGGTGTTTCACGAAAGAAGCAAGCATATTGACACACGCTATCATTACATTCGTGATTGCATCGAGCAAGGCATGGTTGATGTGGACCATGTCTGGACTGAAGATCAGTTGGCGGACATTCTGACGAAGCCATTGGGGAGAGTCAGGTTCGTGGAGCTGAGATCAAGGCTGGGTGTCGTTGAAGTCCAACAGGATTAAGGGGGTGATTTGTTAGCTTTTGAATAAGTGTGTCTTAGCCTTTGATGTAATCTTGTTGAAGTTGTATTTTACGTTTCAGTAGCCTTTTGTTTAGATGGCATAGAATCACGGGTGGTTGGTGCTGTGCTCAGTCCACGCCGTGACCGCCAAGTGGGTCTCCCCCCGTCGCGACGTCGTGCTGCGCATGCCCGCGTTTGATCCAGAAAAGAAGGACAACGTGGAGCTCGTCGTGCGGCGGGGTGATCGGGCTTCAAGCCCGTTGTATCAGTCTATGTAAGGAAATGAAAAAGGACCCGAAAAGCTGCGGCAGTTGCGCAGGCCAAATCTCATCAAGTCCATCCACTTCTTGTGAGTGCGCGTGCGTTCGTTCCAGAGCTCCAGCTCTTGCCACGGTGATCACGTCCAGGCACCGCCGTCGCTGTCGATCCGAGAGCCGCCCGTTGCGGCGTGGCTCCAACATACCGCGCCCTCGACCGGAACCACCCGGTGTGCCCGAACGACAACTGCGCCAACCCGGGACAGCGCTACATCGTAAGGCCGTGCGCGTCCTCGCACTACTGCCCCCACACCGCCGCAGCCGGGCACGCACGCGCTGTGCATGTGTAAGCTACCATATATAGTAACATGCCATCCAATTCCGACGGGATCACGACTAGTACGTGTGCGTTTGTGTGTTGCGTGCAGTTACATGAATAAATTGGCATGTACAAAAAAAAAATAGCTAGTGCTAGCCCATCGCGCTAGCTACTCATGCATTTTTTTAAGAAAATGGCACACATGATGCATGTTTTTATTGATATAGCGGAAAATACAAACAAACAGCCCCGGCAGACTACCTACACAAAAGAGGAAAACAAACAGAAAAACAACCACAACTAAAACTCTATGACCGGTCAGCAACAACGCCAGCGCACAACATAGTCATGATAAAAAGAGTTTAGCCCTGGATAGATTTGATTTGGATCCTTCCCATTCCAAAGGCCACAAGAAATAGGTTGTCCCATTTTGGATGACAACTGATGCCAGTCCTTTGAAAGCATCTAGAAGCCTTAAGATATCTTTCCACCAAAAAGATCCCTTCATACTATGTCGAGGAAGCTTACCGTTATAAATAATGTTTCTCCCAGATCAACTGTACCCAGATCAGCAGTTTGTTGAAAAACTTGTACAAGTTTTTCAAAAGAAGTGCTTGGTTTTGAATCCTTGAGTTTAGTACTTCCAAGCCACCTTCTTCCTTTGGAGTGCAAACCATAGGCCATGCTACTTTTGGGGCGGTTTTGTCATTAAGGTAAGCCCCTCTCCATAAGTAGTGCTTATGGTATTTGTCAATTTGTTCAATAAATATTGACCAGAGCTTAAAGGTGCACATGAAAATAGTTGGGAGAGAGAAAAAAATTGCATTTACTAATTGTAATCTTCTGGCCTAAGATAAAAAGTCCGAGATAGAGACAAGTTGTTGCTTACACCTTGTAATCAAAGGGAGGAAATCAGCAACCATTGGCTCTGTTAATCCCAGTGGAAGACCAAGGTATGTGAAGGATAGATTTCCTTTGAGCACAGCCAAAATATTCATCTTCTCTTGAGAGATGTTGACGGGCTCATCATCGATTTAGAAAAAATTACTCTCGACCCAACTAACTCTGTTAAGGAGAGCCTTGAGAGTAAAGAGTTCTCTTCCACATGCTTCCATGATAATAGAGTATAATTAACATATTGGATAATGGGGAAATCCTATGTATAAGACAGCAGGATAGGAAAACTGAATAAATCTAACTGTGAGGCTCCGTTAAGTATGGACTGAAGAAAGTCTGCAGCCAACACAAGAGGGGGGGGACCCTCTTCGACAATGAAATGTTTCTCCTGGTACACCATTAAGCAAAATAGAAGAGGCACCTGACTTGAAAATCATTGTTGTCCAATTTATCCAACTATCGCCAAAGATATTTCCACACTTTACCAAGAATTCATTGTTAAAACCATCAGGTCTGGTGGCTTCTATAATTTGGCAACAGCATGACAACTTAGTGAAGTTCGGTTCTTGTAGTACAGAGAGTGGTCACCACAGGACTGAGGTAGCAAACTTTGTAGATCGAAAAACATATTTATATGAATTGTTGGACCGTACTAGTTGGTACCTAAACAAAAAGTTGTACCAATAGTTGTATTTCACGTATCCTGTGGCATTGACTTTATTTGTAGCAAATGATAGTATATTCTCAATGATACGAGAGAAATAAATAGCCAAACCATACTTGTAAAATGTTCCCGTCCGAATCGTATCTTGAATCGTTCCATCAAAGAAAAATCGTATCTTGAATCTTCAGTGACAGTATAAGTAGCGGGATTGGTCGGGATCGGGGATTGTTCTCCGCTGCTTGGACCGCGGCCCTGGCCCCAGCGGTAGTAGTCACCAGCCCTTGACTACTACAGGCCCGCTGATAGGAGGCCCAGTGTTGACAAGTCAGCCCTATCGCATATGTTGTTCAATTATTAAAGCTCTCGATCGATCCTCTACATTTTTGGCACAAGTGGCCTTGGCAGTTCAAGTGCGGCCCTTGAATTCCACTCCGCTTTCGGCCTTTCAGCAGCGCCCAACCAAGATGCAGATGCATGCCATATCATGTCGTCAGATAGACGTGGCTGATGAAGTAACTTAGACTAGCCGCACTCATAGACCCCTATATTCATCCTCTATACGTCCTAGTCAGCAAGATTCTCTCCTCTATACTCAATTCTTCTGCACCCATCCATCCTCTATATCATCCTCTATCCACTCTATCCACTGTGGGACCCACTTGTCATTTTATCTAAATATATCCATGTGTGATCTAGTTTTGAAGGATTTATTGAGACGAATTTAATGGTGCAATCGAAATTTAATTTGGATTTTTGGTTTGTGAGTTATAGCATTTTTTCCCTTTGTTTAGCTAGTAGGGCCCGCCACTATAGAGTATAGAGTAAGCACTGTACTACTCTAAATATAGAGTGAGAGAAAGGATAGAGTATTGTTTTAGAGTATCCAGTGCAGCAGTTTTTACTCTATATTCATATTCTAAAGCTTTAGAGTATCGTTTTAAGTACCCACTGCGGGTAGTCTTAAGTTAGCTGCAGGTGAGAGGTGATATATGGTACGGCGGACTATATATAGCGCCCCACTATGAGTCTAGTTAGGACGCCCACACCACACCACACCACCATGTTTCACCTTTCTAATCATGCATGTACACTAACATTTATTTGCAGCTTATTCGTGCTATATATGAAGTGCGCGTGCCTACTACACCTTGATCGATCCCCTTTGCTTTGGTCCGGTCCCAAAATGATTGATTGCACTGCATACTCGAAGCTAAAGGTGCACTCCTCCCCATTAACCTTTGTGTTCGTGATTGCAACAGTAATCTAGCTCTGTGCACCCACCGTGCACGCGCGCACTATATTAAGACTCATACGAGCCAGTTACCTAGACGGCCAGACGAGGTGTCATGCGCATGACCGCGCGCATCACAGCCTTACCATAGAAATAACCGAGTCGATCCATCGGTTGTGCACAATGGCAGCCAGCGGCCTGTCCCTCGCCGTCCTCCTCTTCCTCCTCGTCCTCGTCCTCGTCGCATCCGCCGTCCCGGCCACCGCTGGCGGCGGCGAGTACAGCGGCGCCAGGATGGTGATCATCCGCGGCCCTGCGACGACGACAAGGGCCGGCGGCGGCGCTGCCAGTGCTCAGAGTACCAACTGGCGGCAGCACTACCGGCGACTCGTGGAGGACGAGGTGGCGCCGGAGCTCGGCGGCCTGCTGGGGGCGGGCGAAGGCGGCATCGGCTACGGCGCCCTCGACAAGGACAGGCCGGGCTGCCAGAGCGGCAACCAGTGCGCCGCCAAGGGCCCTGGCGGGTCATACACCAGAGGCTGCACCAATGCCCCCACTGACCGGCCGGCGTTGCCAACTAACCAACCGGTAGGGTCATAGGGTACGTGAGTCAGCCAGTGTGTTCGATCGTTGCAGAATTGCGGCCACACCCACACGCGAATAAGGGAAACATTATTACGGTACATTATATTATGTGCCTGTTTATTTTTTTCATTTCTTTCAGACGACAAATCAGAGCGATTGGATCTGCATGACTTCGTCGTGCGGGGGAGGCTATTGAGTCATCTTCAACTGAGTTGTTATCCTGGTGGGAAACTCTCCCCCCTAATTTGCATTAAGAAAGCCTTGAGACTGGTGTGTCCCTTGTCAAAACTGTGCTTGAGACTGATGATTATCGATTGTCGGCTGTTGGAGGGAATCATCACTGAAATGAAGCTGTTCTTGCGGACCGAATTTAGTTCCTTCAGTCTGTTTGTAAGCGCGTTTTAATAAAATAGCTCATGAACTGGCTGTAATTGGTGGTGATCTTTCCAGTGATCATCGTAACACTTGGGATATTTTACCTCAAGAGATTGAGGATGTGGTGGCCAGCGATTTAGGTATGACGAGTAATATAAAGCACTTTGCTTAAAAAACCTTGAGTTGTCTTCTTCCAACACGGAAGGGTCAAACCGCCGGCCTCCGGTTCCGGTTTACCGGTCCGGTTTGCCGGTAACCGGACGAGTTTGAATTTAAATTCAAACTCGCCTTCGGTTCGGTCGGCGGCCGGTTTACCGAGCGGTTTGTGGCAGTTACCGCTCGGTTTGAGCGGTAACCGCTACAAACCGTTTAGATTTTTTTGCATGAATAAAAAGAATTTTTGGTACTTCCTTTACACAAATTAATGTAAAAATACCACACAATACGTAATAAATAGCATAAGTCACTAAAGCAACAATATATAGTCGCATACAAATACATATTCGCTTACATAAACAAATAGTCGCATAGTCAACTACGTAGGATGTATGGAAAGACCCATTGTTGGCACGACATTTCATATTCGGCGGTGGACATAAGAGAGATACCTTGCTGTCTAAGTAGGGCAGCCTTGTAATCTTGCCAAGTTTGACCTGTCCATGCTGCTGTTGTCTCCCATTCTTGAACTAACATATTGTAAAAACTGGGGTCTTCCCATTCATACACCCATCTAGTCTGAGTCTGCATGGTCATGTCAGAAATGGGATAGCTATAAATAGGCTATGAGGTATCGTTGTAGGAGGAAGAAGAGTACTGTGGAGTGTCGTAGTCCATCGGTGCATATGCTCTCCTCTGCGATGTCGGTTGTCCATAGTCACGGTCTTGAGTAGCATGTGTGAATTGGGTCTCGCCTGCAATCAACCATAATTAGTAGGCATAGACAGAAACAATTGTGCGTATGTAGGTGCAATGGATACCTGTGAAATGAAGACCTACATAACTACTACCACCAGCACCAATAGTACCAGCCCCACTCCCACCACCACCACCGTCATTCCTACCACCACCGCCACCGTCACTCCCACCAGCACCGTCATCGTCACTGTCATCGTCACTACTATTATCGTCACCACTATCCTAGGACTGGTATTCCTCATCCTCAGTCTCTGTGTCGCTGGTCACTGCTTTTCCTTTTCCTCGGTGACGCTTGCGGTGACCCTTCAGAGGCACCATCTGCATCTTCCTCTTCCTGAGGTGACTTTCACCCACATTTCTACGGGCCCAATCACTGATGCAATCATGCCCCGTAGCCTGACGTAGATCCTCGGGGTCTATTTGGTCACTGCCAACACAAACAAATGAATCACATAAATAAAATCAATCACATAATACAGGGTGAGACATACACATACATTTGTATATATATAAATGTAATGTACCTGACAAGATGTGATGGCAGAGGGACGTCCACTTCGTCAGAATTCTCATCAAGAACTGGGGGCAGGTTAGATCTACCGTACTCCATCCATTCCCTAACCGGATTGCTCCGGTCATAAAATAAGACTTCGGCGAACCGGTCGATAAAATCTTCTTCATCGTGCCTTCGTGGGTTCACATCCACAAGTCGCAGCCGAAGATTGTAATTGACATAAACAAGCCTGTTTAGTTTCTTGTGCGACAACCGATTGCGAACCTTCGTATGCAGCAAGGCAAAAGTACTCCAGTTCCGCTCGCATCCACTGGAGGAGATACATTGTGAAACAAGCTGCAAAGCAAGGCGCTGCAAATTTGGAGTATCTCTACCAAATATCATCCACCAGGCCGCTGCAAGTGGAACACATTATGTTAGCTATATGTTCCAATATAGGAAACCAAATAGGTGTAGACAGTACTCTTACATGGGGTTGTCCTTGGATCCGTCGCCATTTTCATTACCAGTTCTGAGCCAAACTCACTAAGCTTCTGTCGAAAAATCTCAGCCTCCTGCAATGCCTGCACGGCGCACTGCATATCCGTCATTTGCTGAAATGTCTCCTTCAGGCCACCGAACATTCTTGGAGTTGGATCCAAACTATATGTAAGCTTTGGATTTAGAACAGCAGCTGCAACATATGATTCAAATAAGCATACGGTAAATATTCAATATATAGAGCTTGCTAAATCAACATAAGTCATTATCATACCTGCACCCACATACGTCCCTATGTACACATCATGAATCCTTTCGTCCATAATCTGTCTATACTCATTCCATGTTTGCGCATTCCTTCCAAAGAACGACTCCAACTCCTGTTTGTAATTCTGGTACTCGTACACCACGTCACACATGTTGGGCCGCTTGTCTTGATCAGCGAAATGAAAGAACTTGTAAATTGGTTGAACTGTGTTGATGATGTATTCCAATCCCTCCCACCACTGAATATTTGATAACCTTACATGAGCATATCGACCTTCTTCAGTGAGTGCCCACTTGCTCTGCAAAAACTCAGGAGATCCCATCCACTGCATGAACTGTTCACGTTTTCGATGAAAGCTCTCTAGAAACATGTAGTTGGTCCCAAATCTAGTGCCATTCCACTTGACCAAATCACCACCAATTGTTTTCTTCATCATATGATTCAACTGAGAATGGTTGTGCAACCAAGTTGAAATTCGCTTGCATACTTGCAACATACCTGCATGATCGGGCCTGTTACCAATATCCTTCAACATCAAGTTGATGGTGTGTGCCAGACAAGGTGTCCAAACAATATGACCATACTCCTCTTTCAGTGAGTTGCAAGCTTTCTTGTAGTTGGCGCCATTGTCGGTGACCACATGGACAATATGCTCGACACCAATCTCCTCCACCACCTTTCGAATCTCCTAAAAAAGCAGAACATATTATATATACACATATATATATATATTAAATAAAAAGAACCACATGATAACTATGTTTAGGAGGTACCATGTACAAATAGTTAGCATCTTGACTTTTTCCAGATGCATCAATGGATTTGTGAAATCATGTGACCCCATTGCAATAAATCAGAAAGTTTATGACACTCATTTTAGTTGGGCCAGTCCATGAATCACACATCAACGTGACGCCAAAGTTGGGCCACTCCTTCTGAAACTTTGCATACCTATCCTTCAAGTCTTTCTCATTCTGATCTAGGTACTTGCCATCAATATCCCTTCCAGTGGGTGACGCGATGCCTTCACCTGAAACCATAAGCAAAGAATGAGAATATGGAAAGATACATAAGGCCATAGGTCTCCAAGTATAGATACTTACCCCACTTCTGTGTCTCTCGGACCGCACTGATAAAGTACGGATTGTCGGCATTTCGTCCTGGGATTCCTACATAATGGAAAAACTTTTCCCAAGCTTTACCAATAGCTTCCTTTGCATTTTTCCCCTTCTGCGTCCAAGACCCTGTATCAATCCTTTGTTGGTGCATTCCTCTCCTCCCACCGGCTGCCACATGATAGTCCTCCACCTCCACAGGAGTCTCCCTCTGTGATCCTGCTCTTCTAAACAATCTCTCAATAGGATTCCCACCATGCGAACCACCACCACCACCACTACCCCCTCTACGGTCGTAATTACCTCCTCTCTGTTGCACCCTCTGCTCGTAGTCATATTCTGCTCTCGGCTAGTTTAGTGCTTCCTTCATCTGAGCCTCATATTCGTCATCACCGAGGGGATGGTTTCCCTCCGCTGCAGCTTTTTCTCATGCCAATCTTTGTCGAGCCCGGTCAGCAGTCGTCTTCTTAGCTCTGTCAAGATCTCGCCGAAAGTACGCACGCACATCTGGTGGCACACGGTCGCAATGCAAGGTGTCCGCCCCGTGCCCAGCCAAATGCTGTTTAAATCTAGTGCAACCACCGCCTGCTTTCGTCACATGACAATAATTGCATCTCCATCCAGGAGCAAGATTTTCACCATGCTCCCATACAACGTCTCTGTTTCTGCCTGACATTGTCTACTTGCATAAACGGACAACACAAAATCACACCTAAATAAAATGTAACTACACAATATATACCTAAAATATACATCCTACCACAAATCCTACCTCTAATCCTAAATCTAAAAAAACATCCTAAAGTAAATCCTACCTAAAACCTAACCAAAAACCTATCCTAAATCCTAACACAAATCCTACCTAAATCCTAGATCTTTCCTAAATCCTAACACACAAACCATACCTAAATCCTAAAGCTAATACTGCTCTAAAGAAAAAAAACAAAAAAAAACTTACCTGGCGGTCGCCCGGCGAACCGAGCGGTAAGCCACTCCTCCCGGGCGGTTAGCCGCGGATCCGGGCCGGCTAACCGTCGCGGCGGCGGGCGCGCGGTAAACCGCCCGGACCGCGCGGTAAGCCGGCGACCCAGAGCGGTCGCGCGCGGCGGCGGCGCGGACGGAGCGGGCGGGGGGCGGACGGGAGCGGATAAGCTTCTGGGCGCGTTGACCCCCCCCCCCCCCCTGCAGCTCCCGACGCGTTTTGTGCCCGTGGCGGCCTCATGGGCCTCATGGGCCTTAACGGGCCGGGGCCAGGATTTTTTTTCTTTTTTTTTAAACTTCTATACGTATAAATAAATACTAAATGAACTCAAATTTGAAAAAATTTTACACCATTGGCTTCTATAAATCATGAACTATTTTTAGGAATTTTTTCATCATTTTTTTTAAAATTTTAAATTTGAATTTGGGGAATACCTAACCGGACCGGACCGGTCCGGTCCGGTTAGCCTGGTTACCGCGGTAAACCGCGGTTTACCGCCCAGGATTTTTAACCCTGAGTGCGCCTACCTTAGGAACGAAGAAGAAGCAAACCAAACCAATGCGCAATGGCCGGCAGCTATCTGCTCCTCGCCACCGCCGTCGTCGCCATTCTCGTGGCCACATCCGTCGTTCCTGTGGCCGCTGCCGCCGATAAGTACAGCGGCAGGATGGTCATCATCCGCGCACCCGGGGCAAGGGTCCTCGACGTCTCTGCTGGCGGTGCGCTTAACAAGTGGCAGCAGCGGCGGCGCCTGGTGGAGGACGAGGTGGCGCCCGAGTTCGGCGGCCTGCAGCTGGGGGCGGGAAACGGCGGCGGCAGCGTCTCCAACGGTGCCTTGAACAAGGACGGGCAGGTTTGCCTGCCGTCCGGCCAGTGCACCAAACCAGGATGCACGTACGGGGAAAAATGCGCGCACTGACATGAGCACGCCGTACGATACGGGCGTGCCATAGACCGTCGCGGCGGCCATTGTTGCCAACTGAGCCGAGAGGCGATGTATGCGCATGCCAGTGTGTGTTTGTTCGTTGTTGCAGGCTTGCAGCCGCGCCCACAAAATAAACCGGCCGGTGCGCCGGGAAGGCAGTACGTGTGTGAACCGTGCCGCGTAGTACGTGCGTGCATCATCAACTTTGTTTACTCTTCCCCTGCATATGCATCGCTCACTACCACCAAGGAAATTGCATAACCCCCAAAGAAATAGTAATTTTTCTTGGCGGATTAAAATAACACACAAGAAAACAACCGCTTTTTCTTGGCGGTTAAATAACACTCGGAAATGGAATTTTTCTTGACTGTTTACCAATACACTCAAGTAAATGTGTAATTTTCTTGGAGGTTCTTAGAAACCCCCAAAAAGAACATCAATATTTCTTGACAGTTTACTTTAAAACTCAAGAAATACATATTTCCTTGGAGGTCAATATCCACATCCAAGGAAACTATATTTTTCTTGATGGTTTTGTTTTGACACTCAAGAAAATTCGGGCCCTCAAGGCAATTCCAGGTTCTAGTAGTGCACTATATTGACTTGAGAGCGAGCACACATATATAATATGCATCAACTTCTGTCTGTCTAGTATACCATTCTTTGGCTATTACTCTCTTCGTCTCTAAATACCTGTCGTTTTCACTTCTCAAGAAACAACTTTGACTAGAAATAAAAAAATATTAATATTTATGGTACAAAATTAATATTAGTAGATAGATTGTTAAATCTATTTTCATAATAAATTTATTTAGAGATATAAATGGTGCACGTATTTTCTACAAATCCAGTCAAATATATGGCACGAATACCAAAAGCGACAGTTATTTAGGGATGGAGGAAGTATACCATATAATTTTATTATTATGCAACAGTTTCGTATGCGGTATGCCACTTAGAAATTTATATGATGTTGTCAGTCATTGGCTGCCTGTCAGCTGCCTTTGCACAACAAGTGGCATGTCGTCGGGTAGACGTTCCGGATGAAGTAAGCAGCCGCTAGCTTGGCCCGTTTGCTCCTTATGTCAGTGTTAGCACGATCGAAAGCATAGGCATGGTGTTCAATTGCAGCACCAAAGGGCGCCTTTAATCATATTTTCCCACTGTATATGCACTATGTATGTCATCTAGTATGTTACATTGCTCCCTCTCTGAACCTACAACCTATCATCAGCCAATTTGTGAGTGCCCCATCTGTTGTTTATTCGATATTTAATTTGGATCGGTTGGTGATGTGATTCCAATCATGCATACTCTGTGTTGGCCGGGCTCAAAATATCTATAAGAAGCCGGCAGTGAAGCACCCGGAGCCAGCCCAGCCCAAGTGACGGCATGCATGCCTTAGGAGGTAGGAACTAGGAAGGAAGAAGCAAACTAAACCAGTGCACGAGCACGATGGCTGGCACCTACCTTCCCCTCGCCGCCCTCCTCCTCGCCACCGCCGTCGCCATTCTCGCGGTCACATCCGCCGTTCCAGTAGTGGCCGCCACCGCCGCCGCCGCCGACATGTACAGTGGCAGGATGGTCATCATCCACGCCCCCGGGTCAAGCAGAGTCGTCTCTGCTGGCGGTGCGCTTAACAAGTGGCATCAGCAGCGGCGGCGCCTGGTGGAGGACGAGGTGGCGCCGGAGCTCGGCGGCCTGCTGGGGGTGGGTGATCCCAGCATCGACTACCGCGCCCTCAACCCGAACCACCCGGTGTGCCCGAACGACAACTGCGGCAACCCGGGACAGCGCTACACCGGAAGGCCGTGCACGTCCACCGGTCCACGCACTACTGCCCCCACACCGCCACTGCCGGGCACGCACGCGCTGTGCATGTGTAAGCTACCATATATAGTACATGCCATCCAATTCCGATGGGATCATGACTAGTAAGTGTGCATTTGTGTGTTGCGTGCAGTTACATGAATAAATTGGCATGTACAAAAAAAATAGCTAGTGCTAGCCCATCGCACTAGCTACTCGTGCAATTTTTTTTAAGAAAATGGCACACGTGACGTGATGCATGTTTTTATTGATATAGCGGAAAATACCAACAAACAGCCCCGGCAGACTACCTACACAAAAGAGGAAAACAAACAGAAAAACAACCACAACTAAAACTCTATGACCGGTCAGCAACAACGCCAGCACACAACATAGTCATGATATAAGAGTTAAGCCCTAGATAGGTTTGATTTGGATCCTTCCCATTCCTAGGTTGTGCCATTTTGGATGACAACTGATGCCAGTCCTTTGAAAGTATCTAGAAGCCTTAAGATATATGTCCACCAAAAAGATCCCTTCATACTATGTCGAAGAAGCTTACCATTATAAATAATGTTTCTCCCAGATCAACTGTACCCAGATCAGCAGCAAGTTTTTCAAAAGAAGTGCTTGGTTTTGAATCCTTGAGTTTAGTACTTCCAAGCCACCTTCTTCCTTTGGAGTGCAAACCATAGGCCATGCTACTTTTGGGGCGGTTTTGTCATTGAGGTAAGCCCCTCTCCAAAAGTAGTGCTTATGATATTTGTCAATTTGTTCAATAAATATTGACCGGAGCTTAAAGGTGCACATGAAAATAGTCAGGAGAGAGAGAGAGAATTGCATTTACTAATTGTAATCTTCCGGCCTAAGATAAAAAGTCTGAGATAGAGACAAGTTGTTGCTTACACCTTGTAATCAAAGGGAGGAAATCAGCAACCATTGGCTCTGTTAATCCCAGTGGAAGACCAAGGTATGTGAAGGATAGATTTCCCTTGAGCACAACCAAAATATTCATCTTCTCTTGAGAGACGTTGATGGGCTCATCATCGATTTAGAAAAAATTACTCTCGACCGAACTAACTCCGTTAAGGAGAGCCTTGAGAGCAAAGAGTTCTCTTCCACATGCTTCCATGATAATAGAGTATAATTAACATACTGGATAATGGGGAAATCCTATGTATAAGACAGCGGGATAGGAAAACCGAATAAATCTAACTGTGAGGCTCCGTTAAGTATGGACTGAAGAAAGTCTGCAGCCAACACAAGAGGGGGGGGGCTCTTCGACAATGAAATGTTTCTCCTGGTACACCATTAAGCAAAATAGAAGAGGCACCTGACTTGAAAATCATTGTTGTCCAATTTATCCACCAATCGCCAAAGATATTTCCACACTTTATCAAGAATTCATTGTTAAAACCATCAGGTCTGGCGGCTTCTATAATTTGGCAACAGCATGACAACTGAGTGAAGTTCGGTTCTTCTAGTACAGAGAGTGGTCACCACAGGACTGAGGTAGCAAACTTTGTAGATCGAAAAACATATTTATATGAATTGTTGGACCGTACTAGTTGGTACCTAAACAGAAAGTTGTACCAATAGTTGTATTTCACGTATTCTACGGCATTGACTTTATTTGTAGCAAATTATAGTATATTCTCAATGATACGAGAGAAATAAATAGCCAAACCATACTTGTAAAATGTTCCCGTCCGAATCGTATCTTGAATCGTTCCATCAAAGAAAAATCGTATCTTGAATCTTCAGTGACAGTATAAGTAGCGGGATTGGTCGGGATCGGGGATTGTTCTCCGCTGCTTGGACCGGGCCCGCTGATAGGAGGCCCAGTGTTGACAAGTCAGCCCTGTCGCATATGTTGTTCAATTATTAAAGCCTCTCGATCGATCCTCTACATTTTTGGCACAAGTGGCCTTGCCAGTTCAAGTGCGACCCTTGAATTCCACTCGGCTTTCGGCCTTTCAGCAGCGCCCAACCAAGATGCAGATGCATGCCATATCATGTCGTCAGATAGACGTGGCTGATGAAGGAACTTAAGTTAGCTGCAGGTGAGAGGTGATGTATGGTACGGCGGACTATATATAGCGCCCCACTATGAGTCCAGCTAGGACGCCCACACCACACCACCATGTTTCACCTTTCTAATCATGCATGTACACTAACCTTTATTTGCAGCTTATTCGTGCTATATATGAAGTGCGCGTGCCTACTATACCTTGATCGATCCCCTTTGCTTTGGTCCGGTCCCAAAATGATTGATTGCACTGCATACTCGAAGCTAAAGGTGCACTCCTCCCCATTAACCTTTGTGTTCGTGATTGCAACAGTAATCTAGCTCTGTGCACCCACCCACGCGCGCACTATATTAACACTCATACGACCCAGCTACCTAGACGGCCAAACGAGGTGTCATGCGCATGACCGCGCGCACCACAGCCTTACCACAGAACGAAATAACCGAGTCCATCCATCGGTCGTGCACGATGGCAGCCAGCAGCCTGCCCCTCAGCCGTCGTCTTCCTCGTTCTTTATCAGGCACACGGCAAAGCCTTTACCGAGGGAAAAAAAATCCTCGGCAAAGAAAAAAAACCCGAAAAAATAGCAAAATAATTTTATTTTTTTGGAGGCGCTGACGAGCCATCACTCCCACCCGCGGGATTTTTTGTAACATTTTACACAATATTTTTGACCCTATTTGTAAAGTCGTGGTCGGTGGGATATGAACTCATGACCTCTCACACCATCTCTCACTTACCTCCTCTAACCACTCCAACCCTTTATCACTTGTGTTTATATTCCATTTCGATTCCTCATATGTTATAACAAACCGAGTGTAAATTGATTGTTTGAGGCACTAAATGAATTCAAATGAAAAAGTTGTCAACTACAAAGTTTCGTAACTTTTTTAGATCTACAACTTTCGTTTAGAGTGTTTCTCCATTTGAGGTTTTTTTCAAAATTTCAAATTTCAAATTTTAAACTTAAGACGCAATTATCGGCAATTAGATGCTTTCAAATGAAAAAGTTGTCAACTACAAAGTTTCATAATTTTTCAAGATCTACAACTTTCGTTTAGAGTGTTTTTCCATCCAAGGCTTTTTTTAAAATTTGAAATTTCAAATTTCAAACTTTAGATATAAATATCCTCAATTAGATGCTTTCAAATGAAAAAGTTGTCAACTATAAAGTTTTATAACTTTTCAAGATCTACAACTTTCGTTTAGAGTGTTTTTCCATCCGAGAATTTTTAAAAAATCTCTTTGCCGAGGGCCATAAGGTTAGCCCTCGACAAAGACCCTCTTTACCGAGGGCCATAACGTAGGCCCTCGGCAAAGACCTCTTTGCCGAGGGCCTACATTATGGCCCTCGGTAAATAGATTTTTCAAAATACATTTTGAGGCACTAAACGAATTCAAATGAAAAAGTTGTCAACTACAAAGTTTCATAACTTCTCGAGATCTACAACTTTCGTTTAGAGTGTTTCTCCACCCGAGGCTTTTTTCAAAATTTCAAATTTCAAACTTAAGACGCAATTATCGACAATTAGATGCTTTCAAATGAAAAAGTTGTTAACTACAAAGTTTCATAACTTTTCGAGATCTACAACTTCCATTTAGAGTGTTTTTCCATCCAAGACTTTTTTAAAATTTTAAAATTTGAAATTTCAAACTTTAAATATAAATATCCGCAATTAGATGCTTTCAAATGAAAAAATTGTCAACTATAAAGTTTTATAACTTTTCAAGATCTACAATTTTCATTTAGAGTGTTTTTCCATCTGAGAATTTTTGAAAAATCTCTTTGCCGAGGGCCATAAGGTTGGCCCTCGGCAAAGAGATTTTTCAAAATACATTTTGAGGCACTAAACGAATTCAAATGAAAAAGTTGTCAACTACAAAGTTTTGTAACGTTTTGAGATCTACAACTTTCGTTTAGAGTGTTTCTCCATCCGAGACTTTTTTCAAAATTTCAAATTTCAAATTTCAAACTTAAGACGCAATTATCAGCAATTAGATGCTTTCAAATGAAAAAGTTTTCAACTACAACATTTTATAACTTCTCAAGATCTACAAACTTTATTTTGGTTGTTTGATCATTTGTTCGTGGTGGTTCTAACATATTTCACAATCCTTATATATCCTCTCTAGTAGTTTCATGAAACTTATTAGAGAAATGTAGATTTTGTGAACAACATTACTATTGATTTGTTAAATGAAGAAATGACCAATATATACTTTGTAGATCTTAAAAAGTTAGACAATTTTGTAGTAGAAAACTTTTTTATTTAAGTTAATTTAGTGTCTCAAAATATATTTTAAAAAATCTCTTTGCCGAGGGCCATAAGGTAGGCCCTCGGCAAAGACTCTTTGCCTAGGGCCAATAGGGAGGCCCTCGGCAAAGATTTTTTATTTGCCGAGGGCCGTTTCTTTGCCGAGGGCTGGCCCTCGGCAGAGGCCTTTTGCCGAGGGCCTGTCTTTGCCGAGGGCTGGTCGGCCCTCGGCAAAGAGGGCCTTTGCCGAGTGCCTGATATTTAGCCCTCGGCAAAGCCAGAAGCCCTCGGCGAAGCCAGCGTTTCCGGTAGGGAGTAGCGGGATTGGTCGGGATCGGGGATTGTTCTCCGCTGCTTGGACCGCGGCCCTGGCCCCAGCGGTAGTAGTCACCAGCCCTTGACTACTACAGGCCCGCTGATAGGAGGCCCAGTGTTGACAAGTCAGCCCTGTCGCATATGTTGTTCAATTATTAAAGCCTCTCGATCGATCCTCTACATTTTTGGCACAAGTGGCCTTGCCAGTTCAAGTGCGACCCTTGAATTCCACTCGGCTTTCGGCCTTTCAGCAGCGCCCAACCAAGATGCAGATGCATGCCATATCATGTCGTCAGATAGACGTGGCTGATGAAGTAACTTAAGTTAGCTGCAGGTGAGAGGTGATGTATGGTACGGCGGACTATATATAGCGCCCCACTATGAGTCTAGCTAGGACGCCCACACCACACCACCATGTTTCACCTTTCTAATCATGCATGTACACTAACCTTTATTTGCAGCTTATTCGTGCTATATATGAAGTGCGCGTGCCTACTACACCTTGATCGATCCCCTTTGCTTTGGTCCGGTCCCAAAATGATTGATTGCACTGCATACTCGAAGCTAAAGGTGCACTCCTGCCCATTAACCTTTGTGTTCGTGATTGCAACAGTAATCTAGCTCTGTGCACCCACCGTGCACGCGCGCACTATATTAACACTCATACGAGCCAGCTACCTAGACGGCCAGACGAGGTGTCATGCGCATGACCGCGCGCATCACAGCCTTACCATAGAAATAACCGAGTCGATCCATCGGTTGTGCACAATGGCAGCCAGCGGCCTGTCCCTCGCGGTCCTCCTCTTCCTCCTCGTCCTCGTCCTCGTCCTCGTCGCATCCGCCGTCCCGGCCACCGCTGGCGGCGGCGAGTACAGCGGCGCCCGGATGGTGATCATCCGCGGCCCTGCGACGACGACAAGGGCCGGCGGCGGCGCTGCCAGTGCTCAGAGTACCAACTGGCGGCAGCACTACCGGCGACTCGTGGAGGACGAGGTGGTGCCGGAGCTCGGCGGCCTGCTGGGGGCGGGCGAAGGCGGCATCGGCTACGGCGCGCTCGACAAGGACAGGCCGGGCTGCCAGAGCGGCAACCAGTGCGCCGCCAAGGGCCCTGGCGGGTCATACACCAGAGGCTGCACGTACGAGAGCCAATGCCCCCACTGACCGGCCGGCGTTGCCAACTAACCAACTGGTAGGGTCACAGGCCTTGTTTAGTTCCTCTATTCTCCCCCAAATTCCACTATGCAAAAAGAAGATTCTCCATCACATCAAAATGTCGGCAAATGCATGGAGTACTAAATGTTGATGAAATCAAAAACTAATTACACAGTTTTGTTGTACTTTGCGAGACGAACATTTTAAGCCTAGTTAGTCAAAATTTGGAAAATTTTTACCAAATACAAACGAAATGCTACAGGAATTCTGATACAGTGTTTTTCTCCCCCAAGGCCCTGTTTAGATCCCAAATATTTCCCCAAATTCCACTATGCAAAAAGAAGATTCCCCATCACATCAAAATGCCGTCACATGCATGGAGTACTAAATGTAGATGAAATCAAAAACTAATTGCACAGTTTTGTTGTACTTTGCGAGACGAACGTTTTGAGCCTAATTAGTCAATGTTTGGACAATTTTTACCAAATAAAAACAAAACGCTACAGTGGAATCACTGTAGCAACAGTGATTCCGCCGCCGCCAAATTGGGCCATCTAAACACGGCCCAATTCACCCATCTAAACGAGGCCATAGGGTACGTGATGATGTGTGCCAGACTTCACAGTCAGCCAGTGTGTTCGATCGTTGCAGAATTGCGGCCACACCCACACGCGAATAAGGGAAACATTATTACTGTACATTATATTATGTGCCTGTTTATTTTTTTCATTTCTTTCAGACGACAAATCAGAGCGATTGGATCTGCATGACTGCATCGTGCGGGGGCGGCTATTGAGTCATCTTCAACTGAGTTGTCATCCTGGTGGGAAACTCTCCCCCCTAGTTTGCATTAAGAAAGCCTTGAGACTGGTGTGTCCCTTGTCAAAACTGTGTTTGAGACTGATGATTATCGATTGTCGGCTGTTGGAGGGAATCATCACTGAAATGAAGCTGTTCTTGCAGACCGAATTTAGTTCCTTCAGTCTGTTTGTAAGCGCGTTTTAATAAAATAGCTCATGAACTGGCTGTAATTGGTGGTAATCTTTCCAGTGATCATCGTAACACTTGGGATATTTTACCTCAAGAGATTGAGGATGTGGTGGCCAGCGATTTAGCTGGGTATGACGAGTAATATAAAGCACTTTGCTTAAAAAAAACCTTGAGTTGTCTTCTTCCAACACGGAAGGCTGCAAAAAGCTCACCCCCACCTCCTCGGCATGTCCCATCCTCAGTGACCTAGTCCCCCCCTCCCCCAACACCACCACGTCTGACCCCCCCTCCCCCATCGTGCTAAGCAGGCTAACCCAGCGTCGTCGAGTCATCATCGTGCCTCTCCTGCGCCACCTAACCTAACCGCCGTCCTCCTCCACGCGCCTCCTCGAAGTGATTGGCATGTCTCCCTAGTCCTTATTCTAAGGCCGTAGGGCATATTTCCACCTCCAACTACCCCTATCCCGAAACTGAAGCTGTCGCTTGAGAAGAGATCCGATTTTAGACACCTTAAGTATAGGAAATGTGCACGAGTAACCTTGGCGAACCATGCCGCATGTGTGCATGCGCGCATTAACTTGTTGATAGTCTCCTACATAAGCTTCGCCCTCAATGGATGGTGGTTCCATCACTTCAGACACCTTCTCAGATTTGATGAATCTTATCTTACTCTCTCCATCCCAAAAATAAATGCATATCTCAATTTTAAAGAAGTTAATATTTTAAAAGTTTAATCAAATATATAAAAAATAATAATATTTATTATGTACAATAAGTATTGTTAGATTAATAGTGAAATATATATTCGTTATAAACATATTAGGAGATATAAATGTTGATATTTTTTCTATAAATTTCGTCAAACTTTAAAAAGTTTAATTTCTTGAAAAATAAGATGTGCTGTTATTTTTTAAGGAAGGGGGTACTCACTAATTATTTTTTAATGAAAGGAGCACACTCTACATCATGTACCTCTTTTTTTTTCATTTTTTTAGACAACAAATCAGAGCAATTGGATCTTCATCGTGCAACTATTGAGTCATCTTCAACCCTGAGTTGTCTTCTTTCAACACACGAGGTTGCAAAACTCAACACCCCCACCCGACCCCACCCCACCCCATCACCCATCCTCAACGACCTCCCGACCACCGCGTCCGGCCTTGTTGCCACCGGGTCGTCATCGTGCCTCTCTTACCCCTCCCTGATCCAAACGTTGTCCTCCTCCTTTGGTTCACCCCCTTCACGTGGCCGGTATGTCTCCCCCAGTCTTTTTTCTAAGGCCAAAGGACATATTGCCCCTCCAACAACCCCATCCCAAACCAAAGCCATCATCTAAGACCGACTCCAACAGGATACCCATAACGTGACCCATACCTAAAATGCCTCGTGCACAGTTGTTTTTTTTGGCAAAACCAGCCTTCAACAAAGAACGCAAACACAGCACCCATTTTGCGAGCCGGGCAACACGCAAGGCAAAAAAGTGTCTCCCTCCGTCTCTTTGCGTCCTCCCTGCAGCGTGGGGCCCACCACCACAAGGGAAGGGGTCGACCGAAGCCGGGGATAGGGAGGAAGTTGTCGTAGTTCGGTTGAGGAGGCCGTCGTCGGAGATGGGGGTGGCGAGCTCGGTCTCCGCGGCAAGTCCGCGAGACCTTCCATGCGGCGAGGAGCGGCCGGCGCGACGGTGGCGAGCTCGGTCTTTGTCTCTGCGCCGGTGTAGCACCGCAACACCGCCCTTGTGTCAGCTCCTTTCGCGACGGCCCGGCCTCGCCCCGTACCGCTCCGTCCATACGATGACGACGCCCTGCCCAGCCCCGCCCCTCTCCAGCGCGGCTCCGCCTTCGGCCACCTCATCCCATCCGCCGTCCACCCCGCTCATCCCCTCTACCGGATCCATGGCAGGGCACGACGCGGCGAGGCGGGGAGCCTCCGGCGCAGCGAGGTGCATCCATGGCGGGGCGCAGCCGGCTCGGCGAGGAGCATGCAGGGAGGCGGGTGGCGCTCGGTGGGGCTTGGCTGGGCTCGTTTGGGTGCGTGATTTGCGTCCCCTGTTGGAAAGGGGAAGTTTTGGGTTGAGAGACCCTTTCCCTGTGCACTACCCAAATCAACAAATGCCTCTCGTGTTTTGCCTCGCGTTGTTGGAGTCAGTCTAAGAAGAGCAATAATTTTAGGCACAAACTGTAGGAAATGTGCCCGAATAAATAAGTGGCCTTGGCGAACCATACCGTGTGTGCATGTACGAAAGCTTGGCCCTCAATGGATGGTGCCCCTACTCGGCGAATCTTATTTTATTTCCTCTCTCCTAAAATAATTACACATCTCACTTTATAAGTTTGATTCAAGTATATAAATAAAATAATAATATTTTTATAATGCATAACGAGCATCATTGCATTAATACTGAAATATATTTTTGTAATAAACATATTAGGAGATATGAATATTGATAATATTTTCTATAAATTTAGTCCAACATAAAAAGATTGACACGTCAAAAAAAAACAAGATATGCAGTTTGTCCTACTACTTGAAATTGCTCCCATTTATGTCCACACTGTAAAATACAGTAAATACTTTTTTTCTCGATCACGCAAAAGGTTTACGTGTCTTTGTATTAATGTAGAGAAAAGTTTAATATTACATGCCTTAGCGGCGCCCTAGTGGGGTCAGAAGAGTTATACATAGACGCTCAAACCCACCTTAGTGTACTGAAATCTACACTATTACATTGGACATTGATCAACCCAAATTGCGACGCCAGCTACGAGCCCTATGCCCGTGCGGCCGAGCTGCTGGAATTGACTAGCAGGCCAATCCTAGTATTTTGATTTGCATCATTGGCCGCGCTTTATTTTAGTTAACAATGCAGAAAGCCATGGGATAATTTCAGTAAAGACTCCTAGGGCTTTATGATGGCTATGCAGATACAAGTAGAATGTCCTTCTTGTCCTTCTGTACCGTACTCATTCCATTGAACCTGCATCATAATGCAACAAACATTGGTCACTATCTTTTTTTCATTTCAGTTTACATGTTATTTAGCACCCTCTGTTTATCATCATACATATCCTTCCCACTATGTAGTAGCTGACTGAATGTAGATACAACATGACTTGCTTTGTTTCATAGACAATACTTAAAATCACAAGACTCTTGACATGCAAATAACCTCTTTCTGGTATCTGAACCTGACCAATAGCAACACGGGATTGGGTACAAGCCATGGCAACGTCTTAGTTTGGGTTTCAGGTGGTGGCAATGGCAGTTTTGCAGTGCATGTGTTTCCAGGTTGTAACGAGGACGGTGGATGCCTGATTCTGATTGCCATGGTTTTTGGGCCTCGCCGCCTCCGACTGTTGTTCAGACAGGCAAGTGCAGATGACAAGCCCATATATATTGCAGCCCATGGTTCTTGGACTAGTGACCTTTCTGATGAACTATCCGTATCACACGGTGAATTTGATGACATCCCTCTTACAAGTCCAGTGAAACTACGACAGTAAACAAGAAACATCATTAACGCAGCACGCTTAGATTTGAAACTGTGTCTGAATTTTCTTGTTTTATTTATTCAGTGCTAAGGTTGAAGCTTGGCATGATCAAGAACTGATGACAGAACGCAAACGCAAGTTTAGAGAGAGGAGGAAACTACGACAGTAGCAGTAGCTGCAGCAGCATTGCATTTCTTAACTCTGATCAACAGTAGTAGAGAGAGAAACATTGAACCGACTTGTAACAACAGTTGTAAATAAAAGAAAAGAAAAAAAGAAAGCGAAAGTGAACGCGAGCAAGTGAAGCAAGGGATCCATGGCGTCGTCGTCTGATCGCTGTTGGTTTTACAAGTCGCGTCCCAGAAGAGGGCAAGAAAGTGTCGTCAAGCGGAGCACGTAGCAGCACGGCGATAGCGGCGGTGTGTGGTCAGCGGCGGCTCGTTTGTCGTCCAGCTCAGCAGTTCATGTCGGTGGCCGAGGACCATGAAGAACGGGAGGAGCAGCCGATCTGGTCGAGGAACTTGGCGACGCGCGCGTGCTTGGCGGCCCACTGCTCGGCCATCTTCTCCTCCTTGAGCTGCGCGTCGCGGCGGAGCTCGGCCACCTTCTCCCGGTGGTCCCGCTCCACGCGCTCCGCGGCGGCGGCCTGCTCCAGCCGCATGGTGCGCATCTTGGCCTCGAACTCCTCCCACACCTCGCGCCGCCGCATCTCGCGCTCCATCTCCAGCTGCTGCTCCACGCGCTTCAGCCGCCACGCCGCCTCGCGACGGTGCGCCGCCCACGCGCGCTGCCCTTCATCCAGCTCGCGGCAGCACTCGGCGAGCTCCGCCAGCGCCTGCCCCTCCACCACCGCCATGCCCGGATGCGGCGGCGGCGGGGGCGCGGGGGCGGCGTGCTGCGGCGGGCTCGGGAACCCGTACGCCGCGGCCGCCGCCTCGGCCGCGGCGCGCTCCGGCATCCACGGCGCGGGCGCGGGCGGGGCCACGGTGGCGGACGCGAGGCTGAGCGTCACGGACGGCGACGGCGGTCTGGGCGGCGGCGGCTGCGCGACGCCGACGGCGGCGGCCCCGGCGTTGGACGACAGCCAGGGCGGCAGCACTGGCGTGGCCATGAGCAGCGTCGGTGGCGGCGGCGCGGCTGCAGCGGCGACCTGCTGGTGCGGCCTCTCGCCGACGAGCTTCTCCGCGAAGTTCTCGAGCAGCCACTCGTACCTGCCCCGCTCGTCTGGGCTGGGCTCCGGCGGCGGGCGTCGGCTGTCCCTGAGCTCCCGCTGCTGCTTCTCCTTGAACACCTCCCACCACTTGCCGAGGCGCTTGGCCGTGCGCCCGGGCACCTCGGCGGCGATCTTCTTCCACTTGTTGCCGTGCTTGGCCTGCAGGCGGATCACCAGGCGCTGCTCCTCCTCGGAGAGCGAGCCCTTCTTGATCCCGGGGCGGAGGTAGTTCTTCCACCGCTCCAGGCACGACTTGGCGTCGCGGTCGAGGGCCACGTTCATGCGCTGCGACAGCAGGTGCCACTCGCGCGGGCCGTACTGCCGGACGTACGCGCGCAGGACGGCGTCTTCCTCAGGCCGCCAGCGCTGTCGCTCCTTCATCTGCACAGGCCATCGCCCATCCCCCACCACCACACCTCATAATGCATGCGCGCTGCTTCCGTTGCATTTGCATTGCATCCATGGGATCCATGTATGTATGTCCGACCATGCGAAACCGAAAAAGATCAAATCTTTAATTAGCTCATTGCAAGAAAACCAGGAACATCAAATTGTAAGCATGGAACGTATATATACTAGAAGTTACTAGTAAATCTTTAGCTCATCAGCTTTGAAAAAGATTGAACCAGAGCAAACTAAATGAAACTGAAAGACATGGATAACTAAACAAGCTAATAACTATCTCATAGACCAGAGATGTCTCCGTCACCATATTGCTACGAGAAGAACAGTGATTAGCATACCAGATGGGGAACAAAAGCAACCAGATCATCTTGTAGATGATGCTTGTTCCTAGTGGTGGTTCGTTGCTCTAATTCATTGCAGTGCAGCATCCATAACTAGGCCTCGTTTAGATCTAAAAAGTTAAAAATTTTCTAACTGTAGCACTTTCGTTTGTTTGTAATTGACAATCAGTGTCCAGTCATGGACTAACTGGACTTAAAAATTCGTCTCGTGATTTATAACTAAATTGTACAATTAATTATTTTTTTATCTATATTTAATGCTTCAGGCATGCGTGAAAAGATGGATGTGATGGGGAGAGTGAAAAAATTTACTTCTCACCTCAGGCTGGGTTAGATCCAAACTTTGTAGCGCCAAAATTCACTGTAGCATTTCGTTTGTATTTGGTAATAATTGTCCACTCATTGACTAATTAGGCTCAAAACATTCGTCTCATAAAGTACAACTAAACTGTACAATTAGTTTTTGATTTTATCCACATTTAGTACTCTATGCATGTATCGCAAGTTTAATGTGACAGGGAATCTTTTTTTTTATAGTGCACTTTTCAAGGTCTCGTAAAGTACAACCAAACTGTACAATTAGTTTTTGATTTTATCCACATTTAGTACTCTATGCATGTATCGCAAGTTTAATGTGACAGGAAATCTTTTCAAGTGATCTAAACTAAACACCGCCTCAATCTAAAAGGCCCTACTGGTTTGAGGCTGTGGTGGCAAAGAAGGCAGGGAGAGGAGTAACTGTGGCCCGCAAAGCTCGGCCACTCGCCGCTGCTGCAGCTGCAGAGGCAGCCAATGCACGCTACAGAAGCTCACAGTCGTTACTCCATCATTACTCAAGTGACAGGATAATCTGCAACCGGCTCCAGGCAACATTTACACTGCCATGACCTACTTTACTCCAGTTATATTTGACCAAAAGAAGTTAATTTCTCCGGTCTGTTTCTTCACCAATTAACCTACGACAGAGCAGGCAGTAACTAGCGGCCCAAGATTAACCAATAGATTTTTACTGTAAAAGCTACTAGGTACTGTATTGCCCGTCAACCTTCACCAACGTTAACCGAACTCAGCTAGCTACTGAAGTGAAGAAGCTGCAGCAAGAAATCGATTCATGGCGACGGACGCCGCTATCAATCAGCACACCCACACACACATGGAGACAAAAGGTGTGGGCACGGCGAGCAAGCACGCGCTGGTTTCTCGCGCGCTTGTCTTGTTTCTGGAGCGGGGTCGCCGTCGGTCATTAACGTGGCGCCGGATTTAATGCCAACCTAATACTACTCGTACTCATACCCAAGGGAAAGCTAGAAGAAACCAAGTCGAGGGAATGTGAGGCAAATCTGAATCAATGTGACGTTGATGACGCGCAGGACCAGCCCCTAATCCGCGCTTTGGCGCCATGCTAACATAATGCCGGGTTAGAGACAGTGGTACTCCCACATTCCCATCACATGTCTGGACACTGGAGCAGGTTGTGGATGGGTGAATGATTTGGCTGGTTGCAAAACTGTGAAAAGAGGATTGGTTACGAGACAGACAAAAGCAGATTTTGAGGGAGAGGTGGCAGTGGCAGTGGTACCCTACACAATCATGGAATGGCCAAGTGGTGCTGGAGATTAGGGGCTTGTTTAGATGCCATCCAAATTCCAAATTTTTTCACTCTCTCTCCATCACATCAATTTTTAACCGCTTGCATGGAGTATTAAATGTAGATAAAAAAATAATTAATTACACAGTTTAGTTGGAAATCACGAGATGAATCTTTTGAGTCTAGTTGATCCATGATTGGATAATATTTGTCAAATAAGACGAAAGTGGTACTATTTATCGGGTTCATTTTTTTTTGCAATCTAAACAAGCCCTAGTTGGTTCTATGAAATCTACTACGTCTAATCAAGCATAACCATGATGATAGGAAACAGAGCCCAATAATGCTGACAGCAATGTGTCGAAGGCAGATCAGTGTTGTGGTACTCTACGACGTAGGATGGGACTTGGATCTGTGTAGGGCTGCTTGGAGTAATGGAGTGGACTGCTGGGTGTGAACTCACGTAGGAGAAGGACTAGGGCCTGGTTTAGACGGGAGATATATTTGACAAATATTGTCTAATAATGGGCTAACTAGATTTAAAAAATTTGTTTCGTGATTTACGACTAAATTGTGTAATTAATTATTTTTAACCTACATTTAATATTACATGCATGCGTGATGGAGAGAGAGTGAAAAAATTGTAACTTTAGGAGTAGCAATTCTTTTTTGTTTTCGGTTTCCTCATCATTTTGCATCCTTGCTCTTGGTCCTGTTCTTGCATGCTCGTATGCAAGTGGTGAATATTCCAAAGGGAAGGCAGGCTGGGGAAATCAGTGCCGATATGAGATCAATCATGAATCAATCAAGCTAGAAATGATGGGAGAAGAAAACATGGCGCTCCCGGCGGCCGGGGAAGAATCTGAACAACTTCAAGAGCCACGGAAAAGTTCTCCAAGTCGTGTAATCTACTAGTATCTCCAATTCTCACGGGAGACTAAGATGACACCAAACGACGATTCTGCCAATCAATGGGTTCGCCGACACGCAGTTGCAGAAGAATTCTCGAGGCACTCGACCATCAATCGGTTCGCCGACACGCAGGAAATAAACAGACAAGAACTAAACTAACTAGGGCCATTTTTCCTTTTGAATCAGCGACACAAAATCCCCTGCTCACGCGCACAAAAAAAGTAAAAACACACGAAATAAAGAAAGAAAAGAACAGGGAAAGAAAACAGGGAGCACATCACATTCAGCGGCTGCAGTTTCGCCCACTTCCTAGTAAAATAAGACCTGGTGAATGATTTGGCAACCAGCCGGGTTAGAGACAGTGGTACGCCCACTTCCTTGTCACAAATCAACATCTACCACAGTAGGAGTACAGTAGGTACTAGGAGGGTGCCGTTACATTACAATCCCAATCCAAGAAGACAGCTGAAGACATAGAACTAGTAGACCAGATCAGACGGCCACTACTACTAGTACAGTACTCCCTAAGAATCCACCCATGGAGTCATGGACGACCGACAGGCTAAACCAAACAACGGGCAAGCACAAGAACCGAGCTTTACAAGAGCGCAAGCATTCAAGCAACATCTGCGAACAGGACGATGGTACTACTAGTGAAACTAGCGAGCTTTTTTGTCTAAAAAAAAGAAACTAGCGAGCTGAAATATGATGATAAAGGAAGAGCTTTGGATTCGGATGCGAGCGGAGCGGGCGTTCACTTACAGAGGCACGGCTACACCATCCTGGGCGGCAGAGTCCTTGGCCTCCCTCTCCTGTCCTGGGCGGTTGGAAGAGAGAGAGAGAGAGAGGGGGGGGGAGGAGGAGGAAGGACGGAAGGAGCGAGAGCTCAAATAATTGCGAGGTTGGAGACGACGAGCTGAGGGACCTGGCGAGCAGTAGCAGCAGGAGAGGAGAAGGGAGGACGGGGGAGGGATAGGGAGGTGTGAGCTGAAAGATTCCTTTCCACGGCCGGGGGCCGAGGGGAGCGAGCAAGCTTGTGTTGTCTGTCTGTGTGTCTGTATGTATAGGAGGAGGAGGAGGTAGCGGCGAGCGGGGGAGGGAGGTGGGGGACAAGGCGCAGCGAGAAATTAGGGCACGCGGAGAGGAAAAGACGGGGAGGCGAGGGCGGGGAGGAAAAGGGATGCCCGGAAAGGGAGCGCGCGTGTATATATAGGAGGAGACGACAGGGTCAGGGATGGAGCGGTGAGTGAGTGAGAGAGAGCACAGCTAGTCGAAGGAGCTATTGTAGGCCTAGTTTAGATACCCAAATTTACCTTAAAATTCTATTATGTAAAAAGAAGATTTCTCATCACATTAAAATATCGGCACATATATGAAGTACTAAATGTAGATAAAATCAGAAACTAATTGCATAGTTTTATTCTATTTTGCAGGACGAATATTTTAAGCCTAGTTAATCGGACAATTATTACCAAATAAAAATAAAATTACTACAGTGTTTAACAGTAAATCAAACTGCCCCGATTCGGGCATCTAAACGAGGCTATCGAAGTGGTGGAGCAATGCAGGTGCAGCACGAGCAACAGTTGCAGGCAGCACGCGACTTGGCATGAACACCACACACCACACGAGAGAGGAGAGACGGGACACGGCTACGCCTACACATGCAGCATGCACATGGAGATGGAGGAGCGTGCAGCTGCTGCGGTAACAGTGGCAGTACGTGGTTGTGGGGGTGGGGCGCGGGTGCTTTTCTCTGCTGCGAGCTGGCTTCGCAGTGCTGGTACTGGCTGCCCGAGTGCCAACGGCGGAATTAGGATTTTAGCACAGGGTATGCCTATACAAAAATTCTCTTATACAGTTTGATAAAATCATTTCTAATTTGTAAAACCATATTCCAATTCGGTAAAAACCACATGTATTAAATAACATTATAAGCCTTAAATTCGAGGATCTATGACATATTATGATATTAATAAACATGCCCATTTCATGGCGTATCTCACATGGCACAACAAGATGTGATGAAAAAATTGCAAAATAAAGAACAAAACATAATATCTAGAGGGGATAAAAAATTGAAAAAATAAAAACAAAGAAACATTTGAGATCTCAAGGGACAAATCAATAGGGGATGAAAATAGAAAACTAAAGGACGAGGTATATTATATAGTTAATTTTAAAGGAGACAAAATTAAATAGATATTAAATTTAAAACGACATTGTACATAACTATTGATAAGTATAATGAAATGATGCTGAAGTGGTATCACTTTCATTTGTCATTCCATTTCATGACATGTCTCACGGGACATAATAACTTGGGTCAAAAAGTTAGAAAATAAAGGAAGGAATATATCATATATAGTTATTAATATAGAGACGGGATAAAAGATCGGAAATTAAATACTACTCTCAACTAAGGTTTCACGAAATACAACAAAGATGGGATAAAAATAGGAAGACTAAAACAGACACAAAAATGGAAAATAAAAACAAGAATGTGGCTGCAATGGATTGAACCAGCGACCCTAAAATGAAAAACAAGAATGTGGCTGCAATGGATTGAACCAGCGACCCTAAAATGAAAAACAAAAAACAAAATTGAGGCTGACCATAAAATGGAAAATGAAAACTAAAACGAGCCTACGGAGGATTGAACCAGCGACCTCTTGCTGAAGATGCAAGATACTTACCACCAGGCCAACAAGGTATGTTGGTTTCGTGGGTGTTCCAAACAATTTTAGCTAAAATTAAAATACACTGTTAAGTACAAGGCTGCCCCACAGGGTATGCCATGGCCCACCTTGCATACCCTGTGGGTCCGCCCCTGCCGAGTGCCCGGCTCTGGCCTGGGTGGGCACGCAGAAGCAGCGGGGGATGATGGGATCATGGATGGAGAGAGAAGAGAATCGAGAAGACTGTTGGAGAGGAGATGGAACGGGCAGGCCGCTCTGGGCCTCTGGCTGTGGGCACCTCAGATCATCTAAGGCCTTGTTTAGATGTATCCAAAAGTTAAAAAATTTTTATTCTCTTCGTCACATCAAATTTTAGTTGCTTGTATGGAGTATTAAATGTAGATAAAAGAAATAACTAATTACACAGTTTAGTTAGAAATCACGAGATGAATTTTTTAAGCCTAGTTAGTCCATGATTGGACAATATTTATTAAATAAAATGAAATTGGTACTATTCATCGGGTTGAAATTTTTTATAATCTAAACGTGGTCTAAATTTTGATTTGAAAAACCATGCGAAAATCATGCAAACCGAGCTTCGCATGCAAGCGCGCACGGATCCGATTGGAGAGATTCCTTCCGCGCGTGCTCCTTCGTTCGCGGGCTTGTTCGAATCGGAGGCGGAGGGAAATCAGGGAGAGACGAATAGACGACGGGATGGACGGATGGGAATGGGAAATGAATGGCAGCAGCCAGCAGCCCTGGGCGGGGCCGGCCGGCGGAGGAAAAGGCGCCGTACGTCGTCGTCGCCGCCGTCGCGTCTTGTCGTGGCAGCCAGCAGCGCAGAGCGCGCGTGGAAAGCGACGAAAAGACATGGGAGGGGCTTCCACGAGTCAAATCACGGCAGCATGGCCCGTAAGGTTAGAGGTCGCTTTTATTACTACTCCGGCCCACCCGCCACGCGGAGTATTGCCTCTACTATAGCCAACCGTTACTACTGTACGGAGGGCCTGTTTAGATCCCGAATTCGGGTATGAATTTGGGCGTGCCCCGGGTACGGTAGCAATTTTGTTTTTATTTGATAATAATTATTCAAACATTGATTAATTATGCTTAAAATGTTCGTCTCGTAAAGTACAACAAAACTATGCAATTAGTTTTTAATTTCATCTACATTTAGTACTCAATGCATGTGCTGACATTTTGATATGACGGGGAATCTTCTTTTTGCATAGTGAAATTTAGGAGAAAATTTAAAATAGGGCCGGAGTAATAGTGCCCAATCACCGGAACAATCGTCGCCCCTACGTTCAATAAAAAAATTACTCCTCCAACCTAAAATACTAAGGCCTCGTTTAGATTGAAAAAAATAAACCTGATAAATAGTATTATTTTCGTCTTATTTGGCAAATATTGTCCAATCGTGGACCAACTAGGATCAAAAGATTTATCTCATGATTTCCAACTAAATTGTGTAATTAGTTATTTTTTTACCTATATTTACTACTTCATACATGGATCCAAAGATTGATGTGATGGAGAGAGTGAAAAAATTCTAACTTTTAGGGTACATCTAAACAAGGCGTAAATATTTTTTGGGGGAATAAAATACTAAATACTTAATGTTTTAAGTTTGGACGCAGAAATTTAGAAGAAAAAAAGTATGGTAACAGGAAACAGGAATAAGAGATACTCCCTCTATCTTTAAACAATGATGTCAAAAAAATATAAGTCTCATGACATAAGATTTATATTTTTATATTCATTATGAGAAATACTTTCATAATATGTAATTCATATGTTATGAAACTATAGTGATTTTCAAATAGATGGTAAAAATAATAATGTTTGACTTAGAATAAACATATGTGACATGTAAAAAAAGAACAAAGGGAGTAAACAGAAGTAGAGATAAAGATTAGAAAAAAGAAATGTGTATCGAAAGAAGAAAAGAATGCATTGGAAAGTGAGAATAATCACTATTTTATGACAAAATTTGAATCCAAAGAGGCTAAAACGTCAACTATTTTAGGGCTAGAGGAGTATACAAGTTAAAATGTTAAGTTTAGACCTATTTATACTGAATAACATCAACATTTATATGTATAAATAGGTTTATTACAAAATTAAATTCAACAATTAATAATGATACTTATTATGCATCATAAACATTAGTATCTTTTTAATATATTTGGTCAAATTAAGAATGGTTTGCCTTCTCAAAAAAATAGATTTTTATTCTTCTTGTTTGGGGATGGAGACATGATAAACACAGAGTAGCCTTCACCATATCAAATTTGCTAAAATACCAACCAAATTTAGATTCTATAATTAAGTCATGTAGAATAGACATTCAGGACACGTTTCATAGCACATTTTCGTATCTAAAGTCCATTTAAACACTCGTGCTACCGGTAAAGGTTGGAACAATTTTATGCTATTGTACTCTTTCTGTCCATAAAAGGTTGGGACTATGGAATTTGTGTCACTCAAATTAGCTTAACATTGACTAAATTTACATTTTATAATAAATATATTGACACTTATGTCTCAACTAGGTTTACTATAAAATAGTTTTCATAATTAATTTAATGATACTTATTTTGTACTATATTTTTATATTATTCTAATCAACCTTCAAATTAGTAAACTCCCAAAAAGTGAGAATTGTATTCTTTTTTGGATAAAGGGAGTAGTAACTAAAGTGTAATCTAATATTTTTTAAATAAAATGAAACATGAAATTCTGAATAAAATGTAAATATACAACAAGCACTAGCGTTTCTATTTAACATGTGGATAACAAATTTGCAAGAACTAGTAAGATCAAATTTTGAAAGCCAAACACAGATTCATGCTGTCATAAAAATAGATTCAATACTAGCTTAAGTTAAGTTTTAGGTTTTAAGAAAATACATACTCCCTCTGTCGCTGAATAAATACATTCCTAGAGTTGTCTTAAGTCAAACTTTTTAAACTTTAACCGACTTTCTAGAAACATCCATCAAGATTTATGGCATCAAATTAGTATCGTTAGATGAACCATATAATATATTTTCTTAATGTGCTCATTTTATGTCATAGATGTGATTACTCTTTTCTATAAAGTGAGTCAAACTTAAGATAGTTTGACTTGCACGAATTCTAGGAATTGATTTATTTGGGGACAGAGGGAGTATTGCACTAAAAGAAATAAATCCAGGGAGTTCAAACCTAGGGTCCCTAATAAAGCTTCCATGCTAATTCTCGTAAGTCTTGGAAAGGGCAAACTAAACCTAGAAATTCTCACAAAATCGGAAAAGCTTGGCCATAATAGCGAAAGACTCTAATCATCATTGATAATCATGGCCATAATTGTAACAAATTCCAATCATGATTTATAATAATAATCACTGGATCTATTTTGTTCTCTAAATAAATATCTACCCCTACAATTGAAAAACAAAGTACTCGTGGGTCTATATCTGACTTACCCACTGAAGGGTTGAGATGGCGGACTAGAGGGGGGGTGAATAGCCCTTTCTAAAACTTAATTGTGTTGGCTAACCCAAACAAGTGCGAAATTAAATCTATTGGTCTAGCCAAGACTACACCTCTCTATCTATAACTCTAGCACCTTACAAAAGATCCTAATCAAGCAAATAAGGTGCCTTCCTAGCAAGAGCCCACCTAAAAAATTCTAGCTAGCAAGGTCACACAAACCTATGCAGCTAGTACTTCAAGCACTAGGGAGCTCCTACACAATTCTAATAAGCAAAAGCACAAAACTTCTAGGCTCACAAGCAATGCTCAATAACAAGGCAACCAATGCCAAATTAGAGAGCATAAATTACTTAGCTACATAAACTAAGCAATGTGACTAACAAGGTTACACAAACTAAATTAGCCACGCAAAGGGAATACTTCTATTTACACAAGCAAGAAGATATCTAGCTAGCTACACAAGCATAACTAGATACAAGAGCAACAACACAAACAAGGTATATATGAAGGTAAATACAAGCTTGTGTTGCACGAAGGAAAACCACCGAGAAGAGTAGACAATGTTGACACGATGATTTTCTCCCGAGGTTCACTTTGTTGCCACCAAGCTACGTCCCCGTTATGTCGACCAATACTTCGTGGTTCGGCGGCTAATCGGTATCCACAACCGAGCTCTCCCAAAGAGCGCCGCAAGAACCCACCATCTAGTGTGGTAGCTCAATGACACGCTCTACTAGAGTTGCTCTTCATAATCCCTGTGGGATGAGCACAATCCCCCTCACAAAGCTTCTCCGGAGCCTCGCACAATCTTCTTGCGAGCTTCGACGGAGCCTCAAGCCACCAAGCCGTCTAGGAGGTGGCAACCTCCATGAGTAACAAGCACCACTGGCTTGCAACACGATCACCTAGTGCCACTCGATGCAATCTCACAATGCAATCGCACTAGAATCGCTCTCTCATTCGATCCGATGAACACTATCAAGCATGAGTGAGTTAGAGGGCTCCCAACCACCACAACATAAGCCACTACGGCTAAAGTGTGCTCAGCTACCAGCCATGGCCGGCCAAAGGGCTATTTATAAGCCCCTCCACAAAATAGAGTCATTGCCTCCTCACTGAGCTGAAAATGGGGTCACCAGACGCGTCTGTTACCCAATCAACAGACGCAACCAGCGTCCGATGCCCCTCAGCAGCTCACAACGGATCAACACCACGTGTCCTCGATTAAACGAGAACCGTTGATCTCCAACGGTCACTAAAACGATACTGCGCTTCAGCACCACTCGATAGACGCGTCCGACGCTTGAACTCCCAGCGTCTGACGCTGCGTCGAACGCAGTCCAGAGAGCTCGTTTCCTCGCTCAGTCTTCGGACGCGTCAGATGCTCCATCACCGGACGCTGACATCAGCGTCCGACGAGTACTCAGCACCACGCCACCTCACGAACAGCTGAAGTCACATGGAGTGGATGCTGACGTCCAGCGTCCGTTGCCACTTCACTAGCGCGTCTGATGCACACTCGCTTCTACGTCACCTCTGTACTGCCTCAATAGACCCTGACGTCACGTGTCCCTTGCCTGGGCAACAGACGCACAAGTGCACGCCTGCCTACGTCGCGTGAGTTAGGGTTTAGCACTTGACGCTAGGCCCGCGTCCAACGCCTGCAAACCTAGCGTATGTCGCCCGATTTTCAGCAGAGAACTCTCCTGTGATTCACCTGTTCTTCCAACCTTCGTCGTAAAGGAACTTAGTCATTTCAATTCCTCGAAAACGCCTTAATCCCGCCGAGCAAGCTCGGTGGGAGGGAGAGAGGACCTGAAACCCCTCTGAACCGCTCAAACTCCACTGCCTTCGCAAATATGCAACGCCAAGTGTTCACCACCTTGTGCACATGTGTTAGCATTTTTACAATCATTTTCTCAAAGGAGTTAGCCACTCAACTTGCCACGCCACTCGATTCTAGCAACGATGAAAAGTTAGATCACTCGAGTGGCACTAGATGACCGATATGCAAACAAGTTTGCCCCTCTTAATAGTATGACCATCTATCCTAAACCCGGTCATGCACTTCTCTACACAACCTTTGATAGGTGAAATAAAATGCCCTAGGATTATATCTTTGCCTTGCGCATTCCATTCCAACTCCTCCGACGTTGATGCAACACATGCACCAACCAATCACCAAATGATATGATCCACTTCATATCATCACATGATCATATTGGTTCATCGATCTTGACCTCACTTGTTCTTCACCGCTGCCTCGGTCCATCGGCGCCAAGTCTTGCCAACATAGTTTTTCGAACCGGCGAGGCCGTTGGTTCAATGGTCCAATCGTTCAGAACCGGTTGAACCGTCGGTTCATTAGTTTTGGACTGATGAATCGAACCGGCCACAAATACTTTGAATCGGTGTATATATATGTATGATTTAATTAATAATCGACATTGATGCAATGTATATATAATTAAATAATTGACAGATGGAAATATAAGGTTCACACATCATGAAAATATAAGGTTCACAATACAAAGCGCGTGATAACAATATAACATAAGACTAGTTATCACTAATCACATGATTGAAAATGTTCAACTAAGTCACAAAGTATCCAGATCTAGACATTCCTAAGATACAGTAGTGTAAAACTTTATCTGAAGAAAAAAGGTATGGCAACACTACGAACTGATGCATATGTATGATATCAGGTAACACCACCATCGCCATTTGAACATTTTGATATGCAGGCTAATGTACAAATACAATACCTAAAAATTAAAACTTGAAAGCTTAGGATGACAGGATCGGTAGCTCACCAGTTCTAGTTCTAGTAGCCATTTTCTTGTAGCCGTGGAGTGGAGGTGGAGCAGAGTAGCAGGGTAGCAGTGCAGCACCAGAGCAGCAGCCTGCCCGCTCGGAGCAAAACCAGAGAAGCCTGCAGCCCCCACCGAGCAGCACCAGAGAAGCCTACAGCCCCCCGCTCGGCGCTCACCCGTAGCAGCAGCCTGCAGCCCCCGCCATTGGCCGATGCCTGCCCGGAGCAGCACCAGAGCAGCAGCCACCGACCGCTGGCCCCGCTGCCCGCTCACCTGGAGGCCGCATCCGCCACCCCTAACGGCGCCCGCGTGCAGCAGGAGTAGAGCGTAGAGTAGAGGTAGAACAGCAGCCGCTCCTCGCCGGCCCCCGAGCCCCGATGTGCCGCCGGCCCAGGCTATGCGCCGCCGCCACCCAAGGGGCCAAGCCAGATGCAGATGCGCCGCCACCCAAAAATGAGATGCCAGTTCTTTTCCTTCTAGTGTACAGGCCAGTAGCCCTAAAGGGTACATTTTCACACTTTTTCAACAATACCCTCGAATGGATCAGTTTCTCCCGAACCAACTAAGGTCATTTTTGGATAACTTAAAAAACCGCCCCGGCTCACATAGAACCGGCCGGTTCACCGGTTTCGTTAAAAACCGGCCGGTTCAACCGGTTTTTACCGGTCCGATTGCATGGCCGGTCTTTGAAGTGAACCAGACCGGTGTAGGCTCTGGTTCGATCTTTTAGCGGTCGAACCGCCGGTCCGGTCCGGTTCGAAAAACTATGCTTGCCAAAGCTTCACCGTCACACGTGATCCCTTGCTTCAAAGCCTTTGACTTGCCCTTCACGCTTGTAACCGGTCCATCGAGCCAAGTGTGGCAGAACCTCCTAAATAATATGGCCCATATGTACTTGTTATCGTCTTAAAAGACCTCTAACCACCATACATGTGTACCACAACACTTAAGAAGTCTGTCGGGTGTCCTCGGAAAACCCGAATCATCCACATTTTTTACAACTCACACAGGATCAACAAAGGAGTAACTACAACATTACAGCATTTGTTACAAAACTTTACATCAGAGCGCGGAAGAATAACAATAGATTTACAAATCATGATTAAGTTAACTTTTTACAAACTTAACTTAAATGGCGGAAGTCGAGTAGAACCACATAAGACAACTTAGGTAGAGCACCTAAGTTAGGAGAAGATAACCAGATCATATCAAACCCACCGACATGACCTGACTAGCAGCACCAGTCAGCACCTGCAACAGGGGTTAACAAACCCTGAGTACTCAATTGTACTCCGCAAGACTTACCCAACGAAAAGAAAAGACTCCAAGGATATGCTGGCTTTAAGGGAAGTAGTAGAGCTAGAAAAGAGGAGTTTTGCAGAAAAGCTTACTACAAGTGGATCCTTACTTTCAATGTTTTAGTCAAGTTTTAGCATCAATTTTAGTGAAGCTTATCATAGATAGATTTGCACCTATTCTATCTCAATCAGTTGTATTAAGCATCACATCTGTAACAGAACCGCCCAATTATACGAGATTAAGTAAGAAAATCATCCAACGGACGGACAATTTACCAAACTTAAGCCCGTATAACCCGGTAGTCCGTGAAATCTCGACGGATTCCAAACCATTTCACATCACAGCCAAGATCGTAATAAGTTTAGCGATTACCTTCATAAGTTACACAGTAGTTTGCGGCACAAAATACATCGGAGTTTAAACATAGTTATTACAAACCAGTTTCGAATAAAGTAGCGGAAGCATTAGTTCAAAGCGTGCACACACACACACACACAACTTTCCAAAATAAAATGTCAGCTCGCGATCATCTCCCACAAAAGCATCAGGCGAGGAGTAGTGAGTGACCATTGCCCATGGTCCTAGGCTTCGCCCATCGCAGGGTAGAGACAGTTGATACAATAACCATAGTACATCTGTCCATCTGCAACAAGTGGGAACAAAGCCCTGAGTACGAGAAGGTACTCAGCTATACTTACCCGACAGAACCAAAACAAAATGACTCCAAGGATCATGATAGGCTTTTTGGTGGGGTAGCTGACTCATTTGCAAGAAAAGCATTTTTAGCTTATCAATTCTTTTACAAAAGCATGTAATATTTTAAATCTTTACTCTCCTGTCAACTATGTTTGCACTTATGCTAAAGTAACCAGGTAATTAAGCAAGCAAGGATTACCATTGATGGTTAACAATAATTACCATGTCATTTCCTCATAACTATCCAAGTGTTTCATCAGTATTACTACGATGAAGTAACTCAAGTCAAGTGTTCACTATCCAGTGAACGATGTCGATTCGAATCGATTATTGACCAGCTGGTAATTTATTCCTCACACAAACCTCACTCACCCGCTAAAGTGAGGTATCGGTCACTGAGTCAACCATTCAGGTAAAGTCGCGAGCTTGCCAGGAACCACATGTACCCGGGGGCCGCCCGACTGCTCTTTGGCCTTATCATCGCGCCCCCGTTTCCTGCCACTACTGCTCCGGTACAGTGCGTTGCGGGCAATCCACTCGGCCCGAATAATCTCCCGGCTTCGCGGTCGAAAGGTACTTTATTCGGCCAGCTAAATATGAGGCATGCGTTCAACATGACCCGAGGCCCGACATCGGACGGTCCTTAATCGACACAGACAGAAGACACTACAGTCCAGAACCCTGCAAGCTTCCGCCCGGTCTCACATTCATTTCCACACTTAGTTATCCTCACAAGACATTCTTTCACATAAAACCAGGTAATCCCCTATGGCTCGCGGATGACAGGCAATCACCCGACTTCTACCGGTCTAAGCAAGCTAAGCAGTTATTGACCGTAGACACCAGGGTGACAAGGATCGGGTAAATCAAGGTGAAACAAGGTATAATGCAGCAACGTTTGAAAACAACTCCTAAACTTAATGCATCAGATTAAGTAAAATTAATAAATAATTATTTGCAAACCGGGGGAGAAATGCTCCGGGGCTTGCCTCGCTCGAAGGTACTGGGACGATGGTCAGGGCACTCCGGAAGTTCTTCACCGGACTCCTCTTCTGCTTCTGCTGGCTCCGGCTCCGTCACTTCGAGCTGCTCCTTTGCGTCCTCGGGAACAACTGCCGGAACCACTTCCTGCGATCCTGTATGATGCAGAAGTATGAGTGCAACATGCATAGGTGCATTGCAGAGGTGACATGAGATGATGATGATGCGGAATGCATGCGATGTAATGAATGTGTTACGTTATCGGATTATGTGGAACTTATGACTCTTCTACAAGGTAGTCTACGTCATCCAAGAACATGTACTCGAAAACTACCACCACTATTTTCTATCATGCGAGAGTACTAAACAATCAAGATGCTTCAAAGATACACCAAAGTATATTTTTCTAACTAACTTTGCATTTAAGAATAAATAGAAACCCTAATTAGTCCTATGGTTGAACAGCAACACATATTTTAGTAGCTCAGAAAAATCTTATAAAATTACAGTGGATTACTAATATCAAGAATAGCTTGACACAAAAATTTTACTGCATTTGGATAATTAGAACTTCCTATACAAAAATAACAAACTAAGGCCTCAAATAGATATTTAAAATACTTTACATTATGAAAAGTATCAAACAACAGATTTAGGAATTTTTCTACTATCTATTACCTAAACAAACACTATAGAAAAATTATCACTTGCATGTTTTACTCAAATTTATTTAAATAACAAAAATAACAAATAATGGTAATAGAAAGCATTTGAACTACATCTACATATTTTTATACAGAACACCCAAGATATAAAATTTCCCTAGAAAGTACATGACACAAGAAGATTAATAAATTTGGAATCATATTTTTCTGACTTTTCTAGGATTTATTAAGTATTTAACAAGAAAATAGCCATTTCACTAGTTAATTATAAACTCTACAGAAAAGTACCTCAAATTTGACATGCAATAATTTTATATCATAGATCTGGTCCCAAAGAGTCCATAGAAATTTATTTCATCAATTTTGGAGCTAAAATGAGCAAGTTACAATTTTTCCAAAGCATTTATACATTTTCTGAAAATCAATTTCAAAAATCCTTTTTAACTCCAGCCGCTGAACTGCTAGGTGCACCCGGCGATCTACACACGCGCGCACAAACAGAGACAGACAGGCGGGCCCGCGGGTCAACCGGGCCCCACGCGTCAGCCGCTCCGAGTCAAGGGAGGGCGCTGACCGCGCGGATCTCGACGGCGGCGAGGTCGCCGGCGACGAGGTCACCACCGTCGTGATCACCAAGGCGAGGCGGTCCCGTTGAGACCACTGGCATGACCGGAGGGGCTCGAAATCGAGCTTGCCCACGGCCATGGCGGCTCGGCGGCGCTGCTCACCGGCGGGAGCACCTCTCCGGCCATGGGGCGGCACGGAAGACGGTGTCCAAGCACCGGGAGGATGAGGCGAACGGAGTGCTTGCTCGAGTGAGGGAAAAGAAGGGGCGGAGGTGGGGTTTCCACGAAGCGGAGAACCACGGCGAGCTCGGCCGGAACTCCGGCGAGCAATTGGCGTGGCTGTGGGGCTTACCGCGGGAGATGGAGGTGAGCACGGGTTGCGCCAGAGAGAGAGGAAGCTCGGGGCGAGATGGAGCGGTCTGCGGTGGACGGAGCTCGTCGGAACGCGCGCGTCCGGCGAGCGCGTGCGGTGGCGGAGGCGGAACGCGGCAGCCGCGTGCGGTGAACGAGCAAGGAGGCTGAGCGGAGGGGGAGAGTGGCGAGGCGCTGCGGGGGGGTTAAGGAGTGGGCGCTCGCGCTGGTGGGGGCGACCGAGCGCCACCCGGCCGGTGTGGCCGGCATGCGGCCGCCACGCGGCGCGCTTGCTCTGCCGGAGCGCCAGCGCGCGTGGGCGCGGGCGGGAAGGAGGAAGGAGAAGGCCGGCTGGGCCTGGGCCGAGGCGGGGCGATGCGGGCACGCGCGCGCGGGTGGTGCGGGCCGGATCTGGCCATGGGCCGAACCGGAGGCGGCGGCCCGCGAGGGGAAAAAACGGATTTTTGATTTTCAATTTTCAAATTTAAATGCATTTCAAACTTCAAACCATATTTTGAACAAGAAGAAGACATTTTATGGATTTGGCCCAAAAATAAAAGTTGCTCAAAATTAAATTCTCTACAACTTTGATTAAGGGGCCAACTCAAAATTCTTGATAGATTTTGAATGACAAAATAAAAGCTAAAATAGGGGATAATTTTGAATATTTTTCATAATTATTTTTAAACAAGTTTTTGACAAAATTTGAGCTCCAAAATTTGAACTAGGGTTCCAAGTGATGTAGAATTTATAGTTGCAAGGTTTTTGGTGCAATGTGATTATCATATTAATACAATTTATCACATACGTTAATTTCAAGCTTTTGTTTAAATCAAATTATAAATTGTCACACATGATCATGATGTTATGAATGCAGTGCAATATGATTGCTATGCAAAAATGTGTTTCGTAACACCGGAGTGTTACAGCCTTCCCCCCTTATAAAAATCTCGTCCCGAGATTTGGGTTACGAACCATTTATTATAAAAATCTTCGTAGGCATTCTTTAAGTATTCACCCGTTTCCCAAGATGCATCCCCTTCATCGTGATGACTCCATTGTATCTTATATGTTTTCACCACACTGTTTCGAGTAGCCCTTTCCTTGGTATCCAAAACTCGAACTGGCTGCTCACGATACACCAGATCTGACTTCAGTTTTATGCCTCGAGGTTCAATCCTTTCCTCTGGAACGCGCAAACATTTCTTGAGATGTGATACATGAAAAACTGGGAATATAGCACCCATTGACTCTGGTAACTCCAATTTGTAAGCCACAGGACCCTTTCGTTCCAGGATTTTGTAAGGTCCCACAAATCTGGCGGCCAGCTTTCTGCGCACACCAAACCTTTTCTTTTTCATTGGCGTAACTTTTAGATAAACATAGTCACCAACTTCGAACACAAGCGGTCTCCTTCTCTTATCTGCATAACTTTTCTGACGTGACTGAGCTGCTCTCATATTCTGCTGAATGATATGAACTTTCCTTTCGGCTTCCTCTACGAAGTCAATACCATAATACCTTCTTTCGCCTGGCTCAATCCAGTTTAACGGTGTTCTACACTTTCGGCCATACAGAGCCTCAAAAGGTGCCATCTTGATACTCTCTTGATAGCTGTTATTGTATGAAAACTCTGCTAATGGTAACCATGACTCCCATGAACCTCTGGAAGACAGCACACAAGCTCTTAACATGTCCTCTAGAACAGCATTAACTCTCTCAGTTTGACCATCTGTTTGAGGATGATAGGCAGTGCTACGAATCAGACTAGTTCCCAAACCTTTGTGCAAATGCTCCCAAAAGTGAGCAGTGAACTGTGACCCTCTGTCAGACACTATAGTCTTTGGTATGCCATGCAATCTCACAATCTCTGCAATATACTTCTCAGCATATTGAGGTGGTCTATATTCCGTTTTGACAGGCAAAAAGTGGGCTGTCTTAGTAAGACGATCCACAATTACCCAAATGGAATCGTGACCTTTTTGAGTAGCGGGTAGACCCGTGATAAAATCCATACTTATGTCATCCCACTTCCAACTTGGTACTGACAAAGGTTGTAGCATTCCGGCAGGCTTCATGTGAATTGCTTTTACTCTACAACATGTGTCACATCTGGCTACATACGCTGCAATTTCCTTCTTCATCTTGGTCCACCAATAACGAGGTCTTAGTTCTTGATACATTTTACTGCTGCCAGGATGAATAGACAACTTAGAGAGATGAGCTTCATCCATAATTTTATTCTTAAGCTCTCTATCCTTTGGGACAACAAGACGGTTGTCGAACCACAACACATCTTGCTCATCCACCCTGAAGTGTTTCGAGGGTTCTTCTTGAATCTTCTTTTTGATGTGGAATATCCCTTTGTCTGCTTTCTGACCTTCTATAATCTTACTCTCCAAGGAACAACTGACCTGAATACTATGTAGCACGGCAGGGTGCATTAGATCGAAACCATCTTCAAGTAAGGGTTGCATATTCAGACAATGTGACTTTCTGCTTAAACCATCACCTACCACATTGGCTTTCCCAGGGTGATACTGTACATTCAAGTTGTAGTCTTTGATCAGCTCTAACCACCTTCGCTGTCTCATATTCAATTCTGGTTGGGTGAAAATGTACTTGAGACTCTTATGATCGGTGAAAATGTTGCACACATTACCCAGTAGATAGTGTCTCCAAATCTTTAAGGCATGCACTACAGCGGCAAGCTCAAGATCATGTGTCGGGTAATTGATTTCATGTTTTCTCAACTGCCGGGAGGCATAAGCAATGACTCTTCCTTCTTGCATTAGCACACACCCTAATCCTGTTTTTGATGCGTCACAGAACACATCAAAAGGTTTCTCGATGTCGGGCTGGGCAAGAACTGGAGCAGTGGTCAACAGTTTCCGCAAGGTATGGAAAGCTGTCTCACACTCCTCTGTCCACACAAACTTGTGATCTTTCTGTAACAGACTTGTCATTGGCTTGGCAATCTTCGAGAAGTCTGGGATAAAACGGCGATAGTAACCCGCTAACCCTAGGAAACTCCTGACTTCTGACACTGTGGTTGGAGTCTTCCAATCCATAACCTCTTGCACTTTACTCGGATCTACAGAAACTCCATTCTCAGATAGGATATGACCGAGGAAAGGAACTTTCTTTAACCAAAATTCACATTTGCTGAACTTAGCATATAACTTATGATCTCTCAGCCTGGTCAAGACAATTCTCAGATGCTCTTCATGATCTTTCTCGTTTTCAGAGTATACTAGAATGTCATCAATGAAGACAACTACAAACTTGTCCAACTCTGGCATGAAAACCGTATTCATCAGATACATAAAATATGCAGGAGCATTTGTTAGTCCAAATGACATAACAAGATACTCGTACAACCCGTATCTGGTAGAAAAGGCGGTTTTCGGAACATCTTGTGGTCTAATCTTTATCTGATGATACCCAGACCTTAAGTCTATCTTGGAAAACACTCTAGCTTTAGCCAACTGATCAAACAGAACGTCAATATGAGGCAAGGGATATTTATTCTTGATGGTTACAGCATTAAGAGGTCGATAATCCACACACATCCTGAGAGTACCCTCTTTCTTTTTCTTTACGAACAAGGCAGGACATCCCCATTCAGACTTACTTGGGCGAATAAACCCCTTCTTTAATAACTCTTCCAACTGTTTCTTCAACTCAGCTAACTCATCCGGAGGCATCCGATAAGGTCTCCTCGAAATTGGAGCTGTCCCGGGGATCAACTCGATTCCAAACTCAACATCTCTATCTGGAGGAAGGCCAGGCAACTCGTCTGGAAACACATCCGGGAACTCACACACCACTGGGATCTGATGGATAGGAGCAACTTCCATGGCACAGGTCACACTCACAAGATCTGTTCTTTTAGGCAATGGTACCTGGAAAGTACCCTCTGCCTGGGGATCTTTAAGGGTAAGCATCCTACTGCTTGTATCTATGACTGCTTCCCAGTCTTTCATCCAGTTCATTCCTATTATTATATCCAAAACTAGTCCAGGCATAACTACCAGGTTCACTCGAAACTTCCGACTATCTAACTCAAGGGTTGCCCCTCTAACCATCTTATTGGTTAACACATCAGCTCCTGCTGAACTTATGCGATAACCATAACTCAATTCTGTGCATAGTTGTTCATGCTTCCGTGCAAATGCTTGGCTCATAAAAGAATGCGAGGATCCAGAATCAAAAAGAACAACTGCAGGGTGATGGTTCACAAGAAACTTACCAGCAGTTACGGGCTCTCCCTCAGGAACTTCATCAATGGTGGTGTGGTGCACACGAGCATTGTAAGTCTGTTGCTTCTTTTTAGGCGGATAAGGGCAGAACTTTGAAAAGTGGCCTGGCTGACCACAGTTGTAGCAGGGCCCTTTCACTGTACCAGCAGACCCTATAGCTCCCTTGGAGTTGTTCTGTTCTGCAGCTGCGTTGGTCTTTGTTGGCGGCACTGCCATCTTGTACGGTTTCTGTGGCCCCATGTAGTTCTGGGTTTTATGCTGCGGCGGCCTGAACCTTGCACCAGGTGCGGACGGACGATAAGATGAACGATTGGCAGTGACAACTCTGGACTGGGATGGTCCTGACTCAAACACTCTCTTGCGATTCTTGGATGCGGTGTAGGCGTTATTGTTCTTCTCTTGCTTCAAACAGTCACTGATAAAGTCGTTGAATCTGTTGCGGGTATTGGTACCCACATGCTTCATCATCTTCGGACTTAACCCTCTCTTGAAACTAGCAATCTTCTTTGCATCTGTGTCAACCATGTCTGGAGCATAGCGGCACAAGTTATTAAAGGCATGCAGATACTGGGTCACCGTCTTGGTACCCTGATTCAAGGCTAAGAACTCTCCAAGCTTCATCTCAACCAAGCCTGGGGGAATATAAACTCCCTTAAAAGCTTCAGTGAAATCCCTCCAAGAAATCTGGGCATTAGGATGAAAAGTGGTGCGGTGATGCTTCCACCACATTCCTGTTGGTCCTTGTAACTGCAGCATACTCTACTTTCAGAACTTCTGTCAGCCTTAACACACGGAACTTATCTTCCATAGTGTTGATCCATTCTTCGGCATCGAGTGGCTCTGCTGCTTCCTTGAAAATAGGTGGCCTAGTATCCATGAAATCCTTGAAACTGCTGTACTGGTTCACTCCATGGCCACCACCTTGGTTATTTCCTCTTTGAACATTTTCCGCGATGGTACGCAGAAAGTCTTCCATATTCCTCTGTGACTGTTCAGTACTGCGTTGACTTCCAAGAAACTGTGTGAAGAACATCTCTGCGGTGAGCGGCGGAGGAGGGGGCAAATGTGGTTCTGGACGTGGTTCCTGGTGGTTGACATTGTTGGCACCACTTCCACCAGCTCCTGCACCATTGCCACCAGTCTCAGCGGCTTCATACGTAGCACGACGAGTGTTGGCCATCTGCATATTTCAGCAACAAGCACAATTGAGTGAAGTTGTAAAATTGTGTCCGAATGAACAATCATGCCATACTGAATTCATTGGAGAGAACAAGTCATACAAGAAAACAGAGGCGCAATAATTTCATTCCAATTAAACAACAGCACCAATTAAGTTACTTCAAATGCAACATCGCGTTCCATACAACCACATTGCCAGCATACACACACTGGACTTTTATGCGTTCGGTTATCGCATACACAACCAAACTCCAAAGATCGTCAGTCTCAAGGTCGAACAGGATACAACATGATACACGGGAACCAAAAGAAGGCCATCGCATCAAGCCTATCTACTAACGCAGGACACTATCCTACTCCTCGGGGCCGTCGTCGAGGTCGGAGGCGTCGCCATTGCTACCTTCAGCAGCAGCGTCGTCGTCGATGTCCATCTGAGCGGCGTTTGGAGGAGCATACGGGCCCATCCCGTTGTAGAGGGCATGGAACTCTTCATGCAAGTTGGCATTGTACTCTTCTAGCTCCTCGACCCTCTGCCTCAGAAGGTCCCTCTCGTTCCAGGCTTTATTCCTTTCTTGTACTAGCTGTTCTATCAGGCGGTCTGCATTTCTGTTGGCCTGAGTCAACCTCTGTACCTGCTGCATGGAACTCTCGCCTCTCTCGAGAGCTCGGTCCCGCTGCAAGCTCATGTCAGCCAACTGCTCCTGCAAGCTAGTTATGGCACGTGCTTGCTTCTTCTTCTGTTTGCTTGCTTCAAGCCGATCATCATCGCGTAGGCCAGTCAAGGTCTAATAGGTATTCACCAGACCTTGATATGCTCTGATGGCTGCATACATGGCACTCATGGTGTGGTTGTCGCTAGCCCGTCCTTCACTGGGGCCTCTAACTAGGGCACTTCCTTGCGGCTGTACCCAAATGGCATCGCGAGGATCATCTCTCGGGAAGGTACCGGCCAAAGCTGCTGCTAACTCATTGGGAAATCTGCTCATGATGTCTCGGATGACGCGAAAAGCTGCGCCCTCTGCACCCTCAACTGGAGTGCGTCCTTCGAACTCCAAATGTCAACCATCCCATTCTGGCGCATCACCAAGAGCAGGGACGGTGATCTCTACAACAGCAAGCCCATCTTCAGCTAACTGGCTCTCGCTCCAAGAGTAAACTGGCTCTTGTCCCTCCGGGTACCCCACATCATGAAGCACTCTCCAAAGCAAGGTGGGCATGCCAAACTCGCTTAGAAAAGTGTCCGTGTTGCGGTGCTCCCGCGGGGCTAGCTGACGACGGGGTGCTCTTCCGCCAGTGGACTTGCGGGCAGTCTGCTTCGTGCAGGCCATCTGTAGCACAAGTTTTAATTACCCGGTGAGAACATATTTTAGTTGAGGTCACTTTTATCAAAATGGGATAATCCTTTTATAAGGGGAGGAATGCATGCCATGAATGGAATGCACAGACAATATGATGCATGCACGAGTCTTACGTTCTCACAAACTTATAAAATAAAAACATCTAACGGTGAATTCGATGGCATACAAACGATCTCTCATATACGTAACTAATTCGGTCTACACGATACGATGTTATGTACCTGCAGAAAACTCATTTCAGCCCATTCCCCATGAATGCATGAAAGCAGTAAATCTACCTACACGCTTTACATGAATCCCCAGATGCGTGTACAACGGTAGTAACTACCCAAACACATCGTCCTATTGACGGCATCGCCTCAACGGACGGAACACCCACACATGCGACACTTTTATAAAAACATGTGTAAAACATGTAACTATTCAAGTATCATATAAGCACTTCCCTAGATCGGCGGTGTATCCGATCATGCTCTCACAGCTCACACTTACCGAAGCGTAGAGGTAACTGATCCATACATTACCACTCAATTAAGTGGCACTCATACAATAGCACGCCGTATGAGCAACGAAAAAGAAATATGGTGCAGAACCCCAAGTTAGTACTTAAATAGCCACCTAGAGTCCTTAACTGGGCATACAGGATATGACCACTGGCACACTTTTTAGTTTCAAAATCACACTTTTTAAATAGGGTTTTGGTTTAAATACACTTATGAACAGTAATTACGCTAAACCATGCTCCGATACCAGCTGTAACAGAACCGCCCAATTATACGAGATTAAGAAAGAAAATCATCCAACGGACGGACAATTTACCAAACTTAAGCCCGTATAACCCGGTAGTCCGTGAAATCTCGACGGATTCCAAACCATTTCACATCACAGCCAAGATTGTAATAAGTTTAGCGATTACCTTCATAAGTTACACAGTAGTTTGCGGCACAAAATACATCGGAGTTTAAACATAGTTATTACAAACCAGTTTCGAATAAAGTAGCGGAAGCATTAGTTCAAAGCGTGCACACACACACACAACTTTCCAAAATAAAATGCCAGCTCGCGATCATCTCCCACAAAAGCATCAGGCGAGGAGTAGTGAGTGACCATTGCCCATGGTCCTAGGCTTCGCCCATCGCAGGGTAGAGACAGTTGATACAATAACCATAGTACATCTGTCCATCTGCAACAAGTGGGAACAAAGCCCTGAGTACGAGAAGGTACTCAGCTAGACTTACCCGACAGAACCAAAACAAAATGACTCCAAGGATCATGATAGGCTTTTTGGTGGGGTAGCTGACTCATTTGCAAGAAAAGCATTTTTAGCTTATCAATTCTTTTACAAAAGCATGTAATATTTTAAATCTTTACTCTCCTATCAACTATGTTTGCACTTATGCTAAAGTAACCAGGTAATTAAGCAAGCAAGGATTACCATTGATGGTTAACAATAATTACCATGTCATTTCCTCATAACTATCCAAGTGTTTCATCAGTATTACTACGATGAAGTAACTCAAGTCAAGTGTTCACTATCCAGTGAACGATGGCGATTCGAATCGATTATTGACCAGCTGGTAATTTATTCCTCACACAAACCTCACTCACCCGCTAAAGTGAGGTATCGGTCACCGAGTCAACCATTCAGGTAAAGTCGCGAGCTTGCCAGGAACCACATGTACCCGGGGGCCGCCCGACTGCTCTTTGGCCTTATCATCGCGCCCCCGTTTCCTGCCACTACTGCTCCGGTACAGTGCGTTGCGGGCAATCCACTCGGCCCGAATAATCTCCCGGCTTCGCGGTCGAAAGGTACTTTATTCGGCCAGCTAAATGTGAGGCATGCGTTCAACATGACCCGAGGCCCGACATCGGACGGTCCTTAATCGACACAGACGGAAGACACTACAGTCCAGAACCCTGCAAGCTTCCGCCCGGTCTCACATTCATTTCCACACTTAGTTATCCTCACAAGACATTCTTTCACATAAAACCAGGTAATCCCCTATAGCTCGCGGATGACAGGCAATCACCCGACTTCTACCGGTCTAAGCAAGCTAAGCAGTTATTGACCGTAGACACCAGGGTGACAAGGATCGGGTAAATCAAGGTGAAACAAGGTATAATGCAGCAACGTTTGAAAACAACTCCTAAACTTAATGCATCAGATTAAGTAAAATTAATAAATAATTATTTGCAAACCGGGGGAGAAATGCTCCGGGGCTTGCCTCGCTCGAAGGTACTGGGACGATGGTCAGGGCACTCCGGAAGTTCTTCACCGGACTCCTCTTCTGCTTCTGCTGGCTCCGGCTCCGTCACTTCGAGCTGCTCCTCTGCGTCCTCGGGAACAACTGCCGGAACCACTTCCTGCGATCCTGTATGATGCAGAAGTATGAGTGCAACATGCATAGGTGCATTGCAGAGGTGACATGAGATGATGATGATGCGGAATGCATGCGATGTAATGAATGTGTTACGTTATCGGATTATGTGGAACTTATGACTCTTCTACAAGGTAGTCTACGTCATCCAAGAACATGTACTCGGAAACTACCACCACTATTTTCTATCATGCGAGAGTACTAAACAATCAAGATGCTTCAAAGATACACCAAAGTATATTTTTCTAACTAACTTTGCATTTAAGAATAAATAGAAACCCTAATTAGTCCTATGGTTGAACAGCAACACATATTTTAGTAGCTCAGAAAAATCTTATAAAATTACAGTGGATTACTAATATCAAGAATAGCTTGACACAAAAATTTTACTGCATTTGGATAATTAGAACTTCCTATACAAAAATAACAAACTAAGGCCTCAAATAGATATTTAAAATACTTTACATTATGAAAAGTATCAAACAACAGATTTAGGAATTTTTCTACTATCTATTACCTAAACAAACACTATAGAAAAATTATCACTTGCATGTTTTATTCAAATTTATTTAAATAACAAAAATAACAAATAATGGTAATAGAAAGCATTTGAACTACATCTACATATTTTTATACAGAACACCCAAGATATAAAATTTCCCTAGAAAGTACATGACACAAGAAGATTAATAAATTTGGAATCATATTTTTCTGACTTTTCTAGGATTTATTAAGTATTTAACAAGAAAATAGCCATTTCACTAGTTAATTATAAACTCTACAGAAAAGTACCTCAAATTTGACATGCAATAATTTTATATCATAGATCTGGTCCCAAAGAGTCCATAGAAATTTATTTCATCAATTTTGGAGCTAAAATGAGCAAGTTACAATTTTTCCAAAGCATTTATACATTTTCTGAAAATCAATTTCAAAAATCCTTTTTAACTCCAGCCGCTGAACTGCTAGGTGCACCCGGCGATCTACACACGCGCGCACAAACAGAGACAGACAGGCGGGCCCGCGGGTCAACCGGGCCCCACGCGTCAGCCGCTCCGAGTCAAGGGAGGGCGCTGACCGCGCGGATCTCGACGACGGCGAGGTCGCCGGCGACGAGGTCACCACCGTCGTGATCACTAAGGCGAGGCGGTCCCGTTGAGACCACTGGCATGACCGGAGGGGCTCGAAATCGAGCTTGCCCACGGCCATGGCGGCTCGGCGGCGCTGCTCACCGGCGGGAGCACCTCTCCGGCCATGGGGCGGCACGGAAGACAGTGTCCGAGCACCGGGAGGATGAGGCGAACGGTGCTTGCTCGAGTGAGGGAAAAGAAGGGGCGGAGGTGGGGTTTCCACGAAGCGGAGAACCACGGCGAGCTCGGCCGGAACTCCGGCGAGCAATTGGCGTGGCTGTGGGGCTTACCGCGGGAGATGGAGGTGAGCACGGGTTGCGCCAGAGAGAGAGGAAGCTCGGGGCGAGATGGAGCGGTCTGCGGTGGACGGAGCTTGTCGGAACGCGCGCGTCCGGTGAGCGCGTGCGGTGGCGGAGGCGGAACGCGGCAGCCGCGTGCGGTGAACGAGCAAGGAGGCTGAGCGGAGGGGGAGAGTGGCGAGGCGCTGCGGGGGGGGTTAAGGAGTGGGCGCTCGCGCTGGTGGGGGCGACCGAGCGCCACCCGGCCGGTGTGGCCGGCATGCGGCCGCCACGCGGCGCGCTTGCTCTGCCGGAGCGCCAGCGCGCGTGGGCGCGGGCGGGAAGGAGGAAGGAGAAGGCCGGCTGGGCCTGGGCCGAGGCGGGGCGATGCGGGCGCGCGCACGCGGGTGGTGCGGGCCGGATCTGGCCATGGGCCGAACCGGAGGCGGCGGCCCGCGAGGGGAAAAAACGGATTTTTGATTTTCAATTTTCAAATTTAAATGCATTTCAAACTTCAAACCATATTTTGAACAAGAAGAAGACATTTTATGGATTTGGCCCAAAAATAAAAGTTGCTCAAAATTAAATTCTCTACAACTTTGATTAAGGGGCCAACTCAAAATTCTTGATAGATTTTGAATGACAAAATAAAAGCTAAAATAGGGGATAATTTTGAATATTTTTCATAATTATTTTTAAACAAGTTTTTGACAAAATTTGAGCTCCAAAATTTGAACTAGGGTTCCAAGTGATGTAGAATTTATAGTTGCAAGGTTTTTGGTGCAATGTGATTATCATATTAATACAATTTATCACATACGTTAATTTCAAGCTTTTGTTTAAATCAAATTATAAATTGTCACACATGATCATGATGTTATGAATGCGATGCAATATGATTGCTATGCAAAAATGCGTTTCGTAACACCGGAGTGTTACAACATCTCATATTAATCTCTTTGTCTCATTTCCATAATCACCATGTATCATTATTAACTACGATGATGAACAGAGAATCGAGTCTCCTTAACCGAGGAGCAACGACGATTCGAATCGATTAAACCCAGCTGGGGATTCCTAACCACACGACATATGTAGGACTCTAACCGACATATATCAACCTTCACTTGAATCCTCCAAAACGTGACCGGGTCCAGCGCTACCCGAGAGTATAGTACACCTCCAATCCAGCCATTGGCTACGAGGGTACACACTACTCTCGCCATCTTTTCACTCCCAGTGCGCGGTTGGCCGTTCACATGTTGGCATTACCGGGGTCTTATGCTTACCGGAGCATGTGGCCAGTTGCAAAGTCTCGACGCACACAATTCAATCAACGGTACGTCCTTAATCGACACAGACGGAAACACTACATTGAGACTCCTTTCTCAATGCAAGTTACCCGTCCGGTCTCAGCTTAATATTACCATATTCATATTCATATGCTCTCATGACCCGTTATTAGATCAGGAGAAGCAAAGGTAAACCTGTTTCTCGCGAACGATGAAACCACCATTCGACTTCTACCAAAGTCTAAGCATTACTAAGCATAAGAGATCGACTTACATATATTAGTGGGATATCATCTGGATATAAGTGTAGATCAAGGTAATCATGCAACAATGGTATCAACCAACTCCTACTAACATAATGCACATTACACTAGACTTAAGGTGTAATTAAGCATTTAAAAACAGAAGAGTGGTTGTATGTCCGGGGCATGCCTTTGTTGCAGCGGTGGTTAGTTCTCGTAGAAGTCAAGTTTGAGACCAACACCATGGATAGATCACCTTCTCCGAAGCTTGATCGACACGATCCAAAACACTCTCTACAAACTATACGTATACAAATGATGCAAGGCTTAATATGATGGAATGCATGCCATGATGCATGATGATGAGCAAAGCATAGCATACAAGAGACATTTAGAAAGGATAAACATTAGTTATCTACTTGAGTACAACTTTCCTTCGCGGTACAGTTACAAGCCAACAAGGTTAATTTAAAGGTTAACTAACCATAACTTTATTTTTACCCAAGAGGTTGCATCTAATAAGCAAGTAAGTCTATCACAAGACCACTAATTACTTACACAAGAAATCATTAACTATTAATGATCTATGTTAAACACATTAATTATCATTAACAAAACTTAATTAACAAGTTAATCGTGAGCTCAAGCAACTCAATAAGATGCCATGGATCATCACATGTTAATGACCCAAGGTCAACAATCAATCCAAAAGTCACACAAAACCCTAAATTATCAAGTTAAACACATATTTAATTAATTAATTAATTAAAACAGAAATGAAGAATAAAATAAATTTTATCCATTTAAGCCCAAACTTTTTATATAAATTAGTCTTACCCTAAAACAGTACCAAAATTAATTTCATGATTTTTGGACCTTTATTTTAATTACTAAAATTCATGTAAGTTACATTTAATAATTAATTGAGCCAATTAATTAACATACAAAAAGTAATCAAAATTGGCATTTCATATTTTTCTTAAATATTACACATCCCAGGGAGGCTACACAAAATTTTCCATGAATTTATCAAGGTCCTACAAATTACTATGAAATTAACAAGAATCAGCATCATTTAATCATTTCTAAATTTCGAAAATGGACAAAAATCATTTTTCACTCAGCTCCCCTCACCCACCGTCACTGACGCATGGGGCCAGGGTCAAACATGACCCTGCTGACCTTGACCACGCCCCTTCCGGCAGGTTGGCCGCGCTGCACGCCGACGGCGAGGCCTCCGGCCAAGGCGATGGCACCAACGTGACCCCCACCTCCCCCCGCACATGCCTGGGCTGTTGGTTGATCCAAGTGACGCCTCCGCTCGTGCTTGTCGGCAGCCATGGCGGACTGGTCGAGCAGAGCACCGCGGCGTGGCGGTGGACCGACCGCAACAGGCCTCGGTTGGCCCAACCAAGCTTCGGCGCACAAACACGGAGCTCACCGCGACCTTCTCGGCTAGAAGAATGAAGCGGAAGCGCTGCAAGCGTGCCTGCCGACGGCGAAGGGCGGAGGCGACGGTGTGCATCGGTGGCGAAGCAACGTTCCGATGGTTCCTGTAGATAAACGGATTAACTGACAAGCCGGAGAGCTTCACGGCATCCAAGGAAACACGAAACAAGGAAGACAAGGGTGAGAGGGTAGCTGGTAGCGTCTGGCCACGCGCAAGGCGAGTTCGGCGGCCATGGCGGCTGCCCGTGGCGGCAACAGGGCGCCTGGCCGTTCCCAACAGCGAGGGGCAGCGCGAACAAGTCCGAGAGGAGCGCCAAGAGGAGACAACTCATCAGGCGCAAGGGATTGGGCAAGGACGGAGCAGCTGCGGCCAATTGCGCCGGCGGGTGGAGGTGACCGGCGGCGGCGCTGAAGGGAGAAGAAGCGAAAATGACGACGGCAAGGGCTTTATAGGCGCGGACGACGAACGGGGACGTGCCAGCAGCTTCTTGCGTGGCCACGTTGAAGCAGAAGACGGTGTCGGGCATGCTTGGAAACGGTTCGAAGGTCACCGGCGATGGCGGGAGGTGGCGCCCGATGGTTGGAGGTGATTTCGAAAAATTTACAAAACTGCCACTGACTCCATTTTGCAAATTACTTTCAAATTTTCTATAAAAGTTGAAAATCTGTAAATACAAAAGTTGTTTAATTTTCAAAGTTCTACAACTTTCTCAATATAAACATTTTCCAATTCGGCTTATATTTTGAAATTTGAATTTTAATTTAAAAGGGAACATTTTCTGGAAATCTGAAATTTCAAAATTACTTTGAATTTTGTATTGAAACTTCAAAAACTTAAAATATCAAAGTTGTACATCTAAATAAGACCTACAACTTTGCTATTCAAAACATTTTCAAATTATTCCTCCATTTTGAAATTGGATAGGGGAAATGAAAAGGGGTCAAATTTGAGATTTGAATCTTTTCAAAATTACTTCAAATTTTATATTGAAACTTTGAAAACTCAAAATATCAAACTTGTAGCCCTTGAAAAGATCTACAAACTTGGTATTACACTTTTTCCCAAATTTTGCTTAGATTTTTATTTATTCAAAAGGGGTAAAACTAGGGTTTTGTTTTTCAGGGTTTTCGGAAAGATTTCAAATTGAAACTGATACTCTATTAATTGGTGATTATTTAGTGATCATACCATCATCCAAGGGCATCATTGAGTCAAGCATCACATGTTTGACCAAATGCCACTCTTGGTTGAATAATTTGACTTTTAAAAATCTGTTAATAATTCCCCAAATTTGAATTCAAATTCGACTCGGAAAACTTGCGACTAGTTTTGGATTCCAAAATTAAACTCAAACTTGAAGCTCCATTTTAAACATGTTTGACTTACAAATTATTATCAAGCCTTGATCCCATATTATAAAGCACATTTAACACTACAACTTTTATTTAAACAAAACTTTAATTGTGAAAGCCAATTCTCATATATAAATTCATAAAGAACCCAATGTATCCACATGCCTTCATTTCATGGAATTAACTAAAATACCAGATTTGCAATATGTGAACATGACAAAGAAACATAAGAAACATGTCATATGGCAACATTACATATGCAACATATGATAACTATTATTGCAATATGAATGCATTTATGGCATAATACTTGATACTTATGCTTGATGATGCATCATTATCACATTTTAATTATTTCTTAACATCTGGGATGTTACACCAAGCCACATCTCGATCTTCTCCACCTTGATCACATGACTCCATGTCATGTCTCATATGCAATAAGCTCCTTCATGACTCAATCACTTATGGACTAATTCCCTGTGTATCTCACATTAGACACATTAGTGCACCTAAGGTTGTCACCAATTACCAAAACCAAACAAGGACCTTTCACCTTGCCACACCCCTCGCATCGGGCTACAGTCATGCGCCTTAGGAGGCGTAGTTGGAGTTTCCCCGTCACCGGCCATCTCGCTGTCGTGGGTGACGCGTATTGGGGTAAGGCACAAATTGGTTCGATTGCTTGTACCCCTGAACTCACCTTGACCTCCTCCATCCGATGCTCGCGTCTGTTGGCCAGGGCACTCACAGTGACGTGTCCATGTCCGCCTCGGAGCGCCGCCGCGCGGATCAGTCACGCGTGGCCAGGCCACCTTGGCAGCTCTCCACCTCAACCGCCACCACATCGCGGATACTGGTGAGCCCCTGTTGCTTCCCCGCCCTCTCTACCTCTCCATCAGCGCGTAGGTTCGCTGGAACGGACGCACCACTGTGATGGTTGGTCCGCCACCGCGGGCAGCAAGATAGGGATTTTCGATTAGCTTCCAAACACCACCTAAGTGTCCGTCTTGGCTTCGCGGTACTCGTCGACCCGCTTGGTGCGCTGTTTCGGGCCTTGGGTGGCCGGTGTGGCCACGCAGCGCTGGCCGGAGCCGCACCGCCGTGCGCAGGGCACCAAGGACCCTCTCGTTGCGAAGATAGCTTTTTCCTAGGTGTTTTGCGCAAAGGTCGTCTCTAGCGAAATAGTGCACGTTGTGTCACGTAAAAACCTGCTTGACTGGGGGTTCTTTTGCAAAACAATGCATGCGCGCATGGGCTCCCCGCTTTGGGCCACTGCTAGGCTGGCCGGCTATGCGCACAGCTGCTTCCGCATGGGCCGCTGTGGCTGCTGGGTCGATTGGTTGCCGTCGGCCTTTTCTTTTTTTTCGAAAGTGTTTTCTAATTTGATTTCTGTAGCAACTTGTGAACTTAATAGGAAATTTTGTAGAAATCCAAAAATTGTGAAACCAATTCCGTTAAACTCCTAAAATCATGATCTAACCGCTAGCATATTTTGTTCACATGTAATTATAGTATTTGTGGGAGTTCTATAATTAAACTAAGATGCTTAATGTTAGTAAGATAATAACTTGTAGAATTTTGTGGCAATATGGTCACAGCGGTAGCCTTGAAAATTTTATAGTAGCTTTATAATATGATTATCTACTCTCTATAATTTTTGTGGCTCCAAATTAAGTAGTTGCTAGGATAGTTACTGAGCCATAGTTTAAATATCTATTAAATCGATAAAGTGAATGAAGCAATACTTGGGGTTCGTGTAACTAAAATACTTGTGGAGAAAATAATGTCTTATTCGACAACATGGGCAAGTAACCTAGTACGTTAAAGTTAGCTCATTAGCTTGCGAAGCGTATCGTGTTCTCCTAGTTGCAATTATCGTTGTCTATTTATGTCTTTGCGTTGCATCCGCGAATCTCATAATTGGGACGATGATGGATCGTGGAGTCGACCGGAGTAGTGGAAAAGATGGTGTCTGGATGATCGTGTCGCCACGATGAGATGCTAACTTTTGGTTGCTTGGTACCCATGCAAGCTCCTGTGCATAACCCTTATTATTCTGCACTTATTTTTATACTTGTGCATTAAGTTTAAGGAGTTGAATGAAACCCACCTACATATATATATCCTTATTCCATGAGTCTCACAAGAATGTCAGGATCATGTAGATTGCTATGCTACATGACTCCGGTAGAAGTCGAGTGATTGACTGTCACTCGCGAGATATAGGAAATATATTATTGTTACTATTATCATATTACTATCACATGGAATATATATAAATTATAATTGGAGACCGGGCGGGACTGAATTTGGATTGGATTTGGACCTGGTTGGCAACTGAGCGAGGCTCAGGTTGCATTTGTCCCGCCTGTGTCGATTGAGGACCGTCCGTTGCATGGACCCTAGTCAAGTCACAGACTTATTATGCCAAGCACGTACTTGCTTATGGGAGCGGGAAGGCTTGTTACTCTCTTGTCATGGGTTCCAGCTCTTTCCGGACCGACTGTTAGGGGTGGGAAATAGGTGGAGGTGTAAGAGCCACATTAAGGTCGGCCCTGCAGTGTTGGGAGCTTGGAGTTCCAGTTTGAACGGAGACCTGGACCCCTCGACAGGAGTGGAATGGGTTGGTCTTGTTTATACCTGGGGTAAAGCGAGACGTGTGTTTTTTGGGTACCCAGCTAGGCTACATCGATTCGCGAATCGCTGTTTTTGTGTGACGGTACGACTTGGCTACGCTCTTACACCGTAGTAAGAACTGAAAGATGAAAGATGGAAAAATAGTTCTGATTATTCAACCCTTGTTTGAAAGTAGAACAGGTGCTTACTTAGAATGGTTGGTTAATGAACTACTGATGACTGCTAATAAAAATTGAATATAAGGATGTACCTTTAGTAATGTTTTCTGCAGTTGCTATAACCCACAAGCCAGATAGCCTTGTATATCCTTGGAGTCCTTTTCTTTCCTCCTAACGGGTAAGTCTTGCGGAGTGCAATTGAGTACTCAGGGTTTGTTCTACCCTGTTGCATATGACATGTGCTTAGGAAGCTAACACTTGTGTGTGGAAACCTCCTGGTGGGCTCAACGAGGATTTCCTTGACGATGTGGATACAGAGTTTATTTGAAACTTCCATCGAAAGTTTTATAAAGGAAAGACCTATAACCTGTTATCAGTTCATGCATATAAATGTTCTTCATGATAATGTTTAACTTATCATTAAATGATTTCCATTCCACTAAAACTCTGATAACATTTTATATTCCGCAGTTATAATCAAATAATGAATTACCCTAATGTTGTCCTAAAAGTGATGTAAGAAATGACAAAGATGTTGTAAGCTTTATTTCTCATTTACGATCTTGAGGTAAAATGTGGATTTTCGAGTTCTTCCTCGGGTGTGCTCGACGGAATCGCAGAGTTTAGTGCTCTCTCTTAGGTACTTAGTGTCTAATGAAAGACAAGTACTCTTGGGAGGGTATTAGATTAGGCGGTTCTGCCACAATATCCATGACATATATTTATTACATAATTGTCACATCAGATAAATTTATATATTTTTCCTCAAACTTTAGACACATCTATTTTTTAAAAAGCAATAATGCTACACATATAACTTTTGTAAGAAAATGCAGATAATTTTGGAAAGTGGAGAGGTTAGTGCATACAATAGTGGTCATACCTTCATGGTTTTGAGATTTATTTGGAGTAAACAATGATTATTTGGTCTGATATTAATCGTCATTTTCAGAGGCACCAGAAAATGTCCACTAAATTAACGGATTTGTATCCTAGAACCTTTTTATAGTAGTGTGATAGTGTCTAGATGTGGAATTCAGCAGCAATACTAAGGTGCCGGTGCTCGATTGGCATTGACGATGAAAGCTTAACCAAACCTTGAACTGAACTGCTGTGAAGGAGCACTATAGTCCACGTAAGGTACTGTACCGCATTCAACTAGAGGGTGCACGGAAGCAAGGTTAGTACGTAGTTCCCGGCGACATGATGATGGAGCGCCAGCATATGTAGCTGTCCCGCTATGTAGCACGTACATACCTACATATGCATTGATGTATGCACATTAACCCATACTCCCTCTGCACCTATTTATTTGCCGTTTTCGATTTTAGTGCCATAAGTTTGACCTCGATTTATAGAAAATATATGTAACATTTGTATTTCTAAATAAATTTATGAAAAAACTAGATTCAAAGATCTTTCTAATTATATCAATTATGTATCATAAATATTAATATTTTTAATATATATCTTGTCAAAGTTATTTCTCGAGAAGGGAAATCGACAACTATTTTAGGATGAAGGGAGTAGGTACACACAAAAATCGGGTGCTTGCAATTTGCAAATGCATGCGTGCATATGCAGCCGCATAAAGGGCATAACTAGCGTCTCCGAGAGTTTTCAAGAGTTTCTTTTCAAAATCATAGAGTTTTTCAAACCAAAAAAGTATTTGAAGGAATAAATAAGATCATCTTTAACTGTTTCTAATAATTCACCCTTAAAATATAGAAGACAATTTTATATTAGGAATCATATACTATATCTAATTTATTCTAACCACTTTTACATAATCTTTTTCTCTTGTACATTTGCATCAGTAATTTTTTCTACTCTTTATTCTTTTCCTGTCATTCCATCTTTAGATTGGCCGAACGATACGGGCGTTTGGATTACCGTAGGAGAAGATAAGCACGATATGAAGTCCACACATCTTTACACGCAAAGGAGGTTTTTTTTCAAGTACAAGAAGATTAGGAGGTGCTTGGGATTGGGAAAGATTATTGGGCACTTTTGGATATGCTAGGAGGCAATTCGCGCCCAACATTCGAGGCCAGTGGCCCGTGCGGCGCTGTGCAGCCCGTTCGTGCGTATATGCGCGCGGTTGAGCCAGACACACCACTACTGCACCGGCGTGCTACAGGACACGCACGGTTGGTCCCGGTCCCGGCCCCGGCCGGCCCGCCGCCGGTGTACGCAGGTGGCGGAACCAGGGGCAGTGCCCCCCCCCCCCACCCCCACCAAAGCACAGTAAATTGTATTGAATACCTATATAAATATTTGAATTTATAGCACAAAAATATCAATTTTTACTTATTTTTTATTAAAATATTATGATTTTTTGTTATAAATAGTGTAAAAGTTTTAAAAAAGTTTTTAAAACATATAATTATATATATTTATCATACTAAAAAAATACTATCATATTTGTTGGGACACTCTTAATTAAAATCGCTGGTTGCGTCGTGTACGTGCATGCATGCACATGGTGACAAAACCATGATGTGATCCCCTGGTTGCAAGCGATGCATAGGCGCATAGCTAGGGGCCGGGCCTCCTCCTGCAGCCCAGAGCTGCATTATTGAAGCCGGCCATGGGGGACCTCGACGTCGAGGACGGACGGACGCATGCATGTTGCATGTCGTCCTGATCTCCAGTATTAGTACGTAGGGGTATGTCGGCCGGTATGCATCATCAAGTACGGTTTGTTTAACCTTAAAACGTACTACTTGATAAGCCCAGTTTAGCTAGGGCGTGCATCGCGGTCGTCACGGGTGCAATGCACGCACGTACGCACAGGCCGGCCTGATGCCCTGGTGCCTGTGCAGTGGTCACCAATTTGTCTCATGCACGCCTGATCGATGCCTGTGGTCACCGGCGGCCGACCGGCCGGCCGGGGCGATGGACGGACGCGTCGTCGAGACGACATGCATCCAGTGGTGCCGTGCGCGTGCGTGTGAGTTGTCACGGCCGCGAGCCCGCGACTCGTGGGAGCAGCAATGCGTGCGTGTGGTCGTTTTTGTACGTTGCTGTCGACGTCGTTGCCGGGCCACGCGTGTGCGGTGTGTGCCCCGTGAATCGTGAGGGTCAACTGCTGGTTTGTGCGTGAGAGTAGATATAGCTGCAGCCTGCAGGAAACGGGCAAATACAACGGCAGTATCCATCCATCAATCTCGAGTCGATCGGCCGGGATTTCAAGTAGAAACGCAGCAGCCCTTGTCGTTACCGACGTGCGTACAGATACGCACCGCTGGATTTTTATTGCCTTGTGGTCACGGGCCGTGTCAAGGCAGCTGCGTGTGCGTCTCTCTCTACTCCCTCCGTTCCAAGTTCTAAATTTTCTTAAATACATACATGTAGTTTTCATATCTAGTAGACATAATAATATATAAAGGTGGCGGAGCTTAAGCTAAACTTAGGAGGAGGTAACTAAATTTAAAGCGCTAATAAAGGGGGCTACATCGAATAGAGAACTTCATCATCACTTAAGTGGTGGAATTAAGTGTTTCTTTAATAAACTTTCTAGGTTAAGGACATAAACCCCACCCTTAATGTATAGTAAAAGTTACTCCTCTCTTCGTTTATCCAAGCAGTTCAATTTCTTGTTGCCATTTCAAATATTGTTGTTATTTTGTTTTTGGAAATATTTCTTGTGGGACATGTATATTGGTATTGCAAAATATATAAACAAAAAGGAATTCACACATGAATAATATATGAAATTCTGGTTATTTGTTGTGAGATGCCACGTACTACTACAAAAACATTCATTTGGCTCGATGACAGACTAAGAGAGAGAATTGAAATGACAATGGTTGCCCGAGTTAGACTAGCAATGAACCTAAGGGTGTGTTTGGTTCTATGGATATACATGGATGGCACCTCGATATCCTTGGACGAGAGTTGTTTGGTTGGATGATATGATGGCCATGGATATCCACTTTGGGGAATATCCCCTCAAGATGCTGGATACAGCTGCCCCTAAAAATCTGGCAGATAAGCTTGTCCAGGGCGGGTCACGGGCGCACGAGAAGAGAGGAGGGAGCGTGCACGGAGAATGTCCTCACCTCCCGATCGTCACCGCTCTTCTTCATGATGGCTCCAATCTCTCCCTACTCCTCATCTCGAGCCATGGCGGCGCCTCTCGCCTTGCCCTGCCGCTGCCGGTCATCTCTTCCCTGCTGGTGCCCGCTCGGCAGAGCACGTAGGTGAGGGACGCGAATAGGAGCTGCGTCAGAGAGAGAGAGAGAGGAAGCAGGGGCCGTATATGCGAGGTGGAAGATGGAGGCAGCCATGGAAGGAGCAAGGACCTACACTGGAGCTTCCAGAGGAGGCGCGAGGGAGAGGATAAGGTCGTCCGTGCCTCGGGTCTCCGTGTGTGGTGTTGTGTGCGTGCGTGTGTTGGGTTCCTGTAGCGTTCGTGAGATTTGTGGGGTGCGTCGGTTTTTCTTTTTCTCTTTTTTTTGTTTTTTTTTTGGAAATTCTTTTCTTTCTTTTTCTTTTGAAACTTTCGGTACTTATATTACTTGTAATTCAGTAACCACGTATATATGTTGAAGCTGTTGTGCACGTTTCAAGAGGTAACATCACTAGTTTGGGTAGATGGTGACTGCAGCTGCCTTCTCCATACTCATCCATCCAACCAAACAGAAAAATAACTCGTCCTATCCAACAGATATCCATCCAACAAAACAGAAAATTGACTCATCTTATCCATCCAACCAAACAGACAACATGGATATCCATATCCACAAATCCATGGATGGATATATCCCATCCACTCTTGTCCTCAAACCAAACACACCCTAATTGAATGCACTCGCTACACTGACCACAACATATCACTACTATAGAAACGAGTTTAAAATGTTCTTATTTTCTCTTTCTAGAGGCGATTCCATTAAGAACCATCTCTAGAAAATAGTTTTATATACGGTCCTCTAGCCAAAATCAATTTTTAGAGGCGGTTGGTGTTTCTAGGCTCCCTTAGAAATGCATTTTATTTTCAGAGGCACCAACCACCTCTAGAAATGCTATATCTAGAGGTGCTGTCTCTAGAAATTAGAGGTGTTTCTAGAGGCAATTGGAATCATCAATCCGCCTCTAGAAATCAATTTCTACGTGACGTTGGTAATATGACCCGGTTCTAATATTAGGTGCTACACAAAAAAATCATAACTTTTCTAAAAGGTTAGTTGAAGACAAACTTTATATAGAAACTTTAGAGCTTGAGAGCTCTAAAACTTTCTAGTTGACAACTTTTTTATCTAAAATTGTTTAAGTGCAATAAAATTATGTTTTCAATTTTTAGATCTTGAAATTCAAAACTTTCAAATGACCTCGGATGAACATATGCACAAAATCAAAGGTATATATAGTGCTCAATAAGATCTAAAACTTTGTGATTCAAAATGTATTCATATGAACTGATTTAGAGGCCTTGCTAACGTCAATAAAGGGTGTGTTTAGATGGTGAAAAAGTTTGGGTTCGGCTACTGTAGCACTTTTTGTTGTTATTTGGTAAAATTTATCCAATCATAGACTAACTAGACTCAAAAGATTCGTCTCGATATTTACAGACAAACTGTGTAATTAGTTTTTTCTTTCGTCTACATTTAGTACTCCATACATGTGTCGTAAGATTTGATGTGACAGGTACTGTAGCACTTTTTGGGTTTGCTTTTTGGATGGGAGGAGCAACTAAACAGGCTCAAAATAGATATCATTCAACTAGGTGTACTGGCAGGAGTGGCTTGTGCGAGGTCATGTGCTGAAATCCTGGGAAACTGCCTAGCTGGCCGGTCGTGGTCCTTCCCTAGCAAGACTTCTCCTTGGATTTTTTTTTTAACTAGATATATGCCCGTGTATTGTATGGGACCATGATTTTTTGTCCACATCTGTTGTGGCTAAGAGGTATTTTTCATGAGCACCCATTAACCTATATTGTTGTAGAACCAGAGCTGCAAGCATTGCTTCTTACTGGAAACAAGACACAGTTCGTCATGCTCCCGCTTATCAGCCACAAAGCAGGATTGGTCTGTGGGGAATGAAGCATTGATGATAGACCGTTCCATTGTGGCCGTGTCCAGCACCAGGACACGAACCTTCCCACAAAATCGGATATTTGGCACCGGTATTGTTTTCGCAAAATAGCCACTCAGTACTAGTCTCTCTCATGTTCCTGCCATTGCACCCTTTTTTTCCTTTGTTTCTATTTTCTTTATTTGTTTCTATTTTCCTTTTTTTGCGTACGGGGCTGGAGCTGGAAAGGTCGCAGTCTCTTCATCTCTACGCAATGGGCGATGCTTCCTCTTCCGTACGCGATGATGGTGCCCGACACGATGCCGCCGCCACAGGCGCTGCTGCCTCTCGGCATGGCGCCGTAGGTCGACGCGCTACCGCCTCCCGACGCGGTGCCGCCGCCCGACGCGATCGGCCTTGTGAGAACCATGAAGCCCATGCGATGTACACGGCGAGTTCGAGCCCATTGCAGCTAGCCATGGGATAGTAGTTGGCGACATATCGGCTTCACATGGCATAAGCACCTCTCAGGTCTGCTTCCATGTCTAGGAGGATGTAGTCGACGCGGACTTTGTAGACGTGGGGGAGGCTACCAGATGATCCCAACGCATACTCTGTAGACATGGGCGGACAGGAGATTGAGGCCCTGTTCATCTGGCTTATAATCCGTCTTATTCAACTTGTTTTTTCAGCTAGAACAGTATTTTTCTCTCAAAATATTAGCCAATAGCGTTTTTCAGCCGGCTTATAATTCCAGCCGAACGGAGCCTCAATATGCAAGCGACAATAACTCTTTACCTTTTGAGCCAGTACGTGATAGCTTTATTTTTGAATTAACTAACACTTAGCCCATACATGATTGCTTTGTTTTGGGCCTGTACGTGATTGCTTTCGGCGAGTTGGCTGCGTCCGTTAATTGGAGAGGTGGCTGCATGTTGCGGACTCTATTCCAATGCGGACACGTAGCGAGGCACACGACAATAAGGGCCTGTTTAGTTCGCATATAAACCTAAAATATTTCCTCTTCCATCTATCACATCAAATATTTGGACACATGCATAAAGTATTAAATATAGGTAAAAATAGTAACTAATTGCACAGTTTATCTGTAAATATCGAGATGAATCTTTTAAGCCTAGTTACTTCATGATTGGATAATATTTATCAAATAACAACGAAAAGTGCTGCAGGAACTTTTCACTCACTTTTCACCAACTAAACACACCCTAACAGGTACAGCGCGGTGTGTCCGACACGGTGTCGAAGTCGGCCGATAGGCAGCGGGAGTGAAGCGATTGATTAGCACATGACGATGACATTAGTTATTTTTTTAGGTGTAGAGATATCTAGGAGTACAGCAGTTTTTTTTTAAAAAATAGTGGCGGGCCATCTTATCCACCAAGCTGCTTCTAGAAATCGAGTTTGGAAGAGCCACTTGAACCATGAGTGAAATGGCAAGTCACTATGCTGAGCCCATCAACCAGCGAGCCTGACCATAATGGCAAGGTAGCGTTTAGATGCAAAATTTTTGGCAAAACGGCACTGTAGCTCTTTTCGTTGTTATTTGGCAAATATTGTTCAATCATGGTCTAATTAGGCTTAAAAAATTCGTCTCGTCCATTTCGTCTAAACTGTGTAATTAGTTTTATTTTTTATCTATATTTAATGCTTCATGCATGTGTCCAAAGATTCGATATGACGGGGAATCTGAAAAATTTTGCAAAATTTTCTGGGAACTAAACGCTACCCAAGTCGGACGCCCCAGCCTTCGCCCTTGTTTAGATGGCAAACTTTGGAGGCAAAGTTTGCATAGTAAATGTCCCGTCACACTGTAGCAATTTTGTTTTTATTTGGTAATAATTGTCTAAATATTGATTAATTAGACTTAAAATGTTCGTCTCGCAAAGTACAACAAAACTGTGTAATTAGTTTTTGATTTCATCTATATTTAATACTCCATATATGTGCCGGTATTTTGATGTGACGGGGAATAGGAATTCTGCATAGTGAATTTGGGAGGCAAACTTTGGAATCTAAACAAGGCCAGCATGCATTTACCGCGCTCTGGATTCTGGCGGAAGATCTGAGCCCAGACGACGAGTCGACGACGACGACCCTCTCGGAGATCCCCTGGTCGATCCGGTGCCTGCCATTTCCGCCGCGGCCAGCAGCAGCCCTCGATCGATCGACCAAACGCCAGGGGCTGTTTAGTTGGCAAAAATTTTGGCGAAACGCTACTGTAGCAGTTTCGTTGTTATTTGGTAAATATTGTCCAATCATGGTCTAATTAGGTTTAAAAGATTTGTCTCGTCCATTTCGTCTAAACTGTGTAATTAGTTTTATTTTTTATCTATATTTAATGCTTCATGCATACGTTCAAAGATTCGATGTGACGGGGAATCTGAAAAATTTGGCAAAATTTTTGGCATCTAAACGCCAGGAAAGTGTTGTTGCATGGCAGCATTTAAGAGGCTGCGCGGCCAGCGGGCAGCGGCGAGCGAGACGTGAGAACGGCAAAGGCGAGCGGCGCAAGCAAACGCCCATGCGGCTGCGGCGCCTGCTGCCCGCCATCGGGGCTCTCTGGCATCTGGGCACCTGGGACTGGGAGCTAGTAGTAGCAGACCCGTGGCTGCTGTAGTAACCTGGCCGGCAGGCATACGGCTTAGGCCCCTTTTGGTTTCAAAAAAATTTGCAAAAAAACAGTAGATTCTCTGTCACATTGAATCTTTAGACGCATGTATGAAGCATTAAATATAGATAAAAAATAAAACTAATTATATAGTTTAGACGAAATAGACGAGACGAATCTTTTAAGCCTAATTAGACTATGATTAGACATTAATTACCAAATAACAACGAAAATGCTACCGTTACATTTTGTCAAAAATTTTGCTAACTAAACAAGGCCTTACGGCAGGCTCAGGCTCTAGCTACAGTACTCCTAGCTCACGGGGCCGGCCGGGGCGCGCTGCTCGAGAGACCCTGCGTGCAGGCGCCTACGACGTACTCCTACGCTTCTATACGTACAGTACTCCTCCTACGTACGAATAGACCGCTGCGGCTGGTACGTGCGTGGTCACTGTGCGGCAGCGACCTTGCATTGCTCGGCTTGGAGCCTGTTTAGTTGGCCACCTGAGCAAAAAAAAGTTTGTGTAGTATTTGTCATATCAAATTTTTAGATGCATGTATGGAACATTAAGTATATGTAAAAAATAACTAATTGTACAGTTTGTCTGTAAATATCGAAACGAATCTTTTAAGCATAGTTAGTCCATAATTAGATAAATTTTGTCAAATAACAACAAAAAGTGCTACAGAAACTTATCCAAAATTTTTCACCAAGGCCTCGTTTAGATGAGAGAATTGGGGAGAAAAACACTGTATCAGAATTCCTGTAGCATTTCGTTTGTTTTTGGTAAAAAATATCTAAATTTTGACTAACTAGGCTTAAAATGTTCGTCTCGCAAAGTACAACAAAACTGTGCAATTAGTTTTTGATTTCATCAATATTTAGTACTCCATGTATTTACCGACATTTTGATGTGACGGGAAATCTTCTTTTTATAGTGAAATTTGAGGAAAGAATTGGAAAACTAAACAAGGCCCAACTAAACAGCATCGGCTATAGCTCTGGCCGGCCAAGTGGCGACCGGCGACTAGTATGCACGCGCTGCGCCGGTGCACGCAGATGCAGCATGCGCCGGAGCGATTCGTTTCGTATCTGCTGCGTCTGCGTACGGTACGGCAGTCATCTATCAGGTGACGCGACGTGATAATAGCACCCGGCTAGGAGTACTGTACTTTGCCTACTGTATGGGATCACGCACGCGGCAGCACGCATTACGACGTAGTACGAGCATCTTTTGTTCGTCTGCCCTATTTTTTTCCCCTCTCAGCCCGTATTGACATTTGTTTATCCGATCCTTGGACGTGCAATGTGCAGCAGCGCCTACCGCCAAGTCGTGGAGGTAGTGTTTGGTTCTAAAGAGTGAGGCCACGTTAACATTGCAAATATTTTAAACCCGATAAATAGTACTATTTTCGTTTTATTTGACAAATATTGTCCAATCGTGAACCAACTAAGCTCAAAAGATTTATCTCGTGATTTCCAACTAATCTGTGTACTTAGTTATTTTTTTTACCTATATTTACTACTTCATGCATAGGTCCAAAGATTGATGTGACGAAGAGAGTGAAAAAATTCTAACTTTTGGGGTGCATCTAAACAAGGCCTAAAGCCATATTCGCTTAAACTTATCAGCCGTACCATTTCAGTAAAATAACAATATTTTTCTTTTACAAAAAATCAACATCAGCATCAGTATTAGCTGTTTTTTCAGCAACCAAACAGGGCATTAGTAAAATACTGCTACAGATTTGCTAAATAACATCCGATTGTTTTGGCCTCTCTGAACAACCGGATTTCCTGGCCGAGCGATGAAAGACCGACGGGCGGTACCGCACGCGCGCTCGGCTTCCTCATCCAACCGGTCCCCACCCCAATCACCGCTGTCGCTTCGCCCAGGCAGCCCAGCAGCAAGCTACTAGTAGCATGCAAGCACACGACGGCACGCATGCGGCAAGTGCGGCAGCACAACAGCGCGCGCTCCACATCGCCTCCACCACAGGCTGCCACCGTCGGAATTTTTTGTTTTTGAAATTTGTGAAGAATTTGATATATTTGACATTTATTTCTCTGATATTTGTAATCTATAAACATAATTTGTAAATTTGGCATATGTTTATCTGAGATTTGCATTTATCCTCAAATTATATCACTGTATCCAATGATTTGCACTGAAGAAATCATTGTAAATATAGTAATAAGTAGGTTTAAATATAGCTATAAGACAGTGTAAGTGTATGGACAAATTCTGGTTGTTGGGGGTAGACAGATTCAAATACTACCGTGGCCATTTGAAACGATCGTTTTGACCCTCAAACTTTATGTTTCCAATTTCATCTTAACTATCGAAGTGATTGTTTCACTTCTCAAACAACACATTGCGGGTTCAATTTCATCTGTGATTATCAAAGTTCATGAACTAGACCAAAATGCACTTTCATAGTTCATGGAAGAAACTGACCTGAAAGTGCAAAGTTTGAGGACTAAATACGATCACTTTGATAGTTTGATAGACAGTCCAAAGATGAAACTGAGCCAAAAAAAATTAAAATTTGAGGATTGAGATGGCCCTTTTAAAAGTTTAGGGATGAATTTGAACCTTAAACAGTAGCTGAAGGACCAAAATGACGATCTACCTTGTAAAGAGAAGGTGATACGGAACAGGATGGTCCTAGTTTTCTATACGGTAGGTGTGGGATAATCCTTAGATGCGAGACAGTCTCAGCCATGGAAAAAAAAAGGCGAATGTGCTTAGCCCTCTCTCACGCCATGTGCTTCGTTTCCTCCTCTCGTGGCACGCCGGCGTGGGCAGTGGGTGGTCGAACGGTCACAGGGCGACCGGCGAGCGGGCCCAGGCTGGCCGCTTGCCCGCGATGCCCAACGGATGTGGAGCCCGGTAGGTACGGCCGGGATCTTCTCCGGCCGGCAGCGGTTGCTGGTTGGTTGGTTCTTGGCACGCGTCGGCGTACACCCACGCTGGCAACAGTAGCATAGGCGCATGCTTCTTCCTCGCTTTGAAAGTGTCATTTTTTACTTTTCAACTTCTTGTTTGATTGTTCATTTTATTTAAAAAAAAATCGAGTAATAAAATAATTAAATCATTCTTAAAGTATCTCTAATAATAAAATAAGTCATAATAATTAAATTATTATTAAAGTATAAAATTTTTAAATAAGACGAAGAGTACGTGGAAGCATGCAGGAGAAAATTCACTTACTCCGTACACCCAGTAGCATCAAGTACGAGAGTACGAGAGTACGATTGAACAATTAATTATTATTTTTACCTATATTTACTAGGTCATGCATGGGTCCAACAATTAATTATTATTTTTACCTATATTTACCTATATTTTTACCTATAATTAATCAATGTTTGAACCATCATTATCAAATAAAAATAAAATTTCTACCGTACTGTACAGTGCAGCACAGTAATTTGGCGTGTCCAAATCGAGCATCTAAACCAGGCCTAGGCGTACTGTACTTTGCCTACTGTATGGGATCACGCACGCGGCAGCACGCAGTACGACGTAGTACGAGCATCTTTTGTTCGTTTGCCCTATTTTTTCCCCTCTCAGCCCGTATTGACATTATTGTTTATCCGATCCTCGGACGTGCAATGTGCAGCAGCGCCTACCGCCGAGTCGTGGAGGTAGTGTTTGGTTCTAAAGAGTGAGGCCACGTTTACATTGCAAATATTTTAAACCCGATAAATAGTACTATTTTCGTTTTATTTGACAAATATTGTCCAATCATAAACCAACTAGACTCAAAAGATTTATCTCATGATTTTCAACTAAACTGTGTACTTAGTTATTTTTTTACCTATATTTACTACTTCATGCATAGGTCCAAAGATTGATGTGATGAAGAAAGTGAAAAAATTCTAACTTTTAGGGTGCATCTAAACAAGGCCTAAAGCCCTATTTGCTTAAACTTATCAGCCGTACCATTTCAGTAAAATAACAATTTTTTTCTTTTACAAAAAATCAATATCAGCATCAGTATTAGCTGTTTTTTCAGCAACCAAACAGGGCATTAGTAAAATACTGCTACAGATTTGCTAAATAACATCCGATTGTTTTGGCCTCTCTGAACAACCGGATTTCCTGGCCGAGCGATGAAAGACCGACGGGCGGTCCCGCACGCGCGCTCGGCTTCCTCATCCAACCGGTCCCCACCCCAATCACCGCTGTCGCTTCGCCCAGGCAGCCCAGCAGCAAGCTAGCATGCAAGCACACGGCGGCACGGATGCGGCGAGTGCGGCAGCACAGCAGCGCGCGCTCCACATCGCCTCCACCGCAGGCTGCCACCGTCGGATTTTTTTTTGTTTTTGAAATTTGTGAAGAATTTGATATATTTGACATTTATTTCTCTGATATTTGTAATCCATAAACATAATTTGTAAATTTGACATATGTTTATCTGAGATCTGCATTTATCCTCAAATTACATCACTGTATCCAATTATTTGCACTGAAGAAATCATTGTAAATATAGTTAGTTATAAGACATTGTAAGTATATGGACAAATTCTGGTTGTTGGGGGTAGACAGATTCAAATACTATTGTGGTCATTTGAAACGATCGTTTTGACCCTCAAACTTTATGTTTCCAATTTCATCTTGGAACTATCAAAGTGATTGTTTCACTTCTCAAACGACACATTGCGGGTTCAATTTCATCCGTGATTATCAAAGTCTAGCAACTATTTCATAGTTCATGGAAGAAACTGATCTCAAAGTGCAAAGTTTGAGGACTAAATACGATCACTTTGATAGTTTGATAGATAGTCCAAGGATGAAACTGAGCCAAAAAAAATAAAATTTAAGGATTGAGATGGCCCTTTTAAAAAGATTAGGGATGAATTTGAACCTTAAACAGTAGCTGAAGGACCAAAATGACGATTCTACCTTGTAAAGGGAAGGTGATACGGAACAGGATGGTCCTAGTTTTCTATAGTGTTTAGCTGATAGGCGGTAGGTGTGGGATAATCCTTAGATGCGATACAGTCTCAGCCATGGAAAAAAAAAAGGCGAATGTGCTTAGCCCTCTCTCACGCCATGTGCTTCGTTTCCTCCTCTCGTGGCACGCCGGCGTGGGCAGTGCGTGGTCGAACGGTCACAGGGCGACCGGCGAGCGGGCCCGGGCTGGCCGCTTGCCCGCGATGCCCAACGGATGTGGAGCTCGGTAGGTACGGCCGGGATTTCTCCGGCCGGCAGCGGTTGCCGGTTGGATGTATGTACTCCCTCCGTCCCGAAATAAAAATACATCTAAAGTTTGAAATTTGTCCCACAAATGAAGGTAAATATAGGAACAGTATAGGAGCAAAAAAAAAAATAGGGAGCTACGTGGAAGTGTCTGGACCACTCATTTGCTCGCTCGTTCCCATTGGAGTCCCGTCCAACGGCAGGCTGCTCCATCTGCACCTGTACTGCCGATCGCTAGACTACACTTTTTAGGGGTAAAAATGTAATTTCACATCTAAAGTAGTTCAGAGCAGCTCCAGCGTACTTGCTAAGGAGGTGCTAGTAGGAGAGAGAAAGAAGAAAAACAGGTGCATCACGTTGGAGGGCCGGTGCTATCCTAGCACCTGCTGGCACCCGTGGCAAAATTGAGCACCCGGTGCTCTAAATAAAAATATTTTTCTCCTAGCTTGCTTCCCATCCTGGTAGTCTTGCACGTGGTGGTAACTGCTGCATGCGCCCCACTATTAGCAAAGGCACGCGGTGCTACACATTGGAGAGAAAAAAAAAATCTTAGCACCTCTATGACATCACCTTGGTGGTGCTATACACTGTGGATGTCCTTACACATTTGAATCCGTGTTTTTATTATGGGACGGAGGGAGTAGTTTTTGGCACGCGTCGGCGTACACCCACGCTGGCAACAGTAGCATAGGCGCATACGTGGAAGCATGCAGGAGAAAATTCATTTACTCCGTACATCCAGAAGCATCAAGTACGAGAGTACGACGCGTAGGCCAGTAGCATGGGGAGAGTACTAGGGTGGAAATGGATATCGAACTTTTACCCGTTTTGTCTAAATCTTAGGCCCCGTTCGGCAGGCTGTTTTTTGGATTATAAGCCGACTATGGCTGATTTGCTATGAGAGAAAAATATTGTTCCACGACTGATAAGCCGTGCTGATAAGCTCAGCCGAACAGGGGGTTAGATTTCGATATCTGAGATTCGGCTATGTTTTTAATATAATAGATGCTAAAATGGATATATCTGGATTTATTCCTCATAGCTTTTCTCTCCCTCTATCCAATTTTAGTTTCATATTTTAAAAAATCCTAAAATATCCGGCCGTAATCGTATCTGTGACGATTATGAACATGACGAAACTATTTAAAAGTTATCTCTATGACACATGATTAATGACTAATGCTGTAAAATTTGATATTTAGATATACGTAGATACTAAGTTTGATTCAATGTTGACTTGATTTAGTTTGAATCTTGTATATTTGTTGTTATAAATTTTACGTATATTGATTCATTATTATTTTTTTGTTGACTGATATTTTTGCATCCATACTTGAATGCATTTGTTTCCATATAAATGTTTTTATATTATATATCTTCATTTTTATTAAATATCCAGACGCGAATATGCATCCATCTTTTATTTGTTTTTCATTCGTATTTGAGAATATTCGAATCGAGGGCCTTGTTTAGATCACTAAATGTCGGTGTTCGGTTCCGAGGGGGTCCTAAACCGACGAGTAAATGCTGCGTGTCCCTTTCCTGGATGGTGATGCAAGGAGAACACACGGGGGTTTATCCTGGTTCGGGCAAAAGAAGGCCCTACGTCCAGCGAGGGGGGAGAGAGTTTTGTATTTCCTTGCACCGAGGTGCTTGTGTAGGGGTTACAAGCTTGCGAGAGAGGGCGACGAGCCCAAGTCTCAAAGAGGAAAAAGAGAGTACAAGGATGATTTGCTTGAGATGTTGATCTCTATCTTGTATTTGGCTTGTTCTCCGTCATCTTTTGTAGTCCCCCGGCCTGCCCTTTTATAGGGCGAGAGGAGGCCAGGACGACGGGGAGTCTTGAAAAGATGTTTTGTCGATCCCTGTTGAGGTGACTGTAGCGACGTGCCCTAGGAATAGAAGGCCATCCCTGGACACCACGGTGACGTAGAGTACGAGACGCCGAAATGACCCGGAGCGCCGTGCCATGCCGTACTTCTTTCCCTGTTGAATTGTGCGGGGCGTCGAGGTTGGGTCGAGGCCGGGTCGAGACTGGACGGATAAGGCCGAACCCCAGGGATTGCGGTGTACGGGCTTTGTCGTATCCTCCCTCGAGGGTAACTGGTGACGTACAGTGCACGGTAAGGTGTGTACAATGACGGTTTTCACCTCCCATCACGAGATGGGCGGTAAAACAGTGAGGACTGATACTGGCATTGTTCCCACGTCGATCCTGGTTGCAGCCATGCCGGTAGGTGGTAGCAGGTAATCGCATTAAATGTTATGGCTTTTGTCTTGGGGTAGGTAAAGAGAAGGGATCGAGCATCTCGACCCCCGGGGTCACGCAAGTTGGAGTTTTACCGGTGGGCGGACGAGCCTCGTGCGAGTCGGAGTGCGGTCGAGGTACCTCGCTGTACGGGACGGGGCGCAGTCGAGGCGCCCCCGTCGAGGGTGCCTCGTACGAGTCGGGGCCGAAGCGCAGCCGAGGCGCTCCGTCGAGCTGCCCTCGTACGAGGCGGACCTGATGTGCGACCACATTTGGGTGTGGCTTAGTCGTTTTGTTTTTTATTATCGTTGGATGTGGGTACCCCTATACCGTTGGTACCGACAGTAGCCCCCGAGCCTTTTGGTGAGTGTGCGATCACTCTCCTAGAGGCTTTTTTGCTGATGAACTGGAGTCGTAGCGTCGTTGACTTTTCTGGTGGGGGCGCGCGAGCGCACCTGCCGGGTGTAGCCCCCGAGGCCTCGGTGGACTGTTAAGACTCCTCCGAGGTCTTTTACGTGTTTTATCGGGGAACAGTTTGATGCGGTCGAGCCCCCGAGCCTCGTGCGCACGAGGTCGATCAGAGTCCCGGCCGTCTTCCGTTATGTGACCCTCACGCTCCTCCTTCAGAAAGGAGGAGGGGTGGGGAACGCCGTACTACCCCTGTTTAGGCGAGTTCCAACGATCTCCGGTGAGCTGCTAGCGGGGGAATTCGAGCGAGAGCTCGTGCTCCAGTCGTTAGGAGTCGGCTAGTGGCCCGGAGGCGCCCTCAACAAATGCCAAGGAGTGGTCGTGTGGATGTCGGTTCCCTTCGACGGGATCCGAGGGCTCGTTGCCTCCCTCGAGGGGATTCCTACGTTAACCTCCTTCTTTGACCTCGAATACATCTTGAGGTGCCTCGAGAGCGTGGCTCGAGCCCTGGCCATGTACGGGCGCACCTCTGGTCGTCCCTAGCTCTGTTGCTCGAGGGCAGCTGTCGAACCCGGGTCGAGGGCCAGCTTCCGTTCCCTCGAGACTTATGACGGGCTCGGGGCCCGTTTACCAGGCATCTAGGAATATCCGTCCGTGGATCTCGCCCCGCCCGTTAGCCAGGCGCGCCTTTTTAGGGCGAGAATGGCGCGGTAGTGGGCGACGTGGCGTTCGGTTACGGCGTGGGGGACGGCCACGTGCCCGGCTCCTGCGAGATGTGGGGGAAACGGTTAGGTGAGCGCATTTAATTTAGGAAACTGTTCCTACCTTTTCGCGCGGCCGTTGGGCTTCCGCCAGGGCATATAAAATCAAAGCCTAGGGGTCTGCGTTCCCCACCGGTCCCTTGCGTTCTTGCAATCTTCTGCCTCAGACAGCCCTTGCCTCCTTGCGCTCTCCGCCCACATCACCGCCGCCACCGCATCCTCTTCGCTCGTCCGACCCTGCGAAGCGCCAATGGCAGGAAAGAGCTAGATCATTCCCGCCGACGACTGGGCCGCCTCCTCGGTGACGGAGAGGAGGTTGGAGGAGTTGGTCGAGGACGGGCTACTACGGCCGAGGACGAGTCGATCGCAGTCGGAGTGGATTGCGCCGCCTCTTGGCCACCGGGAGCCGGCGCCCCCCGAGGGGTACGTGGTGAGCTTTGTCTGCTTCCACGAGCGGGGGTTCGGCGTACCGGTGTCCGCCTTCATGTGCGCGCTCCTCCACTACTACCGGGTGGAGCTGCATCACCTCGCCCTCAACGCCGTCGCGCAGGCCGCCATCTTCGTGGCGGTCTGCGAGGGCTACCTTGGGGTGGAGCCGCAGTGGAACCTGTGGCTTCACCTCTTCAAGGCCGAGCTCTTCGCCAAGAAGGCGGGAGAGAAGGGGGTCCTGTGCGCGGCTCGAGTAGGGAGCTGCGTCCTGCTGGTGAGGTCGGGCCGGGCGGATCTGTATATCCCGGCTCGCCTTATTTCCTCGAACAGCGGTTGGCACGGGGGTTGGTTCTACCTCCGCAACGATGACAATTAGTTGCCGAGGTACACCGGCCGAGTGCTGACCGCTCGAGAGGACAATTGGGTCTACGGAGTCCCGAAAGCCGAGAAGCCGCGCCTGGACCCGCTGCTGGCGGCGCTGCAGCAGCTTCGCCTTTGGGGCTTGACGGCGGCGGCGGTGGCTATGGCCTTCCACCGGCGCAGAGTGAAGACCGGTCTAAGCAAGTTCACAAGAGGCCAATATTTACAAAGTGAGCTCCTCATGAACACCGTAATGAAGATGGATAGAAGTGGTATTGGGTACTTGGCAAATCAAGAGAAGAAGGCAAAAGCTCAACAACAAAGCAAGTCAAAGCCCAAGCCAAAGAGATGTGTTGAGTGTGGTTGTTGACGGTTCTTAAGTATCAATTATAACCATCAAATAAATAAAGAAAAGGACCTATATGCAAGCAACACCTAGAATTAGGGTTTGATCTAACAGAATTCCACGAGTTTTGCTGTTTATCTATTTCTGCAGGGGGTTATCAGGAAATACGGAAGAAAGGCCAACATGTCGGATTAATGACGGGATATTAACCGAACACGTAATTATCTTACATCTAGAAGATTCCAGAAGCCACGGGAACGAACGGGAGCCGTAACGGGGCCAGACACAGGGCGCCCGCCCTGTGCCCTAGGGCGCCCGCCCTGCCCCCGGGACCAATCAGGTCGAGTCTCGCGGATTATGCTCCACCGCCTTTGAGGATCAAGGAAAACCGTAGGATGAAGGTCGGTTTGATCCGACGGTCCAGATTCATCCAAAAGGGCTATATAAGCAAGGCCCCTGACCCCTGGTGGAGAAGACCCCAATTCATTATTTAGTTGCATATCTCTAGTTAGGGTTTAGAGAGAGAGGTTCCCTCTAGGGTTCCCACCTCTTAGGGCTTAGCATCCAATGTGAAAGTAGAATTAGTTCTACTAGATTGAGAGAGATAGAGTGGAGGTGTAGATCGGAGGAAGCCGGCCTGTCGGTGTCTACTCCGAGGTTGTACCTGCGGGAGCAAGTTCTTCTAACCCGAGGCTTGTTCTCAGGATTCTTCAGTATTTCGACTTCTAAATTCTAGTAAGTTCTTTGTTTTATTGTTCTTTGGTTTATGAGTTTACTTTGATCTCTTCGCGTAGAGTTTAGAGTAATCATCTCTAGCGTAAACGTGGTGTTTAAGCTAGGATACTCATAGATATCCCCTCGTCTAGCCGGACCGTGGTAGTAGCGAGGAACGTGACAATTCCGAGTTACCTTTGTATTCCATATCCCGTTAGCAGGATCGATAGGGTTTATAGGTGCGGGTTGAACATCCTTTGTGGTGTCTAGATTCGTAAACCTCCCCAATAGAACAGTAGATCATCCTTACCAAGGTTAGAAGAAGAGTGCGGTTGTAGTCTTCTCTATACATCACTCACATCGAATCATAGTGGTTGTAGCCTAAAGGTTAGTAGTAATAGATTTGGTTAGTCAGATGCACTCTTTCTCCTAAAGGTAAAAATATAAATACGATACCCAGGATAACATCTCGGGTGAAGTGCTCACCGATATCCGTGCGCTTGCGGATCCTATTTCCTAATTGCGTTACCAAATATCAACAAGCATTTCTGGCGCCGTTGCCGGGGAGAAAGACGGTTTGCTGAGATAACCTTGAGTCTTACTACTAGCTTGTATTCATACTTTTTATTTTCTTATCTTTTTCATTCTTTCTTTTTCTTTTTACCAAAAATGGAAAACCAAGGTTCTATATCTATCTTTGATGCCGCAACACCTTCAGCAACTGACCTTTTATCATGGGAGTCATCACAGCCTATCCAAACACCCCAGTATAAGTTAAGTTCAAGGTTGATTGCGATGATTCAAAATTTATCTTTTTCGGGAAAGGAAGACGAAAACCCTTACCTTCATATTAGAGATTTTGAGCAGACATGCGATTGTCTTCGCATTGATGGCATCTCTGATAAGACTTTACGTTGGAAGCTTTTTCCTTTTTCTTTAAGAGGAGAAGCTAGACGATGGTATAGTCAGAAGGTAAGTCAACAGCAAGGTGAATGGGGAGTTTTAAGAGCCAACTTTTGTCTAGATTTTTATTCCCTTGACTGTATTGGTGACCTTAGACTCGAAGTCCTATCTTTTAAACAAAAAGATAATAAAACTTTGGGGAAATCCTGGAAACGTTTTTCTGATCTTTTAGAATCTGGTCCAAAACTTTTGCTTGAAGACACTGTTCTTTTATTTCACTTTTTTCGAGGTCTTCAGAAAGATAATAAACAAATGCTGCATACTATGGCTAGAGGTTCTTTCTTTCGTATCCCTACTGATGAAGCTAAGGGGATCTTGAATAGAATCCTAGAAGCTGAGATGGATAATGCCCTCCATGATAAAACCTACGAAGCCGAAGTAGACACTCTGCCAAATTTTTCATCTACTTTAGCTATCCCAGGTTCTGAGCCACAAAAGGAAGAAATTCTACCATCTGATTTCATGCTAGACATAGAATCTGATCTCTTTGCCGATTTTGGAAACATTTCAAACTACCATTCTATAGACCGACCCCAAAACGGCCAATTTAGCATTTGTTTACCAAGTGAACGTCAATTGAGAGAGCTTATCTCGGTTATGAGTAGCGAATGGTTAGAGGAGTCAGAGCTTTCCTCTGAAGTAATCCGAGTGGACACACCCTCTATAACTATACGCTGTGCTTATAATTCTGATCAATTTAACGCTCTCTATAATCCTGTTGTGGGGATCAATATTATGTCCGAAGCTTTTGCACTTAATTTATTTGGGAAACTTGTTTTAACCCCCACAACAAAGGTCATAAAGGAATCTTCGGGACGATTAGTCCCCAGTCTTGGAATTATTAATGTCCTACCCTTTATGGTAGAAGGCTCCATGGTTCATTTGAACTTTTATATCTTTGATATATGTGGTTTCGACCTACTGATTGGACAACCTTTTAGAAGACTCCTTTATGAAGGTCAAACTAGAAAGCTCCACATTTCCTTGGGAAAGGATTTTAAACTTCCAATTACAATAACTCACTTCTTGAATAATAAGACCGAGCCATATCTTTTGCCTGATCCTATGGAGGAGGTAAAGGCTGCATCTCTAGAACTTTTAGATGATCCAGACTTAGAAGAGGAAGCCCCCTTCTTCACTGAAGAAGAGGCCGAACCTTCTGAACCTGAACCCTTAGATGAGTTTGCAGAAACACCTAGACCCCCCATAGAACTCAAAACTTTACCACCCGGTCTTACCTATGCTTTCCTAAACAATAATCCAGAGTTTCCTGTGATCATTAGTAATAAACTCACTCAGGAGCAAACTCTGCGATTAATGACCATTCTTGAAAAACACCACTCTGTTTTCGGCTACTCACTTCAAGATCTCACAGGAATCAGTCCTATGATTTGTACCCATCGTATTCCGACAGATCCTTCTGTTACACCCTCTCGAGAGCCTCAACGTAGACTTAACAACGCGATGAGAGAGGTAGTTAAAAAAGAAGTTATAAAGTTGCTGCATGCAGGGATTATATATCCTGTGCCGCATAGTGAGTGGGTAAGCCCTGTTCAAGTTGTGCCTAAAAAGGGAGGCATGACTGTTGTTACTAATGATAAGAATGAGCTAATTCCGCAACGCACCGTCACTGGGTGGCGGATGTGCATAGACTATAGAAAACTTAATAAAGCCACGAAAAAGGATCATTTTCCTTTGCCTTTTATAGATGAGATGCTTGAGCGGTTAGCAAAACACTCGTTTTTCTGTTTTCTAGATGGATATTCAGGGTATCACCAGATCCCTATCCATCCTGATGATCAAAGCAAAACCACTTTTACATGCCCATATAGAACGTATGCTTATCATAGAATGTCTTTTGGGTTATGTAATGCACCAGCTTCTTTTCAAAGATGTATGATGTCTATATTTTCTGATATGATTGAAGAGATTATGGAAGTTTTCATGGATGATTTCTCAGTTTATGGAAAAACTTTTGATAGTTGTCTTGAGAACATAGATAAGGTTTTGCAAATATGTGAAGAAAAGCACTTAATCCTTAATTGGGAAAAATATCATTTTATGGTTAGAGAAGGAATAGTGCTAGGACACCTAGTGTCTGAAAGAGGTATTGAGGTAGATAGAGCTAAAATTGAAGTAATTGAACAACTACCTCCACCTGTGAATATAAAAGGAATTCGAAGTTTTCTTAGCCATGCTGGTTTTTATCGTAGATTTATAAAAGACTTTTCATTTATTACGAGACCACTTACTCTTTTGCTAGCCAAGGATGCTCCTTTCGAATTTGATGATGCATGTCTAAATTCTTTCAATTTATTAAAGCAAGCACTCATCTCTGCACCAATCATTCAACCCCCTGATTGGTCGTTGCCTTTTGAAATTATGTGTGATGCTAGTGATTATGCTGTGGGGGCAGTTTTGGGACAAACTAAAGATAAAAAGCATCATGCAATTGCTTATGCAAGTAAAACTTTGACAGGAGCTCAACTTAATTATGCAACCACTGAAAAAGAGCTTCTGGCTATTGTTTTTGCCATTGATAAATTTAGATCTTATTTAGTTGGAGCTAAGATAATTGTTTACACTGATCATGCTGCACTAAAATATTTGCTCACTAAGAAAGGTGCTAAACCTCGCTTAATCAGATGGATTTTATTACTCCAAGAATTTGACTTAGAAATAAAAGATAAAAAGGGAGTAGAAAATTCTGTTGATGATCACTTGTCTAGAATGTACTTTAAGAATTCACAGGAACCCCCCATTAATGACTCACTCCGGGACGACATGCTTTACGGGATTAACAGATCTGACCCCTGGTATGCAGATATTGTTAATTTTATGGTTTCAGGTTATGTACCACCCGGAGCAAACAAGAAGAAGCTTATTCAGGAAAGTCGTTCACATATATGGGATGAGCCATATCTCTTCCGAGTATGCGCTGATGGCCTACTTAGAAGATGTGTGACCACTGAGGAAGGATTGAAGATCATCGACAGATGTCACTCATCACCATACGGAGGTCACTATGGAGCATTCCGTACACATTCAAAGATCTGGCAATGTGGATTCTACTGGCCTACAATGTACGATGACACGAAGCAATATATCAGAAGATGTGGGCCATGTCAAAGGCACGGAAACATAAATACAAGGGATGTCATGCCACTCACCAACAACCTTCAGATTGAACTCTTTGATGTCTGGGGAATAGACTACATGGGTCCATTTCCCCCATCTAAGAAGTGTGAGTTCATCTTGGTGGCGGTTGATTACGTCTCCAAGTGGGTAGAGGCACTACCTTGCAAACATGCCGACAATATCAGTTCGAAGAGGATGTTTGAGGAAATCATATTTCCAAGATTTGGAGTCCCCAGGATAGTGATAAGTGATGGAGGATCACACTTCATTGACAAGCGCTTCGAGCACTATCTATCAAGACATGGAATCCGTCACAATGTCGCTACTCCCTATCATCCTCAGACAAGTGGCCAAGCAGAAACTTCTAACAAGCAAATCAAGAACATTCTTCAGAAGACGGTGAACGAGATGGGAACGACATGGAAGGACAAGTTACCCGATGCACTCTGGGCTTACCGGACAGCATACAAGACCCAATTGGAATGTCTCCATACCAATTGGTATACGGAAAGACCTGTCACCTACCTGTTGAACTTGAGTTCAAGGCACACTGGGCCATAAAAAGATGGAATATGGACCTAGATGTCGCCGGAAAACATAGAAGAATGCAATTATCGGAGTTAGAAGAATGGCGGGAGAAAGCATATCACAATTCAAAGATCTACAAAGAAAGAGTCAAGAGATGGCATGACAAGAGGATCAAGAAGAAGGAGTTTTCACCCGGAGATAAGGTATTACTTTTTAATTCCAGGGTGAAGCTTTTCGGGCATGGAAATCTCCGGAGCAAATGGGAAGGACCATTCAAGGTAATTCATTCATCATCCCACGGAGCTATCACACTTTAAAATGATGAAGGTACGTTATTCAAGGTAAATGGTCAACGTCTTAAATTATTTTTAGAGCCCAATAAAGAATTAGAAGAAATAGACGTGATCAATTTTTACCTTCCAATTAAAAATTAAAGCCCGACGCTAACAAGAGGATCGATGAGTTAGAGCATAGTTTTAGGAGGCGTGAGCGTCGCTGAGCTATCTAGATTAGATCTTGGGGCTATATATGTCTTAGTTATTATTAGATTCGATTAGGTTCGCTTATAATCAGTTGAGATCTATTATATTCGGTTATTATTATTATTCGGTTGTAATAAATGCCTCAAGATTAATAAAGATTATTATTAGTATGTCTTGTGTGTCTCTACTTTACTTTTGTGCAAGAAAGCAGAAAACAAGTATGGGGGAGATTCCCTGACATGTCACACACACTTCGATCGCACCACTCCATGAACCAGGTACACACTCTGCACACTTTTATTACACACTTACACACTCACCTTAGTTTGTGCAGAATTTTATCTCTCTAAACATGATAAATTAAAAGGATAAAAATGCTTATAATCATGATCAATCTCACTCTGTGATATTTCCTGAAAACCTGCAATTATTAAAATTATTTCAAAACCCTGTGTTGCTAAAAGTCATTGTGGAATAAGAGATGGTAAGGGTATGAGTACCTTATTCTTAGTATCTTTATTGCTTGGAGAATTTGTTTTAAAAATCTTAAAATTATAGCTACCATCCTCAAGTTTTATATGCCTGCTAACCATGAAAATATTAATTAAAGCTATCTGCTTTGTATTGAGTTTGTTCAAAACAAGTTAGACCCTTGTTGAGAGATTTATCATACTCCTAAGATCAAGACATTTTTATTCAGAAAGATTCACTCTTCCGAAGTATTATTGCGTTAGAGGCATGGGCTATGCAAAATTATAAATATATCGAGGAAATAAAAAAGGAGCAAGTGCTCGATAACCTCGTGGAAAAAAATGGACAAGTGTCCGGCAGTAGAATTAGGGGTACCTCGGTATCCACCCAAAATGAAAAAAATGAGATATGATAAAAATATGATGGAAAGAAAATGATAGCCCATGGTCCCTCTAATAAGCAATATGCCAGTAAGAGTGACAAGTTTTTAATTTTCAAAATCTTTGATCTAAGAGTATGGCATTCTTCTCCTCGGATCCGGTTTTGCCCATACAATAAATGTAAGGTATGTATGCTTAAAGAATTATTTTTGCAAAATCAAAACAGCCTCAGAGAGAAATATAAAAGATAATGAGTGACTCTGAGAGCACCTATGAGGATAAAGGTATGCTAAGTTTTTCTTTTCAAAAATATGTAAAAACTCCAAGTGATAGGGATTAAGAAGAAGAAAGGCTCTTTACTCTGACCATATATTTCCCTGACTATAAGTGCACAGTGGATTTTTACAACACCCTGCAGGTATGAAAGAATGTTTCAACCCTAGATGTTTTATTAACCAACCTTTTCTCGAGGACGAGTAAAAGCCTAAGTATGGGGGTGTTTGTTGACGGTTCTTAAGTATCAATTATAACCATCAAATAAATAAAGAAAAGGACCTATATGCAAGCAACACCTAGAATTAGGGTTTGATCTAACATAATTCCACGAGTTTTGCTGTTTATCTATTTCTGCAGGGGTTATCAGGAAATACGGAAGAAAGGCCCACATGTCGGATTAATGACGGGATATTAACCGAACACGTAATTATCTTACATCTAGAAGATTCCAGAAGCCACGGGAACGAACGGGAGCCGTAACGGGGCCAGACACAGGGCGCCCGCCCTGTGCCCTAGGGCGCCCGCCCTGCCCCCGGGACCAATCAGGTCGAGTCTCGCGGATTATGCTCCACCGCCTTTGAGGATCAAGGAAAACCGTAGGATGAAGGTCGGTTTGATCCGACGGTCCAGATTCATCCAAAAGGGCTATATAAGCAAGGCCCCTGACCCCTGGTGGAGAAGACCCCAATTCATTATTCAGTTGCATATCTCTAGTTAGGGTTTAGAGAGAGAGGTTCCCTCTAGGGTTCCCACCTCTTAGGGCTTAGCATCCAATGTGAAAGTAGAATTAGTTCTACTAGATTGAGAGAGATAGAGTGGAGGTGTAGATCGGAGGAAGCCGGCCTGTCGGTGTCTACTCCGAGGTTGTACCTGCGGGAGCAAGTTCTTCTAACCCGAGGCTTGTTCTCAGGATTCTTCAGTATTTCGACTTCTAAATTCTAGTAAGTTCTTTGTTTTATTGTTCTTTGGTTTATGAGTTTACTTTGATCTCTTCGCGTAGAGTTTAGAGTAATCATCTCTAGCGTAAACGTGGTGTTTAAGCTAGGATACTCATAGATATCCCCTCGTCTAGCCGGACCGTGGTAGTAGCGAGGAACGTGACAATTCCGAGTTACCTTTGTATTCCATATCCCGTTAGCAGGATCGATAGGGTTTATAGGTGCGGGTTGAACATCCTTTGTGGTGTCTAGATTCCGTAAACCTCCCCAATAGAACAGTAGATCATCCTTACCAAGGTTAGAAGAAGAGTGCGGTTGTAGTCTTCTCTATACATCACTCACATCGAATCATAGTGGTTGTAGCCTAAAGGTTAGTAGTAATAGATTTGGTTAGTCAGATGCACTCTTTCTCCTAAAGGTAAAAATATAAATACGATACCCAGGATAACATCTCGGGTGAAGTGCTCACCGATATCCGTGCGCTTGCGGATCCTATTTCCTAATTGCGTTACCAAATATCAACAGTGGTCAAGAAGGTCACTTTGCTCATGAATGCAAAACTCCACCACCACAACCCTTGCCCAAGCATGCTAGACCCTTTGCCTTCAATGCTCATTACATGCTAAGAAAAGATTCAAATGGAAAGATGAAAGTCATGTTCTTGGGTCCCCCAAACAAGAATAGGCCAAAGAAAATATGGGTTACCAAGTCACTAGTTGAGAAAGTCAAGGGTCCCTCTCAAGTTTGGGTCCCTAAACAAAAAGCTTGATCTCTTGTGTGTAGGTGAACTACAAGACCGGTGGATCTCATTGGGTTATTGATAGTGGTTGCACTCAACATATGACCGGTGATCCTCGTATGTTCACCTCCATTGAAGAGAATGGGATATGTCAAGAGAAGATCACATTTGGGGATAATTCAAAGAGCAAAGTCAAGGGTATAGGCAAGATTGCAATATCAAATGATCACTCACTCTCAAATGTGCTCTATGTTGCTTCATTGAGTTTCAACATATTATCCGTCGAGCAACTTTGTGACCTTGGCTTCCAATGCTTGTTCACACCAAATGAAGTGGAAGTTTCAAAGATAGATGACAAGCAAGTGATATTCAAAGGCTTTAGATACAACAATCTTTATCTTGTTGACTTCACCTCCGAAGATGCAAATTTGATGACATGTTTGTTCACCAAGACCTCACTTGGTTGGCTTTGGCATAGGAGGCTTGCACATGTTGGAATGAGCACTCTCAACAAGCTATTGAAGAAAGAACTAGTGAGAGGATTGAAGGATGTAAAGTTTGAAAAGGACAAACCTTGTAGTGCATGTCAAGCGGGCAAACAAGTTGCAAACACTCATCCAACCAAAGCTTTCATGTCAACCTCAAGAGTGCTAGAACTTTTACACATGGATTTGTTTAGGCCTACAACATACAAGAGCTTGGGTGGTAATCTCTATTGTCTTGTGATAGTGGATGACTACTCAAGATATACATGGACTTTCTTCCTTCATGACAAATCCGAAGTGGCAAGTTGCTTCAAGAAGTTGGCAAAGAGAGCTCAAAATGAATTTGAAGTCAAGATAAAGAAAATTAGAAGTGACAATGGCAAAGAATTTGACAACACCAACATTGAAGCTTATTGTGATGAAATTGGAATCAAGCATGAGGTCACTTCAACCTACACTCCTCAACAAAATGGTGTAGTTGAGAGAAAGAACCGGACTTTGATCATCCTTGCAAGAACAATGCTAGATGAGTACAACACCTCGGAAAAGTTTTGGGCCGAGGCAATCAACACCGCATGTTATGCTTCAAATCGCCTCTTCCTCCAAAAGTTTCTTGGCAAGACCCCCTATGAGTTGCTTAATGGGAAGAAGCCGGACGTCTCATTCTTCCGGGTGTTTGGTTGCAAATGCTACATCTACAAGAAGCGTCAACACCTAGGGAAGTTTCAAAGACGTTGTGATATTGGTTTTCTTGTTGGTTACTCATCAAAGTCCAAAGCATATAGAGTATTTAACCATACCACCGGTTTGGTTGAAGAAACATATGATGTGGAATTTGATGAATCTAACGGCTCCCAAGGAGCAATTGAGAATTGTGATGATGTAGGTGATGAACCCTTGAGGGAGGCCATGAAGAACATGCCCATGGGAGACATCAAGCCAAAAGATGATGACGACGATGTGCAAATCATTGATCCACCATCTTCATCACGTGTGTCTCAAGATGATGACAAGAATGAGAGAGTTGAAAATGAAGACACCTATATCTCTCATGAACAAGCCGAGGCACAAGCTCAAGATGTTGATGCTCCCCCTCCACCTCCTCAAGTGGTTGATAGAAGAAATTCACCTCTACTTCAAGCACATCCACAAGAACTCATCATAGGGAGTCCTACTAAGGGAGTGATGACTCGATCTCAAAAGCTTGCTTCTTTTGTTGAACATCACTCTTTTGTCTCTTGTGTTGAACCTAAGAATGTAGAAGAAGCTCTTCAAGATCCGGATTGGGTGAATGCCATGCATGAAGAATTGAACAACTTCACCCGCAATCAAGTATGGACACTTGAAGAGCATCCTAAAGGTGCAAGAGTCATTGGAACCAAGTGGGTGTTCCGAAACAAGCAAGATGACCAAGGCATAGTAGTGAGGAACAAGGCAAGACTAGTTGCAAAGGGGTTCTCTCAAGTTGAAGGCCTTGATTTTGGAGAGACCTTTGCACCTGTTGCAAGACTTGAAGCCATTCGTATCCTCCTTGCATATGCATCACATCATGATATGAAACTATATCAAATGGATGTGAAAAGTGCATTCTTAAATGGCTTTATAAATGAACTAGTCTATGTCAATCAACCTCTCGGGTTTGAAGACCCTAGATATCCTAATCATGTTTATAGGTTGTCCAAGGCGCTATATGGGCTCAAGCAAGCCCCTAGAGCGTGGTATGAGCGCCTCCGAGACTTCCTCATTGAGAAGGGCTTCACCATTGGGAAGGTCGACACCACACTATTCACCAAGAAGCTTAATGGGGAGATCTTCATTTGTCAAGTGTATGTTGATGATATCATCTTCGGGTCAACAAATGAAGATTATTGCAAGGAATTTGGTGAATTGATGTCGAAGGAGTTCGAGATGTCAATGATTGGTGAGCTCACATTCTTCCTTGGTTTTCAAATCAAGCAAATGAGAGAAGGGATTTTCATCTCTCAAGAAAAGTATACCAAGGATCTTCTCAAAAGATTCAAGATGGAAGAATGCAAACCAATCAAGACCCCAATGCCATCAAATGGACATCTCGACCTAGATGAGGGAGGTAAACCGGTTGATCAAACTCTCTACCGTTCTATGATTGGTAGCTTGTTGTACCTTACCGCATCTAGGCCCGATATCATGTTTAGTGTGTGCATGTGTGCTCGCTTTCAAGCGTGCCCTAAAGAACCTCACTTAAGTGCCGTAAAAAGAATCCTAAGATATCTTAAGCACACCCCAAGCATTGGTCTTTGGTATCCCAAAGGAGCTAGATTCCAACTAGTTGGCTATTCCGATTCGGATTATGCCGGTTGCAAAATTGATAGAAAGAGCACATCCGGAGGGTGCCATTTGCTTGGGAGATCCTTAGTATCTTGGTCATCTAAAAAGCAAAATAGTGTGGCTTTGTCCACCGCCGAGGCGGAATACATTGCCGCGGGGGCTTGTTGTGCACAAATCTTATATATGAAACAAACCCTCCTAGACTATGGAGTTGTTCTTGAAAAGGTGCCACTTTTATGTGACAATGAAAGTGCCGTTAAAATTGCTAACAATCCGGTACAACACTCTCGCACCAAGCACATTGATATCCGCCATCACTTTCTAAGAGATCACGTTGCTAAAAATGACATATCACTAGAAGGTGTACGAAGTGAAAATCAATTAGCGGATATCTTCACTAAACCTTTGGACGAGGCTACCTTTTGTAGGCTAAGAAGTGAACTAAATGTGCTTGATTCAAGTAACTTTAAAAGATGAGCGTGTGTTGTCCCTTGCATTGCATTGTATTATATGTCACGTTTATTTTATCGCAATGCATTTAGGGCTTGGCTAACACGGTTACGATAACCCTCCTTCGGAGGAGTGAAGAAGCCTAACCGTGGATCAAACTTGACAAGCAACCTAGCGTTACTTTCTTGTATTGCATTGCATATGCATGGTTGTTTGTTTGTCGTTTCTTTTCGGTTTAGCTTTGAGCAACCTCTGTGTTCGTCCATGGATAGAGAGAGCTTTTTGACGCTCCTAAAGGTCCAAAAACTCTATTGCTTGGCCATACGTTGCTCCTTGGGTGTTTATTGCCTATTTTCCTAAAAATAATACTAGCCTAAGGCAAAATATTTTAAAAAATTTGAGGGTTTGAGTGTGGTCACTCATATCATGTTCCAATTGGTGTTTATTTGTGTCTCTTTGAATTGAAACTTGATTGGGAGAAGTCGCGTCAGAGTTTGAAACGAAGAACGGCAAAGAACAGCAACCAGACGCTGGACCGGACGCTGCACCGGACGCAGTGATGCTTCACCACCGCGTCCGGTCCCGGCGTCCACCAGCGCATCCGGTCATCCAGAAGACCAACTCCAGACCTAGTGGCCGGACGCTGCACCGGACGCGCCTGTGTTGACCACCGCGTCCGGTCCCGGTTACCACCACCGCGTCCAGTCATCCGCGATGAATTCCCAAGCTCCCAGCGACCGGACTCTGACCGTGTCCGGTCAGTCCGCACCGGACGCGTCCGGTCACTCCAGGAGCTTACTGGAGTGTGACCGGACGCTGCACCACCGCGTCCGGTCATAACGACCACCGCGTCCGGTCATCACGCGTCGAGCGGATCTGAGCCCCTCATATAACTGTTCGATCTCGTCCGGTTTCTTCTTCACCCGACCGTATCCGCCGCCGCCGCTCGCCGTTTCACCGATCCGCCGCGCCCTTGCTCCCTGCTCGCCGCTGGCGACCACGCCCGACCTTTGCCGCGCGCCTCCTCGCCAGCTGCCCGCGCGGGCCTGCTCCTCCTCGCGCCCGAGGCGCTCGCACTCAGCCGGCTGCATCTCTGTTGCGCGCCACCGCCGCCGTAAGCCGCCGCTCCACCTCGCCGCCGGCAAGCCCTCCGCCACCGTAGGCCTCACCACAGCAGCCGCAGCTCCTCCCCCGTGCAGCCCTAGCCCCTCATCCTCCACCTTCGCTCGAGCTCCTAGGGTTTGCCCTAACCCTAGCCTAGAGTTTGCTCGAAACCCTCGCCTCAGGTGACGACTCGTTCGTTTTTCGTTCAAGTCTCGTCAATTCCGTTGCTAGGGCTAACCTTGACCGTTGTCATCCATTGATTATCTCGCTCGATCCTTTCAGTGCTCGATCGTCGAATTCGGGGATTCTCGCGACCTAAGTCACCGCTTCCTCTCACCGTCGTCTCGTCGATCCGAGGTAGTTTCGCGTCACGTTTTCACTTCGTATCTAATATGCTTGCTATCTCTAGGGTTTCGCACCTTTTAGTTATGTATGTGCTTATAGTATATCCTTCTATTCCATCGGTGCAGCGAGTCAGTCGGTGTGTCAGGGTCAGATCTGTTTGCTGAATCCGAGGCCAAGCCTGCGGATACGGATTGAGGCCAAGCCTCTCGAGTGTCAGTTCATCATCTTACAGAGGTTCTCAGTCAGTTGATCAGCATGGTGCGTTGCAAGAACGCCGGTGGTGCTCCTGGTGACGGGGACAACAGTCCTCCCCGTAGTGATGAGATTGCGCGTGGTAAGTGCATCAAGATGATGGCTAGGAAGAAGAAGAAGACGCTTACAGAGGCAGAGGTTGCTCAGGCCGTGGCAGATGCTGCAGAGCAGGCAGAGAGAGGTGGCAGACGCAGTGGCATTCACATAGGCGAGCGTCGCTTTCACCTTGAAGGTCGACAGCTCGGCACTGAGGCCACTGAGGGTACCGAGGATACTGGACTTACAGAGCAGATGTCAGTAGATCCACCCACAGAGCCGACAAAGGCTACAGAGGCTACACAGGCTACCGAGGCTCCACAGGCTACAGAGGATACAGAGAAGCAGCCAGCTCAGTCTCCACCACGTCGCCGCTCCACACGTGCTCGTACTCAGGTGACACCTAGGCCAGAGGGCCAGCGTCGTGGAGCACGTCCTCCTCCCAGAGCTAGAGGTTCACCCCCGGTCGAGCACTTTGACCTGAGGGGTGCTTCAGCACGTCAGGTGCAGGGGTTGAGGTTCGTGGAGGTCAGCCGTTGGTTTCCACCTGTCAGAGATCACAGAGCTTCAGAGGGTTTCTATACCCCACTTCAGGAGGATTTCTACAGGGCCTTAGTTGACAGTGGTATTGCTTTCAGACCTCAGAGGGTATGTCGACTTGAGGCATTGGTTGATGTTGTGGGAGAGCAGCTCCGTCCGCACCTGTCCTATATGCCTGGCTTGTCAGATCTTCTTGGACGGACAAGTGCATACTGCGGCACATGGGTCAGAGAGTTCTATGCTTCACTGTGGATTGATCCTGCCCATGAGTTCATTCACTTTGCTTTCAGAGGCCGCGATCACAGACTGTACAGCTCCAGAGCTCGAGAGATCCTCAGACTACCAGCTTCTGACACGAGGATCCATCAGCTGTGTTATGGACAGACTCCTCCACCCAGACGCCCTCACGGCGGTGCAGTGCCACCTACTGACCTAGTTTGACCCTGCTTTCGTGAGCCTTTTGGCGAAGGGTCTCGTCGTACGCCTGCCAGCCTGACGCCACTTGCCAGGGTCTTGGATGCTATTCTCAGACGCACTCTACTTCCCAGACTTGGCTACAGAGAGGGTCTGACACGTATGCAGCCTTGGGTTGTTCACCACCTGCTCTCACAGAGACAGTTTGACATCTGGGATCTTATTCTTAGTGAGATGGAGGACACCATAGCTGAGGGCTTCAAGGGTAATCGTCAGCTGCCCTATGCACACTGGATTTGCTTTATCATTAGATCTTCTATTCAGATGCCACCAGAGATCAGGGCGGAGATAGCAAACACTACTACTGCTTTCCCTGATTATGATATCCGTCAGCTTTGGGCCTTGGTTACTAGGGATCAGGCCCCAGCGCCAGGACAGCGTGAGCGCCCATACGTTCCTGAGACAGCAGCTGAGCAGGATGCCAGAGTTGACGAGCTTGCTGAGGCAGAACTTGCGGACCTTGAGGCTCAGACTGCTGATATACCTGAGGATGTGACTTTAGACAGCACAGATGAGGACTACCAGCCCATCCCCAGGTACCGGTCTCCTAGGTCCCATGACCACGAGGCCGGTGGCTCTGGCTCAGCCTCCCGCTCAGACCCAGCCATGGTGGCTATTCTTGAGAGGTTGACCCAGGCTCAGGAGCAGCAGCAGCAGCAGATACAGCGACAGGCATAGGACACAGCTGCAGCACTTGCACAGATTCAGGCTCGTTAGGATGAGTTTCAGCGACAGCAGCTTGAGATCCAGAGGCAACAGGTTGAGTTGCAGCGACAGAGTCAGCAGCAGTACATGGATCTCCTGCGCCACCTTATCACAGTCGGGGTTCTTCCGCCTGCTTCTGTCATGACTCAGGCTTTGCATTCCAGTGGTCCGTCGAGTTAGGGACAGCCGAGCTTCCAGTTTACATCTCCACAGCAGCAGGTTATCCAGTCCTTTCAGTCCCCGAGCTTCACTCTTATTCATACGGGGTTTACACCGTCAGACCAGCCTCGCCCGCACCTCCTGACAGGCACACCTATTGGTGATCTCAGTGCTACCTACAACGAGTTGACTGGTCAGCCGAGACCCTCGCACACTACTACGTTTCATACTTCGTCAGGGTTGTCAGCTCCCGAGGCAGCCGTTCCTCCAGTGACAGGGACCGGGACTACAGAGACCATCCCTTCTTCAGTTGCCTCGACAGATCCCCCTGCTATTGGCTCACTACAGGCTCAGGTTACTCAGACAGATCCACTTGTTGCTACTCAGTCAGCGCCTGTTCCTGCTCAGACCTAGACCACTTCACAACCACGTGCTTCTTCAGAGGGTCAGCCAGATAGCTCAGACTCCGAGGGCGATTCGCTACACTTCGTGATTACTCCACGCACCTCGGCACCTGACACGACTCCGTCTGTCCCCCCGTCAGATCATTAGATTAGTTTTTGGCGCTTGATGCCAAAGGGGGAGAGAGAGTAGTTTCAGGGGGAGTTTTGATAGAGGGTTTTCGTTCTTTGTGTGAGTTTTGATAGAGGGTTTTCGTTCTTTATGTGCTACATTCATGCATCATGTTTACTTTTTAGCATTGCATTCGTGTGACATTGTCGTTGAGTCGTAAACTTTGAGTCTTAATGTGTTATTCTCGTCACAGTTTTAATATATGTCACCGTTTTAGTTATAGCTCTAAGGTTGTGCTTCCGTGCCTCACTCCGATTTCTTATGAGCTATATCTTTTTGTGTACTAACGCTTTTTGTTTTATCTTATGAGTACACTCTTTTGGCTTGGGGCACATAAGCATTTCCTAACCCTTTGTGCTTATTGTGTTTTGCTTATGTGAACCAAGCATGCTCGAAAACCTCAACTCTAATCTTTTGAACCTTAGTGTTGTCATCAATCACCAAAAAGGGGGAGATTGAAAGCATCTAGGACCCAAGGTTTGGTTTCGACAATTGATGACAACGCTTTATTACCATGACTAACGTGTGTTTTGCCGAAATGTTGGTAAGTTAGGTCATGGAGATTATAACTGCTTTGGGCACCATGGTATTCGTGTCCCTTGATGGAAATCGTTTCGGTTTTCAAAAGAGTGACGTCAAGATTAAGGACGGTTAGTTCCGGATGTCGAGGTGTTGAGACACATTCGGAATAGTCGTTAGGATCTTCGTTTTTCTCTTTTGGCCATACTATAAAGGGGGGCATGAACGGGTAGCTTGACCTAGGCGAGTCCTATGTTTAGGTGTGGTGCACACTTGTTAAACTTGGCGCTAGGCAACCCTATAATAGCTCAAAGTTCAGTTGGAAGCAACTTGGTTGAAGTTGCGACGCGTTTCAGAAAGTTTCGGGCTGTTTCCCACTGACCGGACGCGGTCTTCGGCATGACCGGACGCGTCCGGTCAGTACGTTATCGCGGCTAGGGTTTCGGCCATGACCACCGGACGCGGTCCTCGCGAGGACCGGACGCGGTGGTCAGTGGCTGACATGTGTCACTTGAGGGAAACACCTGTCGGACGCGACCTGGGTGTGATCGGCGCGTCCGGTCACAGTCCAGTAAGGTCCAGAGAGGACCGGACGCGTCCGGTCATCACCGATCGGACGCGGCCTCGCGTCCGGTGCGAGTACAGTAAGCTCCTTTGCACGATCGGACGCGTCCGGTCACCCCTGACCGGCGCGTCCGGTCGTTCAGTTGAAAATCGCGTTTTGACCGTTACGGGCGACCGGCGCGTCCGGTCAGCCCGTGTGAGAACATAACGGTTCGTTTTCTTTGAGGGGTGTATAAATACATCCCCTCCACCTCTTTTAGAGGTCTCTTGCTCATTCAAACATCTGAGAAAACCCTTTAGAGTGCAAGGGAGTGCAAGAGCTCTAGTGAGGATAGAGGTTTGAGAATCAAAGTTTGAGAGTTCCTCACTAGTGATTCGAGAGTAGCAAGTGTGCATCCATCTCCTCATTTGGGCTCGTTGTGGTCAAGTGAGAGTTCTAGCTTGTTACTCTTGGTGATCGCCATCACCTAGACGGCTTGGTGGTGATTGGGAGTTTGGTGATCATCCGGCGGAGCTTGTGGATGACCCAACTCATGTTGTGAGCAGTTGTGGGTGATTCACCGCGACGGAGTGTCGAAGAATCAACCCATAGAGAGCACTTGATCCTTGCGCGGATCAAGGGGGAGCGACACCCTTGCGCGGGTGCTCCAACGAGGACTAGTGGGGAGTGGCGACTCTCCGATACCTTGGAAAAACATCGCCGTGTTCCTTGCCCTTTACATTCAAGCATTTACTTTCTCGTATTTACTTTCCTTGCTTGATTTACTTTCCTAGAATTGCCATGCTAGACTAGGATTGGAAACTAGGGTGCAAAACTTTTGTCGGTAGACTCACTAGGAACACAAGTAGGCACTAGGGGTGAATTTCGGCTTGTAGGATTTAATTCTTACAATTAATTTTTAGAAAAGCCCAATTCACCCCCCCTCTTGGGCATCTTGATCCTTTCACACCAGACCAGGCCCCGCAAGCTCAGGCGGAGGCTGGAACGGTGGTACCGGCGTCGTCATCGATGGCGCCACTGGTAGGCGTGAGGACCCGAGGCCAGCTGGCCTCGGAGGCGCAAAAGACGCAGGGCGGTGCACCGGCCAGGGCCCCAATGAGTGCCCGGCCTGCTGGTGGGGCCGCCGCGAGGCCACCGCCGGCCGCCCTGGGAGGCTCGGATCGTACGGGGTCGAGGCCCTTGGTGTCGATTTCCGGGCAAGTGTTTATGCTTGATTCTTCCGCCTTTCTCTGGAGCTGTTCGCTGACGTTCCTTCTCGTTTTGTAGTTTAAAGCGAAAGGCGGAGCCGATGGGGCCTACCCCCGTGAAGTTGCTGCGGGCTAGCGCCGTTGTCCTTAGCCGGACGGCGGAGCAGGATACAGCCTGGGTCCAGCGGGTCGAGGCCGCAAAGGGGCGCCTGCGATAGCAGCAGAGGGTGGCCCAGGTGGCAGCAGATGCCACGGTGGTCGCTGGCTTTGATCCCACCGCGGAGGGGTCGGGAGCGGCGAAGGTGGTGGCGCCCAGTACGGGCGAGGCGGAGCCCAGGCCGTCGCTGACGACCGAGGCTGCCGTCGAGGCCGTGACGGCCGAAGCATCCGTCCGCGGCGCGAAGCGGGCTGGTGCAGACGTGACTATGGAGGAGGTCCCGTCGGCGGTGGGACAGGAGGCGGCACAGGCGAGGGAGCCGCGGCCGCAGCAAGACCTACTGGCAGAGCCGGCGGCTACGGTGGGGGTCGGGGCCATCGAGCCCCCGCCTGAGGCTCCAGAAGAAGAGGCACCGGCGGTTGAGGCGCCGGCTCCTGAGGTGCCGGCGATCGAGGGGCCGGCTCCCACAGAAGGGCGGGCACCCGTGACCGTGGACCTCACCCTCGACGATTCCCCCCTGGACAAAGGGAAACAAGTGATCGGGGTCGAGGGGGGTGAGGCCACGGAGCAGGCCGGTGCCTTGACGGCCGTCGGAGAGGCGGGAACTGCGGGCGAGGCCGGTCCTTCTGCGGGGCTGGGAGACGCCCCGGCCGGGTCGTCGTCGTCATGGCCGGACATCGCCGCGCTGGCCATCGCGCGGGCGGAGGCGGAGATCCCACGGTGGGGGGGGTCTGTCCCTCCAGTTTAGGGACGCCGCGAACCCGGATGCTGAGCCCATTTTTACCCTGAACGACAGGGACGAGGTGCACCGCTGGGAGTACCTCGAGGGTCTCCGCCGACACCTCGATCGAGTGCTCCATGTGGCAACGGAGACCGTGTCGCGAGGTACGCGGGATGCCACCGAGGTATGTTCGACCCATCAGCTTTTTTCGTGGTTCTCTTGGTGTCTTTTTCCCTTAGCTTTTAATCTTTTTGGTTTTTTTCGAATTGTGATCAGGGGCTCAAGGAGTACTCCCGCCGCAAGTCACTCTTCATCCGGGATGAGAGTGGCGTGTGGGCTGCGCTGTCCCAGCAACGGGTTCTGGTCGAGGAGGCCCAGAAACGGCTTTCCGATCGGAACACCAAGATGGCTGAGCTGCGCGTTGCCTACGCGACGGTGAAGGAGGAGGCGATGCAGGCCTGGGTGACCGAGGCCGTGATGCGCACCGACGCGGCCAAGGCTCGGGAGGAGGCTGCCCAGGCCCGCAGGGATCTCGAGCCCCTGTCGGCACGGGTGAAGGAGCTCGAGGAGGACGTCTCCCAGGTCAGCCGTCCGCGCGACGCCCTCAACGTCCAGATTGGGCAGGTCACAGTTCGCTTCAGCGCGCTGAAGGACGAAATCACGGCGCTGAACGGAGCCGTCCAGGAGAAGGACGCGGCACTCCAGACCGCTCGCCAGGAGATCGAGGCGCTGAAGGCGACCATCAGTGACAACAGCGCCCTAGTAGAGCTCGAGCGGACATGCGGGGGGCTCCGCAACGAGGACGTGGGCTTGCAGACCCATACCGAGGGTAAGTATGATTGTTACGGCCACGGCATCGAGGCCCCGTGTTAGGTATTAATCTATTTTATCGTGTTTCAGAGCTGGAGAGGGAGAATCGGGTGGCCCAGGCGTCTGCCAATTCCTTCCAGAGCCTCCTCGAAGCCGAGACCCAGAGGACCCAGCTGCTCCAGGGCGCGATCACCACCGTGTGCGACGGCCTGGGGGTCAAGCCCGACGCCGACACCGGGGAAGATGTTCCGGAGAACTCCTTCATCCGTCGGATGGCGGCGCTGGGCCGCCTCGCCCGAGAGAAGATACGGGACAACCTCCATCATGGTGTAAAGAGGGTGCTGGCCGTCGTCCGGTCTGGGTTTGTGTTCGACATGGAGCTCGTTGCTGACGGCTTCATCACAGACCCGGATCGGTCGGACGAGGAGAACGAGAATGCCTGCCTGGAGCTGATTGGAGCCGCAGAAGAGCCTGGGAGCCGTCTGGCCTCGCTTTTTGAAGCCGAGGTGGTTCCGCCTGCTGACGACGAGGGCCTGTGAGCCAGATCTGAGCGCAAAGGCCCATGTAATAAGTTAGTATTTCGGATTTTGGTCATGGTGGCCTCGGAGGCCCTAAAAACTCGAAACATAAACCGGTTTGTGGTTATTTTAGTTTTATTTGAGCTTTTCTTCCCTTTATCGCTTGGATCGTGTTCTCGCATGATTTACCTAGCGCGCAGTTGCGTCCTTTGGCGTAAGGGAGCGAGTGGAGGTACCGTAGCCTCGGAGGCGTAAGTGATCTCACGGCTCAACTGCCCTCGAGCTTCAGGGTGATGTTGCGGCCTTGTAGATCGTGTGAGAACCCGATCTGAGCGACAGGGGGTGTGTTCTTTTTCAAAGTTAGGAACCGTTATTTAGATCTCCCTAGCGTGAAGTCGCACCTCTAGAAGGCGTGAGGGGTGAGCGGAGGTACCGTAGCCTCGGAGCCATAGGTGATACTCCTGGCTCGAGAGCCCTTTCGAACCTTAGGGCACTCGTGCGGCGTCGTCGATCTAAGAAGCGGTTCTTAAATTTAAAAAAGAGTGCAAGTTTTTTCAGGGACTGGGGGGTTCCCCCCTTGTAGCCCCCGAGGGAGGGTCGATTCTGGGAGTGCAGAGTCGATCCTTCCTCATTGTGAAACGAAAGTTTGAACATTGCTGTATTCTTTATTGATGAAAAAGAAATTACAGAGCCTCGAGGCTTTCTAAGAAAAAAAGTGATGTAGCTGTTCAATGTTCCAAGCGTTGGTGAAGATTTCGCCCTTCTCGTTGGATAGCTTGTAGGTGCCCGACTTTAGCACTTCTGCGATGATGTACGGTCCTTCCCATGGTGGCGTGAGCTTATGCCGTCCCTTGGTGTTCTGGTTCCGCCGTAGCACCAAGTCGCCGACATTGAGGTCACGCTTGCTGATGTGTCTGTCGTGGTAGCGTCGGAAACCCTGCTGGTACCTGGCAGAATGCAATAGAGCTACATCTCTGGCTTCCTCGAGCTGGTCGAGGGCGTCCTATCTTGTGGCGTCGTTATTTCTTTCGTTGTAGGCCTTCAACCTTGGGGATCCGTATTCTATGTCAGTTGGGAGCATTGCCTCAGACCCGTAGACTAAGAAGAACGGAGTGAACCCCGTGGCTCGACTCGGCGTTGTTCTTAGGCTCCACAGGACCGAGGGCAGCTCGGCAGCCCATCTTTTGCCATGTTTGTTTAGCTTGTCAAAGATTCTGGGTTTCAGGCCTTGTAGGACCATGCCATTGGCATGTTCCACCTGGCCGTTTGTTTTTGGATGGGCCACGGCTGACCAGAGCACACGGATATGGTGGTTGTCGCAGAAATCCAAAAACTTTTTACCAGTAAACTGGGCGCCATTATCCGTGATGATACAGTTGGGAACCCCGAAGCGATGGATGATGTCGGTGAAGAAGAGCACAGCTTGTTCGGACCTAATACTGGTGATGGGGCGGGCATCGATCCACTTGGAGAATTTATCGATGGCAACGAGCAAGTGGGTGAAGCCGCCAGTTGTCCTTTTCAAAGGTCCGACAAGGTCGAGCCCCTAAACTGCAAACGGCCATGTGATGGGGATAGTTTGCAGGGCATGTGCCGGAAGATGGGTCTGTCTCGCATAGTACTGACAACCCTTGCAGGAGCGTACTAGCTTGACGGCGTCGGAGACCGCGGTCGGCCAATAGAACACTTGTTGAAAGGCATTTCCGACGAGGGTTCGAGGCGCTGCGTGGTGACCGCAAGCCCCCGAGTGTAGATCGCTGAGCAGGTCCCTGCCTTGCTCATTTGTGATGCAGCGTTGGAGGATGCCAGTAGGGCTGCGGCGGTACAGCTCCCTACTGTCGCCAATGATCACAAAGGTTTTGGCCCGGCGAGCGATCCGTCGAGCCTCGGTCTTATTCGAGGGGAGGTCCCCTTAGATAAGGTAGTCGAGGTACGGAGCGCGCTAGTCGAGCTCGAGGTCAGATGGTGGGGTCGAGCCTTCCACTTGCATTACTTCAGCCCCGGTCGAGGGGGCTTCCGCCTCTGGTGGGGGAGGGGTCACGTCCCGTCGACCCCTCCATCCGACCCAAGGTCGACAGATGGCCGCTGGAGATCTTTTGCGAAAACGTTTGGTGAAACCGTAGTTCGACAGGACGCGATTTTCACGAGTTCATCGGCGGCCTCATTATACCTGCGTGCGACGTGGTTGAGCTCGAGGCCATGAAACTTGTCCTCGAGGCGCCGCACCTCTTGGCAGTAGGCTTCCATCTTGGGGTCGCGGCAACTCGAGCTCTTCATGACCTAATCGATCACGAGCTGGGAGTCGCCTCGAACGTCAAGGTGTCAGACCCCGAGCTCGATGGCAATTCTCAAGCCCGTGACGAGCGCCTCGTACTCGGCGACGTTGTTTGACGCAGGAAAATGAAGCTGGATGACGTAGCGCATGTGAATCCCGAGGGGTGAGACGAAGAGCAAACCTGCGCCTGCTCCTATTTTCATCAATGACCCATCGAAGTACATGGTCCACAGCTTCGCCTGGAGCTGTGCAGGAGGGAGTTGGGTGTCGGTCCACTCAGCCAAGAAGTCTGCTAATACCTGTGACTTGATAGCTTTGCGCGGCGCATAGGATAAGGCCTCGCCCATGAGCTCGACTGCCCACTTGGCAATCCTACCCGAGGCTTCCCGGTTCTGGGCTATCTCTCCCAAGGGAAAAGAAGAAACCACAGTAACTGGGTGACCCTCGAAGTAGTGTCGAAGCTTGCGCCGTGTCAAAACGACGGTGTATAGCAGTTTCTAGATTTGTGGCTACCGTACCTTGGTTTCCGAGAGCACCTCGCTGATGAAATAGACCAGTCTCTGGACGAGTAAGGTATGTGCCTCCTCGGTCCGTTCGACAACCAGGACCGCACTGACCACTTTCGATGTCGTGGCGACATAAAGTAGGAGCGGTTCCCCTGGGGTCGGAGGGACGAGGAGTGGTGAGTTAGAGAGTGTGGCCTTGAGTTTTGCAAGAGCTTCCTCAGCCTCGAGGGTCCAGGAAAAATGCTCCGATTTCTTCAAGAGGCGGTACAGAGGGAGCGCTTTTTCGCCGAGGCGCGAAATGAAACGGCTGAGCGCTACCAAGCAGCCTGTGACCCTCTGTACGCCCTTTAGATCTCGGATGGGGCCCATCTTGGTTATCGCGGAGATTTTTTCGGGGTTGGCCTCGATGCCGCGTTTAGACACGATGAACCCTAAAAGCCCCCCTCGAGGAACGCCAAAGACGTATTTCTCTGGGTTAAGCTTGATGTTTTTTGCCCGGAGGCACTTGAACGCAACGTCGAGGTCGTTTACCAGATTGTCGGCTTGTGTGGTCTTGACAACGATGTGATCGACCGAAAACGTAAGCCTCGACCGAAAACGTGCTGCATGCATCGCTGGTACGTAGCCCCTGCATTCCAGGGACCGAAGGGCATCGTGACGTAGCAATACATGCTGAATGGGGTGATGAATGAAGTCGCGAGCTGGTCGGACTCTTTCATTTTGATCTGGTGGTAGCCGGAGTATGCATCTAAGAACGAGAGAGTTTCACATCCCACGGTGGAATCAACGATTTGATCAATGCGTGGCAAGGGAAAGGGAACTTTTGGACATGCTTTATTTAAACTAGTATAATCTACACACATCCTCCACTTCCCACTCTTTTTCTTAACTAATACAGGATTAGCTAGCCACTCAGGATGATGAACTTCCTTGATGAATCCGGCCTCCAGCAGCTTGTGTATCTCTTCGCCGATGACCCTGCGCTTCTCCTCGTCGAAGCGGCGCATGCGTTGCTTCACCGGTTTGGATCCGGCCCGGATTTCCAAGGCGTGCTCGGCGACTTCCCTGGGTATGCCCGGCATATCTGAGGGACTCCACGCAAAGATGTCGACGTTTGTGCGGAGAAAGTCGACGAGCACGGCTTCCTATTTGGGATCGAGGGTGGCGCTGATGCTCAGCACCTTTCCCTTGGGATCAGCAGGGTCGAGGGGTACGAGCTTGACGTCTTCCGCGGGCTCGAAGCTGCCGACGTGGCGCTTTGGGTCGGGGATCTCGTTGGCGAGACCGTCGAGGTCTGCAGCCAAGGTTACTGATTCCAGAACAGCCTCGCCGTGCTCGACACACTCGACGTCGCACTCGTAGGCATGCTCATATGAGGGCCTTATGGTGATGACAGCGTTCGGGCCTGGCATCTTGAGCTTGAGGTAGGTGTAGTTTGGGACTGCCATGAACTTGGCGTAGCATGGGCGCCCAAGGATAGCGTGGTACGTTCTACGGAATCCGACTACTTCGAAAGTGAGTGTTTCCTTTCTGAAGTTGGCCGGTGTGCCAAAGCAAACAAGCAGATCGACCCATCCGAGGGGTTCTGCCCGTTTCCCTGGCACGACTCCGTGGAAGCCCCCGACGCTAGGTTGGAGGCGCGCTCTCTCGACCCCCAAAAGGTCGAGGGTCTGGGCGTAGATGATGTTGAGTCTGCTTCCGCTGTCCATGAGCATCTTGCTGAGGCGTGTGTTGGCGATGACGGGATCAACAACGAGGGGGTATACTCCAGGATTAGGGACGTAATCAGGATGATCATCACGGTCGAAAGTGATGGCCATCTGAGACCAGTCAAGGAAGCGGGGGACCGCCGTCTGTACAGAGAAAACCTCACGCCGCTCTCGCTTGCGCTGGCGCGTGGAGAGGCGGGTCGAGGGTCCTCCGTAGATCATGAAGCAGTCGTGGATCTCGGGGAATCCCCCATCCTTGTCGTCACCCTTGGGGTCTTCCTTCTTGTCGTCCTTCTTGACGCCGACGCCCTCAAAGTACCTGCGGAGCATGTGACAATCTTCGAGATTATGGTTAGTGGGTCCCTTGTGGTAGGGACATGGCTCTTTGAGCATTTTGTCGAAGATGCCCCCACCTGGGAGGGGGCTCGAGGTTTCTTGCATTCGGCAGCAGCGACAAGCTCGTCGGCCGGGGCCTCGAGCTTGCCTTGCTGGCTCTTCTTCTTCTTCTGGTTGTTTCTCTTGGAGCCCTGGGTGGAGCTCACGGGATCGTCGGCCTTTTGTTTCCCTTTGTCCTGGTCACCACCAAAGATGGCACCAACTACCTCCTTGCCGGCGGTAAAGTTGGTGACGATGTCCATCAGTCCGTTGGCAGTGAGTGGGGTGTTACGGCCCAACTCTCGGACCAACTCCTTGCAGGTGGTTTCGGAGAGGAAGGCCATAATTACGTCGGAGTCGGTGATGTTGGAGAGCTCGGTACGCTGCTGGGAGAAGCGCCGGATGTAATCCCGGAGGGATTCACCCGGTTTCTGCTTGCAACTCCGGAGGTCCCACGAGTTGCCGGGGCGCATGTAGGTCCCCTTGAAATTTCCCTCGAACACCCTCACGAGGTCGTCCCAGTCGTGGATCTGCCGAGGTGGGAGATCCTCGAGCCAGGCTCGGGCGGTGTCGGATAGGAACAGGGGGAGTTGTCGAATGATGACTCGGTCGTCGGTGGCCCCGACCAGCTGACACGCCAAGCGGAAATCGGCGAGCCAAAGTTCGGGTTTGGTTTCGCCGTTGTACTTGGTGAGAGTCGTAGGAGGGCGAAACCGAGCCGGGAGCACCGTCTCATGGATAGCTTTGCTGAAGACCCGAGGGCCCGGAGGCTCGGGTGAAGGACTACGATCTTCTGAGCTGTCGTAGCGTCCGCCCCTGTGCACGTGGCAGCCTCGAGCCACACCGTCACCGTGCTTGCGCGTGCGGCGCTCGACGATGTTGCCACGGGTGTCTCGAGGTTCGTGGTCGTTGGTGGTGGGCTCAGGGGCTGGAGCCACCCGGTTTCGCCGGGCAGGCTCGGGATGAACCGCGGCTTCTCTCTCCTGTCAGGAGGGCTCGACGATCCGCTTCGAGGCAGGCTCGCGTCGCCTCGAGGCAGAGCTCTCGGCCTGCTGCATGGCAGCGGTCTCGAGAAGTTCTCGGATTTCATCTCGAGCCCGACGGGCGTCGGGGTTTGATGGCTCGGGCATGTTGCGGAGAAGCATGACGGCGGCGGCGACGTTCTGGCTGGCTCGAGCGAAAACCGGGGGGTCGACCACCCGGTCCTCGTCGATGCGACGGTTGACGTCGCGAGCTCTCTCGCGAGCTCTTCTGCCAAGTGCGCGTTTCGCACGCTCACGCTCGAGGGTTTGTTGGAGTAGATGCAGGTTTTCTCGTTCCTCGTCAAGCATGTCCTGCAACTCGTGAATTTGCTCGAGCTGCATTCCTTGATCCGCAAGGAATTGAGGGTCGTCTTGCTCAGCAGGAAGCTCGACATGAGGTGGCGTGTGCCTTCCTTCGACAGGCTCTTCGTCCTCTGATTCCGACGTGCTTTCAACATCGATGTTGAAGCATTCGTGGGTCGGATCGTAGGTGTCATCAGCCGAGTCGGAGTCAGGAGCGCCAAAGTAGTAGTATGACGGGGGAATGTGAGGCCGTTGCAAATCACCTCCGTGATCGGGACGCGGGGAAGCGGTCTCACGGGGCCCTGTTTCCGGAGTCTCCATAGAGTCCAAATAATCAAAGTGTGGCGTGGATGCAACGAGGTCTAGAGTGGAGCGTAGATGGTGCCCGGGGAGTTCCTCGTAGGCACTCATACTAGTGCTCACGGAGGAAGCATAGGTCCGGGCAGCCGAGTCTAGCCCAAACGGGAATGGCGATGGAGATGTCGTTGTCCACGCGGGAACAGATGCTCCGTGCAGTGGTGGTGTCTCACCGGACGGGGGAGCGGCGGGATTCTCCGTCGGCATCTTACCCTCAGCCAAGCCCATCCTACCCGGACCTTCAACGAGGAAATCTGGGCCGACGTCCGGCTGAGGGGTGCCGGACCGGGGAATCCCATCACCCTCCGTGAGGCGAAGACGGTGGTTGCGCCGGGCTCGTCGTCGTCAGGCGGCTCGCGCCTGCCTAGAGCGACGATACCGGCGGGTTGCTCCCCCAGGCTGGGAGAGCTCGTAATCCTCGTCAGTTGGGTGCCTAGGCGGGAGTAGGACCATATCGTAGCCATAGCCGAGCGACATGAACTCCAAACTTTCGAACCAGATCACCCTGGCCAACGGGATAGGGCGTTCGGGGTCAGCCATCTAGGAAAAAAGACGGGAAAGCGACGTTGGCACGCAGCGGTCCCCTACCTGGCGCCAACTGTCGGTGTTCGGTCCCGAGGTGGTCCTAAACCGACGAGTAAATGTTGCGTGTCCCTTTCCTGGATGGTGATGCAAGGAGAACACACGGGGGTTTATCCTGGTTCGGGCAAAAGAAGGCCCTACGTCCAGCGAGGGGGGAGAGAGTTTTGTATTTCCTTGCACCGAGGTGCTTGTGTAGGGGTTACAAGCTTGCGAGAGAGGGCGACGAGCCCAAGTCTCAAAGAGGAAAAAGAGAGTACAAGGATGATTTGCTTGAGATGTTGATATCTATCTTGTATCTGGCTTGTTCTCCGTCGTCTTTTGTAATCCCCCGGCCTGCCCTTTTATAGGGCGAGAGGAGGCCAGAACGACGGGGAGTCTTGAAAAGATGTTTTGTCGATCCCTGTTGAGGTGATTGTAGCGACGTGCCCTAGGAATGGAAGGTCATCCCTGGACACCACGGTGACGTAGTGGACGAGACGCCAAAATGACCCGGAGCGCCGTGCCATGCCGTACTTCCTTCCCTGTTGAACTGTGCGGGGCGTCAAGGTTGGGTCGAGGCCGGGTCGAGACCGGACGGATAAGGCCGAACCCCAGGGATTGCGGTGTACGGGCTTTATCGTATCCTCCCTCGAGGGTAACTGGTGACGTACAGTGCACGGTAAGGTGTGTACAGTGACGGTTTTCACCTCCCATCACGAGATGGGCGGTAAAACAGTGAGGACTGACACTGGCATTGTTCCCACGTCGATCCTGGTTGCAGCCATGCCGGTAGGTGGTAGCAGGTAATCGCATTAAATGTTATGGCTTTTGTCCTGGGGTAGGTAAAGAGAAGGGATCGAGCATCTCGACCCGGGGTCACGCGAGTCGGAGTTTTCCCGGTGGGCGGACGAGCCTCGTGCGAGTCGGAGTGCGGTCGAGGTACCTCGTTGTACGGGACGGGGCGCGGTCGAGGCGCCCCCGTCAAGGGTGCCTCGTACGAGTCGGGGCCAGAGCGCGGTCGAGGCGCTCCGTCGAGCTGCCCTCGTACGAGGCGGACCTGGTGTGCGGCCGCGTTTAGGTGTGGCTTAGTCGTTTTGTTTTTTATTATCGTTGGATGTGGGTACCCCTATACCATTGGTACCGACACTAAAGTTAGAAAAAATTTGGCACCGTAACACTTTCGTTTGTATTTGGTAATTATTGTCCAATCGTGGACTAACTAGGCTTACAAGATTCGTCTCGTGATTTACAACCAAACTATGCAATTAGTTATTTTTTTATCTACATTTACTGCTCCATCCATGCGTCCCTAGATTCGATGTGATGGAGTGAGTGTGTAAAAACTTGGAATTTGAGAGCACCGTAAACAAACCCTAGATTTATACTATGGCCTTGTTCACTTTGCAAAAAAAGTGAATCCGATGAATAGTACCACTTTCGTCTTATTTGGTAAATATTGTTCAATCATGGACCAACTAGGCTAAAAAGATTCATATCGTGATTTCCAACTAAACTGTGTAATTTGTTATTTTTATCTACATTTAATACTCCGTGCAAGCGGCTAAAAATTGATGTGGAAAGACAGTGAAAAACTTGAAATTTGGATGGCATTTAAACAAGGCCTATGTGGCAAAAAAAAAGAAATCAATGTCCAACCAACAAGTCTATATCCGTTTGGCTACACTATGGCTGTGTTGAGTTTCCAAATTTGGAGTGCCAAAATTCACTATAGCGACACTGTAGTATTTCGTTTGTATTTGGTAATAATTGTCCAACCGTTGACTAATTAGGCTCAAAACGTTCGTCTCGCAAAATATAATCGAACTGTACAATTAGTTTTTAATTTTATCCACATTTAGTACTGCATGCATGTATCACAAGTTTGATGTGATGCAGAATCTTTTTTTTGCATAGTGCACTTTTCAATGAACTAAACACAACCTATTTCTGTCTTACCGTGCTAGTTTTTTAATGGATTAGATTAGAAGATATAAAAAAATAATTGATAGTTCAATCTACTACGATAAACACGGATTGAGCTGGATAGATCGGGCCCAGAAGGGGAGGGAGAGGGAGGGAGGTCCCGCCGTCTACATACAGTAGGCCAGTAGCACGGGGCAGGCATACAGCTGGATAGCAGAGGTTTCGTAGGTAGCCCAGGTTTTGATTGGACTTGATTTGACGTTGCATTGCCGTGTGTGCAGTGCAGGTGCATGCATGCATGCGGCAGGGGTACGGGTACCTGATCTGATCCGTTGACTTGCCATGACATATGCATCGTCTCTTGGCCCCGGCAGGTTCGGGTAAAATAGGCTGCACCCGTCCCGGACCGGCCGACCGGTGCTGTCCTGCACTGCAGATACCCGCCCTTTCGGTTGCGGACTTGCGGTTCATAGTTCATTGTTCCGATCCCGGCGAGAGAAGAATACAAGGAACTCACCGTGGTAGTACTAGTAACAAACATGGGTCGATTTTGAAAGAGTATGTACGTACTCCTACATGGTTTAGGACATCGAAGAAGTGGAAGAAGAGGGTCGATCACCGTTGCCTTTTTTTTTTTGGGGTGGGGTGGGGGGTGGTTTGGGAACGTGGATCACCGGAGTCGAGAGGAGAGCCGCAGCGCGCGGAGGCCCATAAAGGTTACTGTTACTGGTCGAGGGACAAGATCAGGAGTACGACGACTCGGCGCTGGGCATGGACGCAGTCACGTCTCACGTCTCCCGGTACGGTACCCGCATCATGACCCATCCATGCCACGCATGTTTGTCGTGGGGCGCGCGCGGGGGGCAGACGGCGGACCTCATCAGCTGGGACTGGCAACTGGGAGATGGCCCATGCATGGACCGTGAGCGCAGCGCAGAGCAGTAGTAGCACGGACTCTCCTTTGCCACGTCGGCGCGTCGCGCGGGCTACGCCGACGCTACTCGGTCCGGTCCGCGCGCAGTCCACACACGTACGAGCGAGCACGCGCCGCGGGTACGAGCAGTCGGCACGGCACTGCCGGCGCGACCCAGACACGGCCGCGTGGATGCATGGACGAAAGCGACGGAGCGAGCAGCAGCACGAGCCGACGAGCGAGGACGACCCTGCCTCTGCGGCTCTGCCTGCCGGTGCCTGCTCCGGCCGCAGGCACAGCCGCACCGCACAGGCAGGCTGCAGCAACAGCGAGCTACTGTAGCTAGGACGACTCCACTACGATCGATGCATGGGGGACCATGCAGTGCATGGTGGCACCACGGGCCCGGGTGGGTGAGCGCCGGGGAGAGTAGTCCGTGTTTCTCGCTACGACGGTCGACGTGCATGCATGGGCCAGAGCGAGCTGCTACAGTTACATCCCTCCTCGGCCACCCAGCGCCTGCGCAGGCCTGCTGATCCATCGATCGATACGCGAGGGCACACCTTTCTTTCTTCCTTCGTTCCCATCATCTTCAACTCCATCACTGTGCTCTGCTCTCTCTTCCCTCGGCTCGGTCCCAAAAATACACTTGTAAAATTGTTTGGAAATACGTAAATACCAATACTAATAGTAGGTTACATTTATACCCCTATTAAACGGTGTTGGAGCTGGAGCATATAATCATTACATTTTGAAAATAGAGAAAGCAAAAAAGGCGTATGTAATTTCATTTTTTTTCAAATAAAAATTGACTATATTTATTATATACTATGCAATTTATTTCACTATTAATCTAATCATATCTATTTTGTGTCATAACTATTAGTACGTTTTTTTATATGTTTAATCAAATTGATTGTTTAAAATTTAAAAGGAAGACGTGGACATCTCATAACTAGTAGTAGAGTAATATTTTCATATTAGCCGCTGTAATTACGCGAAAACAGTACATGTACTATGGGTGTGTTTACCTCCTTCGAACTTTCAAAAATTTTATAAGATTCCCCATCACATCGAATCTTTGGACGTGTGCATGGAACATTAAATATAAGTAAAAAAATAACTAATTATACAGTTTGGTTGTAAATCACGAGACGAATCTTTCAAATCTAATTAGCCCATGATTGAACACTAATTACTAAATACAAACGAAAAAGTTACTGTGCTTCCAAAAATTTTACAGTACCCACTAAAGACAGCCTATACCTCTTCCTGTCTGTCACCTCCATCATCGCTCTCTAGAGTCATGGCTCTCTCCCCCGGGCCGGCCGGTAGGGTACACACATGAGGACCAGATCGAGATACAGAGGTTGTTTAGTTGGTGAAAAAGTTTGGATTCGGCTACTGTAGCACTTTTCGTTTTATTTGGCAATTTATGTCCAATCATGGACTAATTAGGCTTAAAAGATTTGTCTCGTGATTTACAACTAAACTGTGTAATTAGTTTTTTCTTTCGTCTACATTTAGTACTCCATGCATATGCCGCAAGATTCGATGTAACGGGTACTGTACAAACTTTTTTGGGTTTCCTGGGCAACTAAACAGGCCCACAAGGCTGTTGCTGTGCGCGCGAGTGCGACCCAGCAGTAGCAGGAGGATCTACCCCGTATCTCGCCTGCTCAAAGCTTTCACGCGCCGCTGTACTCTGCAGCTTCGAGGGACGATGGGCGGGTAACGTCGCTGTCCGTCAGTACTACTCACCAGTCCAGTCCTGTGCAACTGCAAGGCCAAGGCCCGCGATGCGATGCAGGCATGCAGTTGCAGCCCCCCGGCGCCCCGGGCAGGGAGTGGGGGCCGCGCCTCCCCGCGCGCGGCGGGCGGGGGCGGCGGGCCCGGCACCGGCGCCGGCAGGGGATCTGGCGAGCACCGGCAGGCGTAGCGGGGTGGTTGTCTCTTCTACTCTACAGTAACTCACCACCACCATCGTGCGTACAGCAGCACAGTGCTAGCCTAGACTGCTGGTGGCGGTACACGCAGGTTTGTACTGCTACTAGTGGGTACCCCTCCAGCCCTGAGCCCTCCTCCCTGGCTGCTTCTCGTACATGCGTGCAGGCGTTTGTGTACGTGTCGTGCGCGTGCACGGCCGGTGCACCACACCACGCACGATACCGCGCGCTTCTTGCTCGGCCGTGCTACTGTACCATGCATGCATACATATATATATATATATATACACGTACCTGTACAAGCTACGAGTATAATATATATAGCACCAGCACGTGTCCACGTCCACGTACCGACGTACGTACCCCACTACGTCTATTGCTGAACGCGTACTTGGTATTCATAAACTACTGTTGCACCCGGGGCGTACTGTACGTTGTTCCGCGACGGATGTATCGGAGATGACTTGGGTGGTCGCACTCTGGAGAACAGGAAAAGAACAACTGAAACCACTGTAGTAGGAGTATTACAGTAAGTACGTACGTTCGCCGGGACGGACGATTAGGACTAATACCCGCAGCCATCATGGCAGGGCATTGACGTGCCCACGCCATCATTCGTGTCCGTATTGTTGCATTGTACGAGTGCGCCTACACGACGGCCGTCGTCGTCGTCGTACTCGCGTCGCATGTCATGCATGCGTTGTGCCTTATAGTAATAATTAAAGACGCCGCCCACCACCATCGCCACCACCGCCGGGGCCAGCAGCGGTTCTGCGGTCGTCGCGTCCCGACCGCTCGCTCTCGCAACAGCACGTCCGTCGCGCGGGGCGGGGGCCGCGGATTGCCGGAGGCCGGAGGGCACCGGTTTGTTTCAAGTGCCCGGGAGAGGGGGTGGTCCCGATCGAATCTGTGGACCCTACCGTTCGTCGTCTTTTCTGTCCTCGTCTACGTGTATGGTGCCGCGCGTACGTACAGTACCACGTACGTGCGTGAGCGGAACGAATGATGAGTACTGAGTACTCGGTCACGGCTACGTACGTACGTAGCGCGCAATGCATGCATCTCGAGAGCAACCGTACCATGCGTGACATGCACGTCGCAACGTACGCTTGATGATCGAGGCCAGTCATGGAGACAGGTGCGTACGTACACTTGCTATACCACGTATGTGTATATCTACGAGAGCGAGACTGACGATGATGATGATTATTATTATTATACTATTATTTATTATTAAACCGTGAGTGAATATCGGAGCGACCAGCATACATATACAGACACATTAATTAATATTATTAATATAAACAGTGAATGGACAGCGGAAGGCCCGGGGGTCCAACAAGCAATAGGAAATGAATTGAATTATGGTGTGTGCACGAAGGGACCACCTAAACCCATGGATCCGGTTGTACATGGACATGGACATGGTCACATGGACATGGACATGGGTACTACTGCTACTCACACGGGTCGGTCGGTCGGTCGGTCAATCACAACTTCACAGATGAAGTGGAGGGAGCTGAGCTGAGGTCCTGGTCCCCCGGCAGCGGTACTAGCGTTGGAGGATTCGTGGCCCTGGCACGGAGTAAGCACTGCTGGGCCACGAACCACCACTGCGGCCACAGTGCATCGTAAGCTGCCACTGCGGCGCATATGCCATGCCCCCCGGGCCCCCGGCTGTACTGTATGCGTGGGCGGCCCACAACGCATGGCCAACCGCGTGCCCGCGTGACGTTGCACTCGGCCCACGGACTCTGACTCGCACAACTCCCTTGCTGCGCTGCGGGCCCACTTCTCTCGAGGAGGAAAGTGGGCATGTGGGCCCGCTGCACCTGCACTGCTGCACAGCTGGGTCTTGTTCACTTTGCAAATTTTTTAACCCGATAAATAGTATCATTTTCGTCTTATTTGACAAATATTATCTAATTGTGAACTAATTAGGCTTAAAAGATTCATCTCGTGATTTCTAACTAAATTGTATAATTAGTTATTTTTTATCTATATTTAATATTTTATGTAAGCGACTAAAAATTGATGTGATAAAGAGAATGAAAAAACGATGGCATCGCTGATCGCATTGGCTGCTCAGGCCTGCTCTCTGCTCTGCGGGCGGCCGGGTTCGACGCGTCCCATCCACCGGGCTGCTGCACAGCCTCGCATTGGCTGCTCAGGCCTGCTCTGTGGGCGGACCTGTTCGACGCGTCCCATCCACCGGCCGCCTTTCTCCAGGCAGTCAGTGCTCCACGCCACCTCGCCACCAGCGCCCGGGAGTACGGGGCTGGCAAAGTCGCCGCTCCACACCTCCGGCCGACCGGCCAGGCCGAGGGTCCCAAAGACTATGGACCGAGATGGGCCAAGGCCAAGGCCCGCGATGCAACTGCAAGGCCAAGGCCCGCGATGCATGCAGGCCGCCCCGGAGCCCCGGGCAGGGAGTGGGCCCCCGCCTCCCCGCGCGCGGCGGGCCCGGCACCGGCAGGGCGGCAGGACTGGCGTCAGGCGAGCACGCGTAGCGGGGTGGTTGTCTCTTCTACGTAGTATACCTCACCACCAGCATGCAGTACAACCGTGGGTACAGCAGCACAGTGCCAGACTGCTCGTGGGTCGTGGCGGTACACGCAGGTTTGTACTGCTACTAGTGTCCACGGATTGGTACCCCTACTATCCATCCCTCTCCTCGCTGGCTTCTTCTAGGCGTGCAGTGGAGGCGTTTTTTTACCTCTCAACTCTTCAAGTACAAGTTGTTATCTTTGAATTCATACACTAACTCATACCATCACACATAAACTCACACATGCACACTCCTAGTGCGTAAACTAGACTTACACCTATACGAAGAGACTTGCACGTGACTAAGAGGTATCCGAAGTCTCCGAGGCTTCGCACATCACGGACACATCATCCTAATCATTTGGCGCACATGATGCTACTGTAGCATGCGGGCACACATATTTATACATATACTACAGGTACAACCTATATATAGCACCACCACGTCCACTTACGCACGCCTACTAAGTCTATTGTTGAACACGTACTTGGTGTGCATATACTACTGTTGCACACCGGGCGTACATACATACGTTGGGTAGTAGATTATTACTTTGGGAATGCTATGCTTAGGGCGTCCGGTGCCCCAACCAAAGATTCGATGGCTTATCCACCATCAAAATACATCCCTGTACGGATAAAAAAAATCTTGCACCATGCTTATCTGCACGCCGCTTCCTTCCTAAGGATTTAGCATAGTCTTATCCTCTCCCCTGCTCTCGTTTCACAAACACAGCATTATCCTCTCCCCTGTTGCTTCTCCTCCTCCCATCGATGCTAGCGCTTGAGCCGATGAGATTGGCGGTGGACATTGCCTGCAGCGCAGAGGCGAAGGATCAGACTCGTGCTCAAGATGCGCAACCGTCAAAGAGCGTGACAAAGGATCCGGACGGCGTATGGTTCGATGATGGTGGGGCCTATGCGCTCAACGAGGGGCGCCATGGTAGCTTGGAGGATTCGCATGTCACAAGTGATCTGACCAAAAGTGACAACACATGCACATTTGGCAGCTGCACATGCGCAACAATGCCTCCGCTTGTCCATCCCCCGCTCTGCGCTACGTCATACGGAAGAAGGGTGAACTACGCATGTTGCAAGCGTATGTTTCAAGTGTTTCATATGTTTCAGAGGTATGTTGCGAGTGTTTCATGCGGATGTTGCAAAAGTAGATCAGGTTGTTCCATATATTGCAATAGTTGTACACGTATGTTGTAAGCTTCTACTCCCAATGTTTCATCTGTTTTTCTAGACGTATGTTGCAAGTGTGTTTATTTGAATGTTGCATATGTTTTATACATATATTGCAAGTGTTTTATCTGGATGTTGCGTTTTACAACGGTTTTCAAGTGTTTTTCAGCTGTTTTTTTTTGCAAGTGTTTCAGATGCATGCTTCAAGCGTTTCATCTGTCATTAGGTGTATGTTGCAATTGTTGCATCTGAATGTTTCAAAAGTAAATCAGGTCTTGCATCTCCCTCCTCGCTTTTTGCTGCCTCGCCTTGATGTCTCCTCCTCCTACTCCTAGCGCGGGGCGGCGCCGGCTGGCATCTATTGGCCCCTCCCGCTCTTCTCTAAAGATGGCAACGGGGACCCGATCCCCGATTCCCCGCAGGGAATTCCTTTATTAGGGGACGGGGATGGGGCTAAATTGCCCCCCACGGGGATTGATTTAGGAGAAAATGCATCCCCGTCGGGGATAACGGGTTCGGGGATGGTTTCCTCCTCCTCATCCCCATTCCCCGCCAACATGCCCCGTCAAACATCGCGTGCGCGCTTAACCAAGGCACCGACCAATGTAAAGGTCCAAATCTGCCAACCGAATATATACACACACACCACAAACCCTAACTTCCAACCTTATCCATTCGTCCAACACTCCAACTCCAGGACTCCTCACATCAGCCGCCGCCACCAAGCCCATGCCCCTGTGCGCGCCCGCTTGCCTGCCGCCACCAACCACACCGGTAACTAGCCTCCGGCCGACCAGCCCTCCATCACTGCTCATCTGTGTGTGTGCCAGCGCAAGCAACCCAAAGCACCTCTCGTCGGAGCCGCTACAAGAGAGTGCGAGGCTGGTGAGGGGCACAATGGTCGTGCTCATCTAGGCGGTGGTCTCACCAGCAACGATGGATTCCACAAGCCCCACGGCCATGGCGACGGCAGCGAGGGCACCGTTGCGGCGGCGTCGAAGGCGCGAGACGGGATGGGACCTCGACGGTAGTGGCAAAACACCACGAGCGCGGCGACCATGGTGAGACGACAACAAACTTCATCGTCAACACAATAGATGCCAGATTTTACATCGAGACAAAGCGTGCTAGAGTTTTTTTTTATTAAGATCAAATGAGTTTCAGGTCTTGGTGGTGGTGGATGTGTTTTGATTTATTAATTTGTGAATTTTTGTAATCAGTCCATTTGTATGCCACTGAAAGCAATTTGTGAATACATTGACTCAGCAACGGGGACGGGGAGCCCCACGAGGATTAAATCCCCAAACGGGGAGGGAACGGGGAAAAAGTCTCCCCCGTGACCTTTCGCAGGGACGGGGATGGAGAACTTTGCCCCCCACGGCGACAGGGATCGGGAGGCAATCCCTGACGGGGAATTCCCCGTTGCCATCTTTACTCTTCTCGATGCTGGTGATGTTCGTAGTGGTGCGGGCCCCACATGGGTCGCGTGAAACGACACGCGAAACGGATTGCCGGCGCGGGCGTCTGGACGCCCCGTCCGTCCGGGCGCAAGCAAGCCCGTTATTTCTTTTTGTTTCTAAAAAATAGTAAATTATTTTTGGATAATGAGACATACCATGAGACTTGAGGTCAAAACTTATATTTATGTAAATCAGCTCCATTACATTCCTCATTAGTAGAGGTGTGATTTGCGAGGCAAGCATGTTGTATCTATAAATAAAATAATAAGAAATTTGGCTAACTATAGGGCATTTGGTCTAGAGGAATGATTCTCGCCTTGGGTGCGAGAGGTCCTGACTTCAATTCTCAGAATGCCCTTTTTTAAATAAATATTTTAATTTTTTATAAATAAAAAAATATAAATATTTCAATTTTTTATAAATAAAAATAGAATTTCTAAACGATATAACATGCATTTGCTAGGCATAGATGTTTAAATCTTATCTTATACTCTTATAAAGCAAAATCCCGTTAATATATTTCTCTCAACATGCAAGCAACTAGGCAATGCACTATCACACAACATTAAAATTCAAACCCTACTATCATATTTTTCTCAACATGCAAGCTATCCAACAAGACAATGTACTATTACACACAATTAAAATCTACTAGCACATGCAAATGTAATGTCCACGTCAGCGAGACACATAAGCATTTTATTGTCTACGCATCGTGCCACACAATTCACTAATCTGCAATTCCCGCAGCAACGCGCGGGATATGCTTCTAGTTATAAATAAAGATACTTGCTTTGGGTGCAAGACGTCTCAAGTTCAATTCTCGGAATGGCCCTGTTATATTAACATTTTTTTAATAAAAATAGAATTTCTAAACGATATAACCATTCAATTGCGAGGCATAAATTTTCCAGTTGTGTTGAAAAGAAGCACTTTTGCAAACTCGTGGAGACTCCCGCTTGCATCCCAAACACTTGTTTACTTCACTTTATTAATATCTAATTCGAGAAATTTAAACTATATCAGTTAATCCTAGATTCAATTCATGGAAGAACGAAATGGTTTAACATGGTCAGATGTAATCCCGGGTCCAATTCGTGGAAGAACAGAATGGTTTAACATGGTACGTAGAAAACCAAAAATTGACTGGAGAAGCAACAGACAAGAAGAAGGATGTTAATCTCACGAGCTTGCAGAACGACGATGCAAGCGTGGTCACACCAGCCACCAGGTCTGGAGGTTTCCTCACGCCATGACAAACACCCCCCTGTCCACGCGGGTGACGTGTGTGTCGTCGTCGAGGCAGGTCACCTCGAACTCGTGCCCTCGGTGTTGGAAGACGGCTAGAGGTTGTCCGGGATGCGGGGCACCTCCAGCGGGGGAAGCTGTCATACGATAGGCTCCCGTTCGTCTTCACTGTTGTCTTCTCAACCGTGATCTTGATGCCAAGGTCCTAGCATGCGGCGATGGGCCATTGTACAAGCCACCACGCGACGCCTATGTGCCACCACGGTGGAGATCCGGGGGGCATGAACTATATCATAAGTATTACTGTATGCAGTTACTGTACTGACCCTGTTCACTTTGCTGAAAAGTACTGCTTGCTAATTTGTTATGAGAGAAAAACACTGTTACTTCGCTGAAAAAGTACGGCCGATAAGCCAAGCAAACATGGCACGTGGTGGTGCAACTGATGGTGCCTGGAGGCACGAACCCGTTGCACAACCACGGCAGTACCACCACTCCACCAGGCAGGATGAGGAACGCACCCCACCGGCGGCCGCGGCAGAGGGGAGCGTCGCCAGGCCGGAGCTGCGGACGGCAGCTTGGGGCGCGAACCCGCTGCACTAGAGACCACGGAACGGAAGCACAAGCACCCCGTCCCCGTGACCCGGCGGACCGCTGAGGATCTGGCTCGCCTGTTGCCGTTGTGCGCATGGCTGGCTGACGACGAGTTGAAATGTTCAGCTAGCATGGTAGTTTAGTTTGAGGGCACATTTTGGATCGTGCACTATGGAATCGCAATTGTCAACAAAACTGTTTCGTCATGTACGATACTTGTCTCATCCAGTTCTGCAACGTAGAATTGCAATTGTTACTGAATCGGTTTAGATTTCTGCAGCATAGCTCTCCTAGTCTCCTGCATATGTTCAGAGGGGAAAAAAAGGCATAAAACTCAGCGCATAACCATTGCTGCATTTCAATTCATACAACAAAAATATGTCGTCACTAAAATTCTGCAGAATCATCCACCAACACAGCAGGCTAATTATTTGTACGCTACCCCAGAGGCTTGCTGCATATAACAGCTACAGCCCCGCATTTCAACAACAGAGCGTTAAACACTACCAGGTCTTACTTAGGTTACGAGAGTGCTGAAAAGTTCAGCAATCCAAAGTATGTACAGAAAAAACAGTCACAACATGCTTATGCGGGCGCTGATTCTGCTCCGTCATGGAGAGCACAGCAAACAGTGGCCTTGTGATGACCCTGGTACACCCTGATGGCCTCTCCGGTCGACATCGTCCATAGCCTCGCTGTGGCGTCAGAAGAAGCTGCAAGAGAGAACAGGCCGGTTAACCGCGTAACTGATAGTCATCAGGGAAGGCACAGGCTGCGTAACTGATGAATCATCGGGGAAGGCAGAGGACAACAAGGTGCAGTTCATACCTGTTATCAGATAAGCACCGTCGACGGAGAACACACAGTCCCAAACCCAGCGCTGATGGCCTGAGAAGTTGATTGCCAGTGATGTTTCAGGATCTCATTCGGAAACATAAGATGAATCTGAGATGGAGAGTTGGTTAAAAAAAGAAGACTCTGAACATTACCGACTAAAGTTCTTTCCAACTTGAAGCCATCGACATTCCAAATCTTTACAGTGTGGTCAGATGATGCTGTGGCAAGATACCTGCAAACAAACCAAAGAATGTCACATGGAACCCAAGAGGACACAATATTACACTGGAAGAACCATGAAAAATAGCCTTTTAGACCATTATTACATTACCTGTTCGGATCGCAAAATTCTGGTGAAAGCAGGCACTTCAGAATGTAGCCATCATGGGCTTGCAGTTTGTGCAGAGGTTCAAAGCAGGTAATTGTCTACATAACAGAATTTCAAAAACTCAGAAATCACAAATCCTACATTTATAAGAACAGGCCCCATTGTTATTTGCAGAACAGACTGACCTGAGTACCCTTAAGCAGGCGCCAAACGTAACATGTCCCACGGTTATTTGCAGCGACCACCATACTCCCATCCCACATGACTGTCAGAGATCTTACAGCAGTATCAACCTCCGGTACCTAAATAATTGGAACCAACAGATCAATTGTTTTCTTGCATTACCCTTTCCACAGTAGTACCATAATACTGGAATATGAGTATGTGACTCACCAACTCACAGCTGCATGAGTTAGCAGCCAAATCCCACACACGTATGTTTCCATTCTGATCACCAGATATTAGCTCTTTCTGGAAAAAAAATAAACATACAATGTTATGAAAATTTGGTGGGAAGAAACAAACAGAAGTAACAGAGGAGAATAGGCAAAACAAAAACTATCTGACTCAACCATCAAAGTTAAGAATACTGATACTGCTATTTAGTCAGTACAAGAAAATAAAGTTCCACAGGAAATTTGAGAAACAGAGAGTGAGACATGCCAAGCCATCTCTGCAGTTTGAGACGAAGGCTAGCCATATGAAAATTCAGTTCACTCTGCCAAGTTGATTTCAAGGATATCACAATAATTGAAACCTCTGATCCTTCAAAAAAAAATCAAACCTCTAAATTCAAAGCTACACGCAGTCAAATTGTGTTTTGCCAGCATTTTTGCATTACAGAGAGTATTGAAGTAATGAACAGAAGTAGCTAACCAACAAGTTTATAACCAATTGTAGCTTAATCAGTGTTGTACTTGGATGAAGACATTTGAAATCAATTACCACTTAGACCATACAAATAAATAATGAAAGAAATTATTCTAACCTGATTTGGATGCAGAACTACAGTGTTGACAGCGGCACGACTTTCATATTCTCGTTGGCATGTGCCAGTCCTGAAACCATACACGCACAAATAACAAAAATAAATATCAAAGACATAAGATGATTTACAGCTAAGAAAATTAGTAAGGTCCACATTGTACAAAATTTAAAAGGTAATATAATTTACATCATACCATCTAGTAGCACTACTAGACAAACTCATAAAAGAAGTTGTATGAGATTTGGAGGATTCAGATAGTCAGATTTTAATGAAATTGTTGTGGCCGCATTCTTCACGGATGAGCTATCGATTCGTGAGGTGGTTATTTTTGAAATGTCCATATGTGTGCCCTTTTAAGTTTCCCTAAGATTTAGTCCGTTTAAAGCAAACCAACACCATATTGTGAGCATGCATGATAGCACCAGGAGATTGATCTGCACTGGATTGTCCCCTAGTTAAGGACATTTTTTTCAAGTTTTCACTAGAACTGCAGGTCAAGTAAAATAGGCTTGTAACTTAAGAAACGAGAGTATGATACAACATATTAGGTTTGAAAAGCTCACCGTAAATCCCAAATTCTAACAGTACCATCTTCAGAACCTGAGTACATCCAGTTACCATCACAATGGAATCCCACAGCCATCACATTGCTCGTATGTGAATCATAGCTAATTACCTGCTAGGTGTATTCTCATTAAACAAGGAAAAGGAACTTGATGACCCATAGAGATTGATGTTGAAAACATGTATTCGTACCGGTTGAGGGCTATTTGAGTTGACGTCAAAAAGGCGGATATGAGGATTGCCTGCAGCAGCTAAGAATCGCTTGTCCGGGGTTATCTCAAGGCGATTAACATGCTGCAGTCAACATGTTACAGCAGTGAAAAGGTATGTAAGATTGTTTTTAAACTAGATAGCTCTGATGCTGACGGTGAAGTATTACCAATAGCCATTACTTACAGAGTCTGGATATTGAATAGTGCGGTAACAGCGACCGCTCTTGGCTTCCCAAAATCTGATTGTGTGATCATAACTTGCAGTTGCTAGAATGACAGAAGGTTGAGCCATTTAGCAGCATTAGCCTGCACATACATGAACATGCTCTCAGAATGATGAAAATAGACACACAAAAGATGGCATTATATATGGTAACAAATGGATAGGCTTTGGCGTTACAATTTACAAAGAATCCATTTATCCTACGGTCGAGCATTTATTCCTATCCTTACATATAAATCCAATCAACCACTAAATTGGAGTACATGATTTTTCTTGGTTCCAAAAAGCGGCACTAAGCGCACGCTTCAGCGCTAAGCGGACGGGTAGCGCTTCGCTATGTGGCATAAGAGCATCTCCACCAGTCCCCCATCCACATCCCCAATGAGAAAAACCTGTAGTTTGAGGGATTTGCAAGCTCCAGCAGTTCTCCAATCCAATCCCCAATGAGAATTTTTTTTTTCTCATCCCCCCTCAAAACCAGCCCTCCATCCCTCAAAAAAAGGGGAACAATCCCTCCCCGCAAATCAGCCCGCATACCTTGCAATTTTGGCGGGCGTAAAGTTTCACAAGCAACCTTCGTCGACGTGGACGAGCCGCCGCCGTACGCCGCCGTCGGGGATGGGTTCGGCGAGGACGGCCACGATGCTGGAGGAGCGTCGAGAGGCGTGAGGCGCGGCGGTGGAGACGGGTGCCGCTGGATCTGACGCCTGCGTACGCGCGGAGGAGCCCGCGCTCGGTGGAGGCGTGCTTCCTCGAGCTCGAGCCGGCGTTCGCCGCGAGGAGTCCGGGGTCCGCCGCGAGGAGCCGTGCTCGGTGGAGGCGCGCTCAGTGGAGGGCAAGAGGCGGCCGATGGGGGAGACTGGAGAGAAAGGCGGCGTCCGGCGGGGGAGAGGAAGTGGCGACCGGCGGGGGAGAGGAAGCAGCGGCTGGGGCGGGCGAGAGAGCGGCGGCGGGCGCAAGGGAAGGAAGCGGCGAGGGAGAGAGAGATGACACGGGAAACCAACGAACGGAGGAAGAAATTAATCCTTTTCGCTGACAGGTGGGGTCCATCTCTAGGGGATTGGATTTAGGGAGAAGACCTTAAAAAAAAACCAAAACACATTTTGTATCTCCTCTGGCGTTGCAGTTTCCTCCTACTGCTACTGCTAGAGATGTTCTAAGTGCTCCCAAAGCGGCGCGACCACCTTGGTGGAGCAGCGGCTGTTGGCTCCCGTTGTCTGTCGGCCGTGCGCAACGCGCGGCGCAGCCGCAGGGGCAGGGCGCCGTCGACGGTCCAGCGGAGGCAAGAGGGGAGAGGGAGGTGCGTACGTAGGGTCACTGGCCGATGTGCGGAGGACGGAGGCGAGGGTGTGAGGCGACTGGCGAGAGGAGGGAGGGGGAGTCGCTGACGCCGCCGCTGAGCCTGGGACTGCCCCTCCGTTGCTGAGAGCCCGAGCCTGAGCGCCGCCTCCGTCGCCTTCGTGCTGAGCGCGAGTGGGGGAGGGAGCAGAAGATGGAGCGCCGGCGCGGCGGCTGTCAGGCTGTGTGCCTTAGTGTTAGGGTAAAGACTACATGGCGGTGTGTGGGTTTGTGCTGAATTAATGGGCTTTTAGATGGGCCACCAAATAAAAACCCATACCATCTTTTTTTTCCTTTGTCTTTTCCATTTCTTTTTTCTTTCTAACATCCTTTGATTGTTTGCCTAAACGGTCATTTAGTCCGTTTACACACTGTTTAAACCCTACACGGTGGTACACCATTTCTGTTTAATCGGTTGTTTTACAGTTTAAATAGCCGTTTTGTCCGTTTAAACACCCGTTTTGCCTAAATAATAGGCTAAATGGTAGGTGACCGACTGTTTACCGTTTAGCGTTTAGGATAACATCGCTTTTAATAACTCAGCATATAATCTATATCTATCTATATTATCTATATATCTACAACAACATATTACCTACGATGGGCTAAATGGTAGAGGGCACCAACAATGGGGCTGCACCCAATGGTGGCACATTGCATTCGTCAACGATGACGGCATGACAGCGAAGCCGCCGGTGGCAGATGAGACGTCGGGCCAGTCGCACACAAGCAGACCATCTTGGATGGTTTATGGGGACTAGGCTTGCAGATTCCCAATGACAAGACCACTCCAATTTACCAGACTAAGTGTAAGGTCCAAATGGCTAGAGAGGGTGAATAGCCTATTTAAAAATCTACAAGCTTCACTAATCAACAATTGTTAGTATAAAAGATGGCGACGCTAATTCTAGCACTAACTCAACTATACTAAGCAAGCCACATATACAATTATAGTGAACAAGACTATGATCTCTAATTCGCACCAACAAAGCTAAGTCACTAAGATACTTACTCCTATGTGATACAAACTACACTAAGCACACTAGACAAGATAAAGTGCAAGAATGAAAAAGGGGAGTGAATTGATTCTTATACCAACGATGTAGAGATGAGATGCATCCAAAGAATCAATCACACACAATCATAAAGAGAATCCTCAGTAAGAGATGACACAAAATTTTTTACCGAGGTTCACTTGCTTCCCGGTAAGCTACTCCTTGTTGTGGCAATGCACCCACTTGATGGATCACGAGCTAATTGACTATCAAGAGTCAAACTCTCAGCGGGTGCCGCACATCCACTCACAAGATGGGGATCCTCTAAGCCACGAGCTCCACTAGAGTAGCCAATTCGTGAACTCCCACGGAAAAGGCTCAAGAACCCCTCATAAATACTTGGTGAGGCTCAAAACAATCTCCAATCACGAGCTCAATACCACCGCTGCTCCAAGCCATCTAGAATGTTGGGAAAAATCCAAGAGTAACGAGAAATCCGCAGCCAACTCAAGGAACAAGTGCCACTATATGCAAATCACTAAGCAATGCACTTGAATCTCACTCAATCTCACTAGAGTATGCAACCAAGCAAGGAGATGAGTGGAGGGGAAGTTCTCTAGCTCAAAGTATGTCTCAAGTGTTCAAAGAGTCAAGAGAGGGGTCTCAAACCTGGCCAAGCAACTATTTATAAGCATCCACAAAGAATAGAGCCATTAGGCTCGAGATGCTGCTCTACGCGCGTTGACCGGACGTGCTGGTCTGATCGACCGGACGCGGTGATCGCACAGCGCCCGCGCCCGTGAAGCACCGACCGAACGCGCTGCAAAACTGATCGGACGCGTTACACCCGGTGTCCGGTTAGAGTCCAGTAAGGGTCCACTCACGACCGGACACTCCGGTCAAACGTGATCGGACGCGCCACCGCGTCCGATCGACCACGCGATCTACAGACCCTCTGAGCGCCTGACCGGATGCGTCAGTCCCGCGAGTGATCGGACACGCCGGTGCAAAACCCTAGCCCGCGCGCCTCTGCAACAGCTGCTACTAACCGAACGCGTCCGGTCTGGTCATCCCAGTGACCTCCGTTCACCTCCATTTCTATCCATGAATACTTAGAAAAAATCTCCGCCATAGGCATAGTGGAAAATATGCATTTCATTTCCTCAAAAACGTCTCTCTATCGCTCAAACTCCACCGCCTTCGCAAATGTGCTAATACCACCAAGTGTTCACCATCATGTGCATGTGTATTAGCCTTTTCACAATCATTTTTCATGGTGTTATGTTAGCCCTCTACTAGATCCTAATGCATATGCTCAAGATGATGACCTAGTAGCACTTGATTCACGAGCTAACCGTGATTGCCCCTCTTGATAGTCGGCTATCAATCATAAACCCGGTCAATCACTTCTCTACTCATCTTAGACCGGCAAAAGCAAACCCTATGATTATACCTTTGCCTTGATCCCTTTGTTCCATGTCCATATCCTCATGCTTGATCACCATGATCATCATTTCATGTGCATCTCCACCATGATCGTTATTTCATATCCATGCACCATCATGCTCCTTGCTCCTTCATCACATGTGTTACTATGCCTAACTCAATTCACTTGACACAATGGCATTAGCAACTTGGTGTCATTAATTACCAAGACCAAACTTGGGCTTTCACTAAGCTAAGCTGCTATCCTTGGCCTAAAACACTCAACTTAATCTAATTAGTCCAGTCGCCCCCTGTAGCACCATCCGTGCTCACCAATTGTGCAACCTTCATCTAGGATCATGTTGTGAGAGATCACACATAGTTCACACAAGGTTTAACTTCACATAAAAACATAGTTCAAGTCTGACAACATAAGTTTGATCATCTCATTAGTTCTCAACACACAAGTTAACATAATTGATACAACCCATCATGAGTCATGCCATACTCAAAGCCTACGACTATCACATCAGTCATCTAGTATTCATAGTTCACCGAGGGAATGAAGGCATAGAAGTAACCATAGGTAGAGGGGTGTCCCCACCTACAAGATAACTTAAGATAGCATCTTGACTATGAGAAAGCACTCAACAGGTCTTACCCAATTAAAAAAACAAGGATCATGCATATGGCTTTAGCAAGGAACAAAAGCTGATTTATGCTATATAAGTAAACATTTTTCTATCATCTAGTCTTAAGCATAGCAAGGTTTGTCAAGCATGAACATTTTCCACGAGTCCTTTCATCGCATCGACAACTCTAAATTTAGAAGGCATAAACAATACTAGGCTTAGCATACCCATAAATGGCAAGTGGTTTGTACAATGGTGATTCGAGACTTGCTACAACAAATGTCTAGTTGTTGTGTTAGCAATTTCATTTCTGATACATGAATGCGAGTGTCACTTGTAAATGCATCCATCGATGAACTTTAGTGTGATTTGTGACCAACGGTTTCACGTGAGTTTTAAATTTGATGATTTTTGTTATGCTTGTTTGTGAACTAAAGTGAATAGAAAATGAAAGGTTTTAGGTCTATGAGCGGAAAGCATAAGTCTTGAATATGTCAAAATGCCTACTATACAATAAATACATGGGCAAAACTGATCATTCTCACTAAAACCTCCAATTCATGGAGCTAGAGTTGAGTCCCAAACCAAACAAGCAACTCAAGTGGTTAAATTGATGATGGCGTGGAGCTATGGTGCAATCTCAAACAACCCTATATCGAGGAAAAATATTATTATTATCATGATAATTAGCAAATTAACATGTTTGTATCATCATATGTTGCTTCTTTACATGCCCAAAACACAATAAACATAGCCAACAGGGCCTAGAAGACCCCTCGTGACCTCACCTAAGTCATCGTTAAGGCAAAGCCCCCCTCTCACTCCTGCTTTCCTGTGTAGCTGTCTAGAGGTTGAAAATGAATAGGAGCTTGTGAGTCATGGCTTTGAGACTGTGTTGCAGTGGACTGAATGTTAGAGTACATGGTTATTGGGTTGAAGTGAAAGAAAAGGCCTCAGAGCGTCTCCAACAATCTTCAATCCCACCCCTTATCCCCATAAAACTATCATATTAGGAAATGAGTCACTTTTTCTTCTCCAGCAGTCCCCTAATAACCCCCTATTTTTGGTGGCCACCAAAAAACACCTCTTCTCCCCTCAAATAGAGGGGAAGTTGCATCTCCCCCAAAAGTTAGGCCCATCCCCAACTGTCACTCTCCTTCCTCCTCCCTCTCGCCTCTCTGCCATGGCGTCGAGAACACCGATGTCGGCGCTGCCACTCTCCTTCGCCCACCTCTCTCCTCCCACTTCCCTCCTCCCCTTCGCCTGTGCGCTGCTTGCCTCGGCCCGCCGCGGCCATGGCTGCCCCCGGCTAGGCCTACGCGCTCCCGCGCCGTGGTCGCCGCGCCGACGTGAGCAACCTCGCCTGACCACGGCATCACCTTCGACTCCTCCTAGGGGCTCCTTGATGACCTGGAGATACTCGCCAAGTGCCTCCGCTCAAGTCAACTGTGGAAGGGCTCCATCGACGGAAGCAGTGGCGCCAGCAACAACAACTTTGACTCCTTCTTTGTGGCTGTGTGGTCCAGGGAGATCTCCAGCGCAGCGGTTTCGGCATCGGCCGCCACTCTGTGGGACGAGACGAGCTGCGACTACCTCCTCTACCTTCCAGATCTCATGGCTCAAGCTAGGAGATGCACCACCGGTCGGAGGGGCACATGTGTGGTGGCTGCCGAAGGGCGCAAGGTAGAGGGGAGAATGGAACATCGGAGGAGCGCGCATGTGGAGGAAAGGAAGAGAGGGACATTTCCACACCGGAGAATGTCGCGCGTCGGGAGGACACGGAGGGGAGAGAAAAGAGACCAAAAAAATAAACTAAGAGGTAGGACCCATAGCATTGATGATGAGTATTGGGGAGCTGTTGGAGCAACGCCTCTAATAAACCCAAGAAACAGTATTGGTGGTCGCCAATACCACTATATTAGGGGAGATAGATTGGAGAACTGCTGGAGATGCTCTGACTACCGGTCTTGAAAAAGCCGACCACACCCCTTTCCTAAATCATGTCCCTCCAACACCTATTGTCTCTGCAGTGGGCAGCTGCTTGCTAGCGAGGGTGCAAGAGCGACATGGGTATGTGGTGCCACTCATGGCTGGACAATAGCAGGGTGCAACAACAGAGCCCAGGTGGACTTGGATTGGTGGAAGCAGGCATGGCAACATAGGGTGTGTTTGTTTCCCTGCACAAGGTGTCCCGTTCATTTGAGATGAACCTGGTTAGATAGAGCCAGGTTCAATAGGTACAACCTTCCCTATTTATTTACTTGGATAAATTATTAGACCAAACAAGTCTTTGTTTGTTTGCCTGCGCTAGAGGTGGGTCCTAGCCTTTTTACTCTTACAACAACTCCCTCAAATAGCTTCACATAGCCCAAGGCTGTAGCATGCAAGCCGGACTAAAAAAAACTCATTTTTGTTTCGTCAGAGCCAGGTCCAAAGATACTTTGAGGCCCACACTGGCTGGGCTGGAAAGCTAGACCAGAAACAAATAGGACATGCAAACATACACAGTCAGGGTGTCGCCCGCCCGCCAAGGCTACGTGGTGGCTATTGGACACGTGGTCAGGACATGGTGCATACATTAGGTCGTTGCCTCGTTGGTGTGGAGGCACCCACGACAACAAGTAGCCAGCAGGGATCCTTTGGATTGCACGTATGTCTTCACAGAAGCTTAATTTGCCCTACTAGCAGCCTAGCTAAACATATACATCCGGGCGCTCTCCCTTGGACGTGCAACATCATCTTGAATTCGGTGGATTGCCCTGGCTCTGCTGACTCAAGTTCTTCGTACCACCGCGCACGCCGGCAAGCAACAGGGCGTTGATCGACTGAGCTTGGAGGTAGTCTCCTGCTCTCTCTGTATTGATCATGAGCCTTATGCATGATTATGTACGGTTTCAACGCAAGCACTAGAACTAATTATCTCGTGTATTAAGATGTGTGTGTTAATTATAAACAGATTCTACTAGAGGTCTTAGGAATGCAAGAGAAAAACTGGCACGAACACCAATAAAGAAACATAGCTAAAACGATGAAAGATGACCTCGTCGATTTAGATGATCGAGCGAGTCAACATTTTCCACGGCTAAGCATGATGTCATAACTCATAACTTAGAGGATACAAAATACTACACACACCAGTAGTAGTGGTTGTAGCAGCATGCCACTGTCTCATGGATCACATTACTGTCGTATTATGGGCCCATTGCACTCCTCGATCCGAGATCTATGCTGGATTTGTAGTTTATATATTCATTCAATCTAAATTATAAATAAAATAAGTCATGTAACATAGTATACCTCCAAATCTAGGATTCCTGGAGCTATAGATACCTAGCTCTTGAAAATTCATTGATTTTTAGATCTAGAGCGTTCTCTTTGAAGATACTGAATGTTGTTAGCGAACTATATGTGTAGCGAAGGAGAACGAGGTAGATGATCGTATGGGCTACCAAACCCACCACACAATGCTCATAGCACCTGAAATGTTTTTTTTTTGACAAACTGAAATGGGTTATCTTTTTCTTTTATGCGACTCTGAAATGGGTTATCTTGTGTATCGGATTTTCTACTCTATCGCTAAATTGTTGGTCTTGGTTTGGTAGTTTCCTAACACATCGCACTCTTGCGAACATGGGAAGAACAACTGAACTACTGTAGAAGTATTACATACGTATGTACGCCAGGATGACTAGGGCTAAGGGGCTGCTTGGTTGCTGGCTGTGTCCTACCACCGAGAGTGTGGCGGCACCACAGTTGTGTGGCGGACTAAATCGACGCCACAAGTGTGGCGTGAATGTAGTAGAGATGGGTTAGTTTTTTCTGTGGCCGCCACATATTACTACTCAACCAAACAATGACTATTTTAACGTGGCTGCCGAAGTTGTGTTGTGGCGAATGGTGGGCAACCAAACAGCCCCTAATACCGGCAGCCATCATGGCAGTGGCATTGATGTACCCACGCCATCATTCGTCTCCGTTTTGTTGGAATGCGCCTACACGACGGCCATCGTCTTCGTCATCGTCGTACTCGCGTCGCATGCCATGCATGCGTTGTGCCTTAATAATTAAGCCGCCGCCCACCACCGGACCACCACCAGGCCGGTCTGCGGTCGTCGCGTCCCGACCGCTCGCTCTCGCAACAAGTCACTAACACGTCGAGCGGCGCGCGGGGCGGATTGCCGGAGGCCGGAGGGCGGTTAGTTTCAAGTGGGAGAGGTACGGTGCTCCGTGGTCTCCATCGAGTCTGTCGACCCTCGTCATCTTTTCTGTCCTCGTCTACGTGTATGGTGCACGCGCGTACGTACAGTACCACGTACCTGCGTGAACGGAACGAATGATGAGTACTGAGTACTATACGGTCACCGCTACGTACGTACTCTAGTGTGCAAGCATGCACATGCGTGACATGCACGTCGCAAACGTACGCTTGATGAGGCCAATCATGGAGACAGGTACGTACATACACTTGCTATACCATGTACTGTATATACTGACGATGATGATTATTGTTATTATACTTCGCTTGAACTGCTTATCAATCATGGTACAGTGTGTTTTCCTCTCAGAACAAAACAGCATCAGCCACAGAAAACAGTGCGGTTATTAAACCGTGAGTGAATATATAACGGAGTAACCAGCATACTCTACATACATATACAGACACATTAATTATTATTGATATAAACAGTGAATGGACAGGCGGAAGGGCGGGGGGTCCAACAAGCAATAGGAAATGAATTGAATTAATTATGGTGTGTGCACGAAGGGACCACCCAAACCCATGCATCCGGTTGTACATGGACATGGACATGGGTGCTGCCAGGGTTAAAAAAACCGCTCGGTAAACCGCGGTTTACCGCGGTTACCGGCCTAACCGGGCCGGACCGGTTCCGGTCCGGTCCGATTAGGTATTCCCCAAATTCAAATTTAAAATTTAAAAAAAAATGTTAAAAAAATTTCTAAAAATAGTTCATGATTTATAGAAGCCAATGGTGTAAAATTTTTTCAAATTCGAGTTCGTTTAGTATTTATTTATACGTATAGAAGTTTGAAAAAAAAAAGAAAAAAAAAATCCCGGTCCCAGCCCGTTAAGGCCCCCAAATTCAAATTTAAAATTTGAAAAAAATAAAAAATGCTGAAAAAATTCCTAAAAATAGTTCATGATTTATAGAAGCCAATGGTGTAAAATTTTTTCAAATTCGAGTTCGTTTAGTATTTATTTATACGTATAGAAGTTTGAAAAAAGAAAAAAGAAAATTCCAAACTCAAACCGAGCGGTAAACCGCTCAAACCGAGCGGTTACCGCTCCAAACCGCCCGGTAAACCGGTGACAAACCGAACCGAAGGCGCGTTTGAATTCAAATTCAAATTTGACCGGTTACCGACCGGTTACCGGTAAACCGGACCGGTAAACCGGAACTGGAGGCCGGCGGTTTGGGGTGACCGGTCGGTAAAAAAAACCCTGGGTGCTGCTGCTGCTAGTTCGCATCGGTCGGTCGGTCGGCCAATCACAACTTCGCAGATGAAGCGGAGGGAGCTGAGCTGAGTCCCTGGTCCCCCGGCAGCGCAGCGTTGGAGGATTCGTGGCCGTGGCACGGAGCTAGGGTCTGTTTAGTTCACGAGAATTTTTTTTTGTTTTGGTTACGGTAGTACTTTCATTTGTATTTGTTAATTAATGTCTAATTATGGACTAATTAGGCATAAAAGATTCATCTCGTGGTTTTCTACTAAATTGTGTAATTAATTTTTTTTCGTCTACATTTAATGCTCTATATATATGTCTAAATATTTAATGTGACGGGAAATCTTGAAAATTTTTAGAGCTAAACGTGACCTAAGCCTACTAGACCACGAACCATCACTGCGGCCACAGTGCATCGTAAGCTGCCGCTGCGACGCATATGTCATGCCCCCGGCTCCCGGCTGTAGGCGGTAGGCGGCCCACAACGCATGGCGAACCGCGTGACGTTGCACTCGGCCCACGGACTCTCGATTCCCACAACACCCTTGCTGCCCTGCGGGCCATTTTCTCCTTGATGTGAGGATGTGGCTGCCATGGGGGCCGCTGACCTGCACTGCTGCACACCCGGTGGCATGGCTGCCCAGGCCTGCTCTGTGCCGCTCTGCGGGCGGCCGGGTTCGACGCGTCCCATCCACCAGCCAGTTGAGTCCACGCCACCAGCGCCCGGGCGTACTCCCTTTTTCTCGAAAAAGTGTGGTTTTAGGTTTTTCAGATATCGTGTTTGATCGTTCGTCTTATTCAAAAAATTTTAATAAATATTATTTATTTTGTTATGACTTATTTTATCATTAGAGATACTTCAATAATGATTTATTTATTTTATAATTTGTACAAATTTTTTGAATAAGACGAACGGTCAAACACGATGTCTGAAAAACCTAAAACGACACTTTTTGTGGGACAGAGGGAGTACGCGGCTGGCAAAAGTCGCCGCCCCGCCCCGCCGACAGACCGGCCAGGCCGAGGGTCCCAAAGACAACCCAACCAGCCAACCAGGGGTGTGTTCAGTTGATAAAAAATGAATGAAAAGTTACTACAGTATCTTTCGTTTTTATTTGACAAAATTTATCCGACCATGAACTAACTAGACTCAAAAGATTGGTCTCGACATTTATAGACAAACTATGCAATTAGTTATCTTTTTTATCTACATTTAATGCTTCATTCATACGTTCAAAGATTCGATGTGATAAATGAAGGAGGAAATATTTTGGGTTTATATGGGAAGTGAACACACCCCAGGTATCAGAGATCATCTGCCACTGGCTGACCGGCAGCAATAGAGCTCCATAATTCAGAAAGGGGTAGTAGCACAGGACTACTAGCACCTGCAGCATCCAAGTCCAGTCCTCAAACCAAACTCAAAAGAGGCAAGTGCAACAGGTCCCAGTGAACGGGCCGTGGCCCAGCAAGCAAGCAACATACTACTACAGGTTCCAAAGTTCAGCACCAGCGACAGCATCACTGGTTCCTCAAACCTCAATCAAGATTAAAAGCATACGTACATAGCACACACGACAGTGGCAGTCTAGCAGTATGCGCTAATACTAAGCACAAATGGAACTTAGCAATACAACATCACCCCCAAAAGGGGGTAAGGTTTAGTAAGCTCGGTCTGACAGGCATTGGACTGACCGCATGACCATGCTGGAGAGACGGTCATGTGCATATCATTTTTGTAGCATCCATCGGTCGGTCAGTCACTGCGAACAGGAGATTCGTCGGCGGACCTGGAGCGGGATCCTGGAGGTGAGCCCGAGTACTCCTTCGGGGACCTGCGGTGTGGAGGGGATCCATCGCTGTCTGGTAGGGGCGACCTCCTATCAACATTAATACCATTGTCAGGGACTTTAAGAGCTCTTGCTAGTTGCTACATGATTAGGGACTTTAAGAGCCTTTTTAATTTTTACATTGATCTACTCATTTCACAACCCACGCAACAATAATATGGTTCACCAAAATAAAAATTTCCTTGCTACAAGAGCATTCTAGGGGACTACAATGCATAGCTTAGCTGTGGTTTAAACAGGTAAAAGTGAATTTGGAGTCTGCAGCAACACCTGTTAGGAGGATGAATGAAATCACTACTAGCATTTCCTAACCCAGTCATATCAAATGATATTTTGAACAGGTAGCTAGTTTCAGCGACTAGTTGCCAGGTTAGACTATGATGCAACTGATAATGAAGTAGGTGGGAGCAAAGGTATAGTACACACTAAGATAAAACAAATACTCTGGATTTATATACATGGACAGATGGAAGCCAGATTTATGTGTAGCAATGAATAACTTACTTCTTATAACCATTGTCAGCATCATCTCTACTGGCAGGAGAGTAGGACCTGTGCTTCTTATCTTCATCATGCTCCTTTGGCAGAGATGCTCGATGTGCTTCCTTTCTCCTTGGAGAGGCAGAGTAGTCATCTCGCCGCCTTGGAGCAGGAGAGTATGATCTGCTTTATAAAAGAAAAACATAACAGAATTTAAAATAAAAATAAAAAGTGAAAGGTTCCTCAGACCAAAGTTCAAAGCTTTTACAAGAAGCCTTGTGTCAGCCAAGCATACCTCGACCGAGGACGGCCCTGATAACGAGGAGAGCGGGAACGGGAACGGGAACGGGAACGAGACCGCCCTATATGGAAGATGAGAGGCTATCAGTACTTTAGTACCACAACAAAAGGAAATTGCAGACTTCAATTTTTCACAAGAAAATTTTTATAGTGACTGGAGACAGTACTGAGATGTTATTCGTAAATTTGAAAGGCACTTGTGCATGGCAAATTTGTTTAAAAAAAAGAGGGCTTTATTAAACATATGTGCATCACCTATCAGAAGCAGCAAAAGATCTAGAATTTTATTGGCTGGGTGCAGACATATTGGTGCTCTGTATTATAGTGATGTTTGATAAGGCACTTGATAGCAGTCACCATAGTACCAGAAGAGTAACAGGAAAAATGTAAAAATGATGTGTTGCCAAGTTAATAAGATGCACACAAGAGAAACAGTGCATGAAGGCTAAAAGGAAATCTAATATGTCCTGACCAATCATGCCTTGCCACATAAAAGAGACTCAATGCTTTTCCTTTCAATGTAAAAGAGGGCTAACCATAGCAGCATAAATTAAACTATTACTCCCTCTGGTACAGTTTATAAGGCATTTCGCATACGTCAAGAGTTAAACTTTATAACCTTTGAACAATAATTTAGCCAACAATCATTAATTCTTGTAATACATATTTGATACGATTAGATTTGTAATCAGATATACTATCCAATAATCATAAGTTTATAATCATAAGCAATAAGCAGTATAATATAAAATAAATAAATGCCAAAGTGTAATTTAGGAGGCCGTGTCATGTTTCATTGCGCCTTATAAACTGGACTGGTGGGGGTAAAGGCATAAACAGGCTACGCAGTAAGCCCTCAAACATTCCATCTAATTACAAACAATATTCAACTTGAGATAATAACCAAGCCCTCAAGACTACTGGGCAGAAACTTCTAACTTTGAGGTGACTGCCCAGGCATCCCCCCTCTACATCCACAAGTAAGCAGTGACAAAATGGATACACATCATATAATTGTATAATTGACTAGAATCAGAGGATCCAGACAACAGATGTACAGCTTGGACAGCAATACCATGAATGGTACGAAAATACAAATGCAAGATTACCATAATATGAAGATCGGCGACCTTCATGACCAGAGTAACCTCTGCACAGCAATCACACGAAGTCATTTCAAATGAGTACATAATAAGAACAGAGGCATAAATTTACTGCAACAAAAAGGAATACCATACCTGACTCTAGCTCTGCCGCGCATTTCCTCTGGCCTCTTTCGCGACTCAGCAGCAAGAACAACAGCTATCTCCCGACCGAAGAAAACTTGGCGATTCATGTGATACTGGGCTTCAGAGGCATCATAAGGGTCAACAAACTCCACAAAGGCAAATCCTCGAGGCTCCCTGCATATGTTGGTTTTATTAGACAGTATGACGAGGAAAATTCAAGGAAGTGACAAAACAAATATGAGGGTGCAAAGTGTGCACAATGGTGTCTTGCTGGCGTTTTACCATCAAGTTCAAATATGCACTGTGCCCTCTATTGTTCTCGATGAAGCACAGTGAACAACTTACAAACATTCCATCAAAAGGGAAGCAAGTGTTGCAAAAAGCAGTAAGACGCCCGGGCTCTAGTGTCCAAGTTTCTTGTATACAACTACGTAAGGTGATCCTCATAAAGAGCATCTTCATAAAATCATTCGCTTCAAGTTCCCCAACTTTGAAAAGTCACGAAAGTACTTGAAATTGACTTGACTCTCTTTTATCTTCTCATGTACCAGCCAATATATATCTCTTATCTTCTCTTCATGAAATTAATTTTCTCAATGTATCAAATCTTGTCTTCATAGAAGAACTTCATCGGACAAGACTCTATCTTGCCAAGCAAATGAATTTGTTATTAGTAATGTTAAAACACATTCTTTGACAAATGAAGAGCATGTATCTACTTCAAACCAACACAATCCTGGGAATCATTTAGAAATATAATCCACATAGCGCAATGACGAATTGGATATGAGAATGCAGAGTCCAAGCTTATACTCCATCATACATCGATTGCAAAAAACAACATGAGATTCATCAGAGCTTAAACGCACCAACACATTGCAAATTAGACGTTGCACTAAAGCTGGAGGATGCACTAGTGTTCATTGTTAAATATAGGGTGTCTGTTCATATAATTCATGCCTCTAGAAAAATAGTTTGATGATTATGGACAAAAAACTAGACAGGTCTCCAGCTATTTACAGCTCTAATCATTACGGAAACAACAAGACCGAGCTTTTTGAGTAATTAAGACATACATCGCAGAGTATGGTGATTTAGTACAACTTACCCAGAGTAATAGTCCTTTGGAATGTAAACATCCCGGACAGGGCCAAACCTTTCAAAAGGAACTCGAAGCTCCTCCGCTCTGACAAAGTTTGACATGCAAATTGAAGTTACTCGAGGAAAGTATCAAAGTAAAATTTGCTTCTTCATTTAAAACGGTATGGTCATAAAAATGGTGATCACTTTATATTTCTTTTAAAGATGGAAGGAAAAAGTACATGGTATTAGTTTCTGTACCTGACGCTTAATGGGATATTGCGGACCAAAAGGCTTCCACTACCCTCTTTGTTGCGTCCTCCATACCCCCTCTTAGGAGGAGGAGGGGGGCTTCTTCCTCTGCCACCATATCCCCTCCTGGGGGGGCTTCGATAAGGGGGGCTGTACCTCCTCATAGTTTTTCCTGTAATTGCACCGAAACATAACAGATTGTGTTAATAACAGGACAGGCATGGTAAATCAGACATAATTAGTGGACTTATGAGCTGTGTATTGTGACACATTGAGCCTGTTTAGTTCCCAAAAAGGGAACCCAAAAAGTGCTACAGTACCTGTCACATTAAATCTTGCGGCACATGCATGGAGTACTAAATGTAGACGAAAGAAAAAACTAATTACACAGTTTAGTTGTAAATCACGAGAAAAATCTTTTGAGCCTAATTAGTCCATGATTGGACACAAATTGCCAAATAAAACGAAAAGTGCTACAGTAGCCGAACCCAAACATTTTCACCAACTAAACAAGCCCATTACAAATCATGTCAGCCTGAGCATACAGGCTAGACCATAAAAAATCATTCATGAACACTAAAGTTATGTGTAACAAAACAAAACAAAAAGTGTGTTCATCACCATTTGATGCACAGTTCATCAGATATTCTTGAAAGATACAAACAATTTTAAAATTCACCAGTGACATGGCATCGAATAGATCAGGCTAATCATAAGCCACGGGATGAGGCAAGCTGCAGACTAGTATTACCATGGAAACTGCATTAACATGTATGCTTATTGCTTCTTTCCGCTCAAACTCAACCAAAATAGAGAGGTATGGTCCTTCCAATTATTAAATTGCAGTTCCAAATAAGAATTGCCATACGGTCTAAATCTAAACCTACAAAAACAAGATGAGGAGTGCCACAGATCAAAAGCATAATCCATCCAATCCTCACACAGCGCCCTAAGATAACAAGAGGCGCCCGCCCAATCCTCTCACAACACACTTCCGAGGCTAGTGAAAGCATTGGAGTTGGTGCATCTACAAGTCTCAGCTCGGAGACTAACCCAAACAAGTCGTCGCAACCGGAATCGAGATCTAAAATTCCCAGAGGAGAAACATCACCGCTCGTAATCCCGCAACTAGTGAACAGCTCCTCGTGGCGTTACTGGTTGCGGGATTACTAGTTGCAACTAGTCCCGTGCGGATCTAAGCCGTAAGAGCGGATCTAAGCCGTAAGAGTGGATCTATCGATGCGCGGCGCACCTACCTAGGGTTTGCAGCGACAGGTCTCCACACGAGCGCGCCCACTTATGGAACACCGTAAGCGCACTGAGAGAGAGGAAGGGAGTGAGGGAGGGAGTTACCGGGAGCGGCCGGTGATGGCCGGAGAACCGCGCCCGCCGCCGCGGAGAGACACGGAGAAGGGGGTGGGCCGTGGGCGGGTGCCGGGTGGGGGTGCGGGCGTGCGGCGGTTCGCGATGACAGACGAGGAAGAGGAAGGCCTGGAGTAAGATGGGGTGGGTGATGGGCCGGGCCTTGATGGCAGCAGAGTTTATAGGCGCTCCAGCCATATTGCCCGGTATCGCGCCGGTGGGCCGGAGCTGGCCTGTCGAGTTCCTAATTTAAATATGGGTTTTTTTTATCGGTACCATTACAATTCTCGGTCTTTGGAGAAATACCATTACAATTTTGCTATTTGGAAACATACCATTACAACTTCGTGAACTTCGGACGAACGCTACTGTATACGCTCGGCGACGTCTTCCGCCCAGCTACAAGTGTATGCCACGCTGCCGTATTTCCGTATGGATGCCGGTGCCCTTGGGTCAAGTGGATGAGGTCCACGACACAGCTACTGTCTTCCTCATCTCACTCACATCCTCCCGACACAGCTCCTCACTCTGCTCCTCCCGACGGCGGCGACCAGATCAGCAGCGACTCCACCTCGACGGCATAGACGACGTCGACCACAAGCACCCATCCTCAAGGCCCGTCGAGATGCACCCGGTTGTCTGCAATGGATAATCCGCAGCCGCGTGTCCTGTTGGAGATGGCGGACGATGAGGGCGGGTATGGATCTTCTTCCTCCTTTTGTGCTCTTTTGTCGCGTCTAAGATTGCCTCCAGTAGATTTGCTTTGGATGTAGACTATATCGATATTCATTGATTGGATTTGGGGATTGTTCTGTTTCTTGCTAGGGTTTCGTTGTTCTCACTAGAAATGAAAGTGGAAGGATTCTGTAGCAGAGACAGTAGTGGTAGAAAAGCTTACACAAAGGGACGAGTGATTAAATGGGATGTTGAAGTAGCTTCATTTTCTTTCGATTTGCTGTTGACAAGGCTGCGCAATGAGTTCCAATGGTCCAGTAGCCAGTCTCCCAGGCTGTGGTTCTTTGACAAAAGGATGTGTGAAGATGTCAGGCTAGAAAATGGTTTCCAGATGCATGACTTGTTTGAAATGTACAAGGATCAGATGCACTGTGAAGTCATTGTAGGGGTCTTTGATAGTTGTCTTAGAGAGGCTGATGAGTTTGCTGCTTTAGAGCCACTTTGTGTGATTCCAGCGGAGTTATTTGCTGATGATAACCATGATAATGAACCCAATAGCAAAGACAACCATTCATCCCTGCTTACTGATAGTCCTCCTAGAGATGCAGAATATCCATTAGAGCCTGAACTTGAGCCTGACATGTTTGACAATGATGAGGAGTACGTTGGTGTGGATGATGAGGGACTGTATATGCCTGTTCCTGATGCACAGGCAACTAACAATGCAGATCCAGCTAACAACCATACTACCTCTGGTAATGTTGATGATTCTATTGATGATGCTGATGAATTTGATGGGGTTGCTGATGCTGAAGAAGGTGTTCCTCTTGAGGCAGAGGTAAATGATGCAGATCCACAGGAGGTTCATGTTATCCATGATCCTAAAAACCCCAAGATAGAGAAGGGAGAAAGATTTCCTGACATTGTTGCATTTAGGAAGGCAGTGAGACATCATGCAGTTGTGACAGGTTTCGAGCTTGCTAATATCATTACAGACAAGACTAGATACATTGCCAAGTGTAAAGCTAAGGGATGTCCTTGGCGCATTCATGCTTCAAGAATTTTTTATGGCAAGACAATAGAGGTGAAATTGCAATTCTTATGCTTCTGACATCATTTACTTACCCTACTGTTCTATGTTTTGCTCCTGACTTTCATTGCTTGTGTGTGTGTGCAGATCAAAGTACTACCTGAAGCTCATAATTGTCCTACTACTAAACTCAGAGAGGGGAAAATGACAACTCAAGGCTGGTGTGCAGATAGGTTAGGGGATTGGTTGAAGAAGAATCCATCTAAACGTCCAAAGGAATGTAAGGAAAAATTAGAGGATGACTATGGTATCAAGCTCAAGTACTCCAAAGTATGGTCCGGCATGAAGGTAGCACTAGAGTAGATCCATGGGAAATATGAGGAGAGTTTTCAGCTTCTTTTCAATTGGGCAGCTCAGATTGAGAAGTCATCACCTGGCAGCCTAGTACAGATAGAGTTAGAGAAGGTTGGGAAGAAGCAAAGGTTCAGGAGGATTTTTGTAGCTCTTAAGCCTTGTGTTGATGGGTTCCTAGAGGGATGCAGACCCTTTATAGGTGTTGATGCTTCCTATTTGTATGACAAGTATAGAGGACAGTTGGCATCTGCAACTAGTGTAGATGGGCACAACTGGCTGTATCATATTGCATATGTAATTTTTGACATTGAGAATGAGGACAACTGGAAACGGTTCCTGGAGCAGCTGCACAGAGCCATTGGAGATGTTCCAAACCTGGTTATTTGTACAGATGCTAGTAAAGGTCTAGAGAATGCAGTAGGAAATGTATTCCCAAATGCTGAATATAGGGAATGCATGAGGCACCTATACCAGAATTTCATGAAGCACTACACAGGTGATGTTTTCACTGATCATCTGTATCCAGCAGCTAGGAGCTACACAACAGGACTGTTCCAATGGCATATGAAGAAAATATTTGAGTTTGCACCTGACACAATTGAGTATCTTGAGAAGCACCACAGTAGGATATGGTATATGTGTGGTTTTCTGAAAATAGCAAGTGTGATTACTTGACTAATAATGTGTCAGAGAGTTTTAATGCACAAGTGAAGAAGTTTAAGGGTCTGCTGTTGCATGAACTAGTGGACAAGCTAAGGGAGTTGATAATGGAGAAGAGGTACTTGAGGAAGAGACTGGCTAGGCAGTGGCATGAAAGGATTCTCCCAAAAGTTCTTAAGGAACTTAATGTGATTAGCAAGCAGCTCACTGTCATCAAATGCTCTGTCAGTGATGATGACATTACTAAAGTTACCCTTTTGGACCAATGGAACAACCAGAAACGGCATACAGTAGACCTGCAAAATCACAATTGCTCTTGCAGGGAATGGCAAGTCACTGGGAAGCCCTGCAGACATGCTTTGGCCTGGATATTGTCCAATAGGGGGATCAAAATAGAAGATTATGTCCATGAATACTACTCAGTGGCTTCATTCAAGAAAGCTTATGAAACCAGAATTGAACCTATACCTGATAGGTCCCAGTGGCCTGAAGTGAAGCTTGGGTTCAAAGTGCACCCACCGTTATTGGGTAGAGGACCAGGAAGGCCCAAAACAGTAAGGATTAGAGGCTGCATGGAAAAAAGGGTCCCCCAGAAGAAGGTGAGATGCAAAAGGTGTGGTGATTTTGGGCACTTTCAAAAAACTTGCAAAGAACCAGAAGTTGGTGAAGATGGTGAAAGAGGCCCATGCAGGAACAAAAGGTAATATTTTTGACACAAAATGCATTAATCTGAACCATCAGTCAACTCATATCCACTAAATGCAATTTTGTTGCAACATGTAGGAAGAAGCCCACACAAGATGATGCTGGTCCCTCACAGGTCAAGAAGAAGAAGAAGAAGAAGACGACTACCACAAAGAAGAGGACACCTGTTAAGAAGAAACTGAAGAAGGCAGAGGCAAACCCAGCTCCCACTGTTGTGACCAGCATCAGAAAGCTTGTGTTTGAAGGCCTTGCTACTTGATAGTCCCCTTGTTTTTTGGCTGCTTTTGGAAATGCTTTTGGGGTCAAAAAAACTTGTAATGGTGTGTCAAGCTTTTGGGAACAAAAAACTTGTAATGGTCTGTGCTGATTTTGGGCACAAAAACCCAACCTTGTAATGGTCTGTGATGCATTTGACCTGGGAACAATCTGTAGTGAAAACTGGTGGCCTGGGAACATTCTGTAGTGAATGCTGATGGCCTTGGAACTTATGTAATATTTCTGTGAACTTATGCAGTATTTCTGTGAACTTATGCAGCTGTGTACTCAGTGGCGAACTTTTGGTTAGGACGCTGAGGCCTAGCATACTTGCTCTTTCATTGATCACGGCTATGCTCATTAGTCAATTATATGTGCATTGTGCTCCTATGCCGGCCGTTTATTTCGTCAGATTATACTTGCTCTTTCATTGACTATCAAATGGTGCCGGACTGACAATGACAACTTCTCATTGTTTTTCTGTCGGTACAGCATGTGTGTATTGTTTTTCAGATTATAATTGTAAAATATTATACACGCTGGAGAAAAAACTTAGCTTTGGTTTCTTTACAGTTCCATTCACCCATCGAAACAAACTAGTTTTTTTGTAGCCTGTGGTGCCACGCTAAACTCGACTTAGTTTCACCACCATGGGCCTCAGGCACGGTGCCACGCTACGAATGGACGGCAGCGGCGATGGCCGCTCCTCGCTCATGGGAACTTGTTCATATATTGCTGCTGGAAATTTCACAGTGCAGTAAGTCTAACCAAAAGCCAATTACAGACCAAAAGCCAAGTTACTTGATATGAAACATAGCTCCAATTAGAGCCCAAAAGCCAAGTTACATGACAATGCAGTAAGCCTAACCAAATTCTAAGGTAACACTAGCCAATACACCTAAATTACATGAATTATTTCCCTTATTTATTCCACACAATTGCCACCAGGACAGCTACAAACATTGCCAAGATCACAACAATAGCAGCTACATTGTCCAACACAATTGGATTCTTTCCCTTCTTAACCTCATCCTTCAGATCTTTGATTTCAGTCTTCAGGTTGCCAATCTCCACTCTGATGTCACCGAGCTGCAGCTTCAAATCAAGCTCTACCATCTTCAACTCAGCAATAGGCTGCTGGAACCCTTGAACAGCAGTAGCACCAGGCTGCTGGACGACTTGAACACCACCAGAACCATCCAAAAGATTTGCATGATTATTGCGCAAGTACAGCTCATATGCATCCTCAAACCAGAAGTTACCACACCTGTTTGGGCACTTGTAGTACATGCTGTCCTTTTGGCTCTTGCACTTGACCACCGGCACCAGGCACTGCGGGCAGTCGATGAGAGGGAGACTCCTCCCTGGCTGTGCAGAGCTCGAAGCCGAGGTGGCCATGGGCAGGCAAGCGGCGGTGGCGGTGCTGCCCCACGGCGGAGCTGCCGGCGCGGCACGACGGTGGAGCTGTCGGCACGGTACCACGTCGGAGCTGGCGGCGCGGCAACACGACGGAGCTGGCGGCGCGGCAACCCTAGCGGACAGGCGCGGCGAGGAGGATGAAAGGGAAGGACCGCAGCGAGGAGGATGAGAGAGAGCGGTCAGCGTCGTGGACCATATCCAATTGACCAGAGGGCAGCCTCGTCCATATGAAAATACGATCCCGTCGGAGAGGCCTGCAGCTGGGCCGAAGACGTCGCCGAGCGTACACGGTGGTGTTCGTCTGAGGTTCACGAAGTTGTAATGGTATGTTTCCAAATAGCGGAATTGTAATGGTATTTCTCCAAAGACCAAGAATTGTAATGGTACCAATCCAAAAAACCCTTTAAATATTGTCCGTAGTATGTCTTTCTAAAAAAAACTTTTGTCCGTATGTGAATTTGCTTCCAAAACCAGACATTCCACCTATTCCAAGTTCCAACTAGCAAATCCAGTTGTTTTCCGTCCCGTGACTCGAACCTAGGTAGAGTGCAGCAAGCACGACGTGGCTGGTTCCGGCGGCGCTAGCGAGCAGCACGCAACAAGGCGGTCGAGCAAGTGCTGCAGATGGCGCGCGTGGGCCAGGAGAGTGATCAACGACGCGTTCACATCGGAATCGGACGTCGACATGCGCCGCCCCAGAGGTGACCTTGGCATGTTTGTAGAAATGTCTAGTAGATGGAATAGAGAGGAAAGAGCAACAAGATATACCATGACCTACATGTGGGACCCATGGACACGTGTGAAGTACGATTAAAACCATGTTGGATGAAGCTAGATTAAACTTAGGTCTTCTTTTGATACGCAGTTATCCATCTCAATCCACATGTGTTAAGTGAATTGGAATGGAAATTAAAAGTTGAGGATGAAAAAACAACTGGTTTTGATGGTTAAAACCATTGTCATGTCGAACGAAACTGGTTTCAACTTGGGTTGAGGAGAAAAACAACTGGTTTTGATTGTTGGAGGAGATACAATGTCTGATTTTGTGGTGCATGAGGAAATCCAGGCTCGACCTACAGTTCAAGGAGGTATTTTTTTCATTCGAGTGTGTCATTGTCAAATTCTTATTTGATATGCTTTCAGATTGCCATGAATGTCACATGCCAAGGTAAAGGAGAGATAAGTGAAGTTATAGCCATGCGCGAGCTTCATAAAATTTTGTGAGAGAAGAAAGTGAACGGCGTACTAATGACGAAGTATGTCCTTATAGGCGGCTACTATATGGGTGGACTATTAATATACACACAACCAATAGTAGACCACAATATTAGTTATGCTCTTATGGGAGAGTAGACCAGCGGAGGTGGAAGATAGGGGTCGTTACTTGCTTAGGGTGACAGGCAAAGTTTTGCGCCTCACTAGTGGTAAGGCAATGTGGAGATCTGGGATTGTTTTTAGTGGATTATTAAGGGGTGAGTTTATTGAATTTAGAGCATCTTCAAGAGAACGCATTATCTAAATTATCATTTAGAGAGTCATTTTCCTTTAACCCTCTATAAAAGCTATACGTCCCAGCCAAAGTTATTTGCCGTGGGCTCGATACTCACGGCAGTACATGCGCCTCCTGTGTTAGTCAGCAAGCAATTTTATCATCTGCTATTTTCAAGTTAACTTACTTTTCTTTGTAATTATCAATGGTTGATCAGTTAGTTCATTTGCTGGGTAGTACCTTAGATGGCATATATTATTAGGTGCAATATATATGCTACAATTTGGTACTTTACTGTTATGTTCTGAGGTGTTTTACATTACAATTTGTGAACATCATCTGCATCAAACAATGTTTGTTGCTGCTGATCATGTGCACTCCAATTTGCTGTAATGTACATCCTAGAAGTAATTTCAGATTTTCAGTTCACCACTATTTTTTTTGAAAACCTGATTAGGTACGTTTGTGACATTTTGATATTTTATTTAATATTTTAGTTCAGAGTGAAGGCTTTTAAATAGGGTTGTCTTTCGCATTGAAGTATAGTTATTTTAGACTAACCCGTTTTTTGTTTGCTTAATTATTTTGACAGATTAAGCTTGTGCTTTCGCGACTAAAGTAGTAAAGCTATGCTTATGACATTCCCATGCCCTCTCCTGTCTAAATTATCCTCTGGCTATATGTATCCTAATCTCCTTTGGTTGACAAGGGGTTCAACTATGACGGCAGGTTGCTGCCTATAGCTGTTTCCTTATTGTTACTTGAGCTTAATTTTTCTTTTTTACCGTGGCAACTATATTGTAGTCCAGAGTTGAGACTATTGTGCAATCATTTTTTTAATTATTTTAGGGCGAGGGTACTTACAGATTAACCAGACATAGAAAAGAAGGGACAGAGAGGCAGCGCAAGCACATTCTGGTTGTAAATAGATGGAGGTTGTGATATATCTCCTACCATGAACAAATCCCCACGAATATGAGACCAATGGGAAGGCCTTTGTTTTGAACTCACAGTAGTACAGTATTCATATGTTAATATCTATTTTCATGTTGGATGTTTCAAGGAGCTTCCTCTTGGATTATGGCCAGTAGTTTTGTGCATGAAGGTTTTAGAGAGTTGCTAGTCCAAATGTCTAATCAAATTTGTCTAACTTATTTTTATTTTGCACCAATTAAACTATTACGATCCATTTGTAGTGGCTAAAAGATTATACATTTGGTCAGTGCTTCACATAACAATTGAAAGGAGATATATTCTCTTGGCGATTTTTGGCTCATATAATAGTTTAATTTGATAACTCTAAGTGTTCACATGATTTCATGCTAATCTTATAAAGGGTAAGATCATTAACACACTTGTTTTTTTCTCGATGTGTGGCATGTATGGTTTGTTGATATTATGTGCTATTGTGTTCCTGCAGGGAGATGTTTTCTGTGTGCTTGGTCACAACAGGAAGTCGCTGCAGTTTAGGTTTGGTTCAGTTCGGTTAGACATACTAAAACTAAGCAGCAGGTTTGAACGTTTGGTTTAACCTTTATTTCTGCAACAGACTTTCCTATTTAAAAACTATATATACTGCTTTCAAACTGCATGCATGCATTATATTGTAGCTTTAAAAAATCTACAGACATTGGACTTTAGTCTATTTTACTATGTCATTAAGTACCTCTCAGGATTTTTTTCCTCATCATATCATATCAGATCCTTAGTTTATGAGACAGTAAACTGTTGCCCTGTAGATCCACCGTCATCTCGTCATAGCCATCCACGTCTGCCTCCCTTCACCCATCCTATCCGTTCATGCCTGCTTGCCTCTAGAAACATCCCGCCCTCCGCTCCTGTCTAGTTTTAATCCTTTCTTTAATGTATACTTTGAAAAATGTAACTTGATCTTTTTATAATCTTTTTGCATCTTCCTCCACGACTACTATAGCTATTATTAAAGATTGGTATTCTCGCCATACGCAATGCGCGGGGGAACTGCCTAGTTCAAATGATTGCAGAAACACACAGTGCCATGTATGATACACATTGAAAAACACCTACGAAATGGACGTGTTAATACATGAAGAAATTAGCTTACCTAGAAAGTTTGTTAGAACCTGACGACCTTCATTTGCAAATTATGTTTTAGCTATACCGGAACAGTTTGAAGGCTTCAGGTGCAAAGAACTTGGGTACTCATTCCACGGTTTGGAGGTTCCAATTTATTAACTTATAAATTCCGCTGAAGATCCTGAACTTCCAAGTTGTGTATTTGTATCACTGCAGTTATTTGTGCTTTGCAAGCACTTGTGTATATGTATCCGCTGAAGATCCAGGAAACTTCTGCTCACAGCCAAGACCTAATAATCCCATGAAGTCCGATTGGGTAATTCCTCTGCCAATTTGTTTCAAAAAAATTCCTCTGCCAATGACAGCAAGGGCCCAGTATTCAGTTAGCATGGTGAACTAATTAACCTTTCCCTCCCTCTCCTCCTGACTTATGGGTCTATTGGTACCCTGACCCCACAAACCAGTGACCCAACCACCTAGTGTGGTATGCATTCTTCTCACTGTAACAATTTCACTTCACCGGCTCTCACCCCTTTTACTACCCAATGGAATCTTATGCCTCTACTAGGCTCTATGACACGTGGGCCTACATTGGTGGCCTGTGACTCTGCGGCGTCATTTTTGGCATACACAGAGAGCGAGAGGGGAGAAAAGCACTGAGCACATGACTACTCTGCTCGGCTCCTTTCTCCTTCCTCTCCCCAGCCAAAAGAAATCATAAAGCTTTTGGTACAACATTTATTCAGACTGCTCTTGTCACCTTGTTCAACTTGGTAATTTGCAAGGTGGGCGTTTTTCTTCTTGCATTCGCTTTATCTGGCTCTCCCTGTGTTACAGAGATTTTTTTTCCGTGGGTGTTTGTGTGGTTGTTCTTGGTTGGGGATGATCACTTGATCAGGCCATCTCAGGTTTCATCTTCTTTTTGCTCTCGGAAGGAAGAGTTCTCTCACTAGGTTGTAGCCATTCCTTGAGTCGGCAGATTTTGCCACCGCTGTGGTTCTTGATCTTTCTGTCTCCGCCTATTAGAGCGATCCGAGCACTTCCACTTTTCAAGCGTCAAGCATTCGTTAGTTGATTCAATTTCTGCAATTCGTCTTTGATGAAAAAAAATCTAGGGTTTCTCTTAGGACTCTCTCTGTATCAGTTTGATCTGACCCCCTCTCTATCTCTGTTTGGAGGCTATATCAGTTCGATCTGACCTGACCTTTTGCACATGATTCAATCTGGACTTGTTACTTTGCATTGAAAAAAATTGTTTTCCATTTGTAAGTGGAGGCACAGGCATTCTGGGCTTGTGTTTGGTGGGTCTGCATTGATTTCAATGAGGGTGTTGTTCTTTTAAGAGCAATTCATGTTCCACGGATCTCTTGCATTTTTCAGCCACAGATAGGTTTATGTGATGCTAATTTCCTTTATTTACCTACCCGATTACACCCTCTGCAGGTTGATCTAAAGGCTTGGCTGGGGGTGGTGGACAACAAATTGGTGCTAGTTCTTGCTGTCTCTTTTTACTAAGGTGAGGTTTTGGTTACATGGCCATGCCCAGATTAATCACTGTTTCTATTGAATTGCGTTAGTTTGTGACAGATTCTTCTTGCCGATTGCATCTGGAATCACAATTACCAGGGAAAACACATGCTAGAAATAGTCTCAGAAATCCATTTCATCCTAAAATTGTTCAGGCCAGGGCTCATGTCATAGTTCGTAGTTACCTTCTCTGAACATCATGTGAGCCTGGTTTCTCCCTCTATTTCCACAAAGGACTAAGATAAATAAGATTCCATCATATAGTCCCTACCTATTTACTACACTGACATGTTTATTCCATTTCTTAAATGAAAAAATTGGAGGTAATCTATAATTAACTTATGGACTTGCTAAGCTAACTAGATTATATGGAATAATATCTAGGTCCGATGAAATTCTGAATGATTTAAATTGTAGGTGCGCCTCATGCTAATTATTCATTCAACTTATTATTTCATTGTTCATTTAGTTCCATCTAAAACTACAAGATCGTCTGAAACTTTCCTTATAGAATCAGTTTTTAACAATGTATAAACTATCACTGTCGTAAGGTGAACCGAATAGAGGTGACTATGTTATGACATTCTCTTGGCTACTGATCCTGCAGACTGTATGGCAGAGGACACAGGAATGAGTGGGATCCTAGGTGCATTGGCTACAAAGGTTGACTTCAAGTTGTCATTACTCAAAGATGTTATGGCTGAGTACACGGAGATAAAACGTGTGATCAATGGGTTAGCCGAAGAAAAAGTGAGACTCCAACAAGAGAATGAGAGGCTCCAGCATGAGAAGGAGATGCTTCAACATGGACAGCAATGTCAGTTCCATATGAATGTCAAATTCTGTTTCTAAAAATAGTTTCTTTGGCCCATGATGTGTCATATGTGTTCATTGGCACGATCACATTCTGTGGCCTAATATTCACCAAAATCATATGCCTCTTGCATTCTTTTAACCACTTATAGTGACTCGAAATACCATTTCTAATTTCAAATATTCCTTTCAGCAAATGGATAGACTTTGGCAGCAATGAAGGAGGACCTTTTGGCATCAAAGGACACATTGGCTTGTGGCATCAGCAGAGGAGATTTCTCAAAAGAACTCCTGCCTGGAGTTTCTAAAGAAAAAACTTCAAGAGTGTGAAGCCAAGAATAATCAAGCTGATCAACTGTGTGGAAGTGCTATGGAGACTATGTCTGTCCAACCAAGAGGGGTAATACTGATAACCTATAGCCTCTGTCCCCAATAATAAATCGTTTGTTAATGTCATTGGCCAGTCACATTCTCTAGTTCAGCCTAATATATTGTAGCTTTTTATAATTTGAGCTTCTCTTTTTTATATGTATTTATGCTATGCTTTGTTGGGTTTCATCTCTGGCCAACCACAACTTTCTTAAAGGCTATAAGACTTTGCTCTTCTGGATTCTTGGTTTAATTGGCGTGTTAAATATCTCTGTATAGTTTTTCCTCATATATTTTTGTATAATAACTCTTATAAATAAGTAAACTTTGGTTTCTTAAAAAAACTTTCTTAGGAATACATGGAGTGCCTCGATCCATAACTCTAGAAATTACAAAGAAATTAACATGAGTTTTCTCTTTTTTTCAGTGAGGTTGCATGATCCTAAGATAACTACCTATGTTCATATCCTTTTTCTTTAATAAATGGCTGAGCCCCTACCTATGCTCATAACTTCATTTGTGTTCAGTCTTTTCCCATATTGTATTATTTCAAGCTCATTAAGTATTAATTGTGAAATAGGTGCAAACAAGATCAATGCAAAAGAGGAAAATATTATTCGAGGGACCTTCGGACTATGGTGCTGATGAAAATGAGCATACTAGCCATCTGGATGGCCCATCTCTATTTCCTTTGGAATTGTTGGCAAATCTTAGTGTACGGACCTTTTCAATGTACATGGGTTTTCTCCAATTTTTTTATATTTCAGTTTGTGGAAAACTGTTCATTCATTGCGCATGCATTTTAAGCTATCTCTTACCTTGATAAATGTTAATGTGAATGCAGGCGCCAACGGGATCAATGGAGAAATAGAAAGGGTTGTCTGAAAGACCTTTGGGCAGCGATGTTGACAATCTTGAGGTTACAGAAGAGCGCCCTAGGCAAGAACTAGTAAACAACCCACCTGCTAAGGAAACCTCATGCGTTTTTGTGAGCAAAGAAGATGACCTAGAAGCAGTCAAAGACGAGCTGATCAAAGGTTCAATCATTTCCCTTAATATTTACTCAATGTCTCAATCTCGTAGCATAATGTAAACTGTGTTGTGGGAGTCCATGTTACACTTACATGCAAGTTGGTGTTCTAGGGATTCCTTGAAATTGACACTGGAGGAAGGATAATTGGTATAAAGGAGATGGGGGAATTGGATGAGAAGGCATTCAAGGCTGCTTGTCTTGCAAAAGTGCCTCCTGAAGAAGTTGGCGCAGCATCTTATCAATTATACTCATCATGGAAGCAGCAACTTGGTGACCTAAGTTGGTATCCTTTCAAGGCTATCACAATTGATGGCAACCACCATGTATGTCAATTCTAGAATGCTTCCTGGTACTATCATACAGGTTTTCTGAAGGATAATAGACCATGTGGTGCTTCATTACCAGGAGATTGTGAATATTGATGATGATAAGCTACAAGAGCTGAAGAGGACATGGGGTTCTGGTGCTTATAATGCTGTGGTTAATGCCTTGGTGGAGATGAAAGAGTATGGCCGTCTGAACGACAGAAGCATTGCCTATGAGCTATGGAACTTCAAGGAGGGGAGGAGGGCTACTACAAGGAAGTGTGTCGACTACATGTCAAATCAGGTGAAGAGGCTGACGGTGACGAAGCGCAGAAAGACACGCAGGTAATGCAACATCATCCTAGACTGATTTTCTATTGTATAATTGCTACGGGAGTATAAACTTGTGGCATTTAATTATTCCATCATAATAATGGCTCAAAGAAAGCCTGAGGCATTTTCTAGTAGTTAACCATGTTGGGACCTATAACCATTCTCCTGCCTACTAATTTGCTTAAAATTTGTGCTGAATAAAGACTCCATAGTTTATATGAAATGTGAGCTACATTATAGGAGTGTCTAATTAGTAGTATGACACTCAGACACTTCATACTGAAGGGACAAGAGAGGTACTAGCAGAAGAAACAAGAGTATTGATATAAATTACTGGTAATTAACTTAACATTGGTTTCATTTTGGGCATAAATATGGAAAAAAGTTATTTAATGCCACTCTAATCTTACCAAAGATAATTAGAAGTGAACTGATATACTTTGAAATTCTGGATCAGACTTGCACATGCTTAGTAAGTTAACATGAAATTCTGGATCAGACATGCTTATGTTAGTGAAGTCAACAAACACCTTACATGTTCTTTTCTTTTCACAAACCTGTCCTTGAGAATCATTCGTTCTTGTTTCATAATCGTATTGTGAATTCTTCCATTCTGGGATTACCTTATTAGTGTTCCCTTTTTGAAGTGGCCACATTTCTCTCCGAGAATCAAGTTTGGAACAATACCAAACTGCTTCTCTAATTTCTGCATCAAACTCACTCTCGCCTGTTGTTGCGCAGGTGGAGTGGCGGCGCGTGAGCTACCTTTCTAACCCCCGAAGGATCTGAAAGTAGCAACACAGGAAGTCAACAACCTCCTTTCCTTTTATGTACACATATGGCTTTAGTAGATCTAGGCCTCGTTTAGACTGTTAGAGTTAGAAAAATTTGGCACTGTACCACTTTCGTTTGTATTTGGTAATTATTGTCCAATCATGGACTAACTAGGTTCAAAAGATTCGTCTCGTGATTTACAATAAAACTGTGTAATTAGTTATTTTTTATCTACATTTACTGCTCCATGTATGTGTCTCTAGATTCAATGTGATAGAGAGAGTGTAAAAATTTGGAATTTAGAAGCAATCTAAACAAGGCCCTACGTAGTATGAATGCTTCTGCGGTTCTGTCAGAAATCCACGAGCTGTGGCTCCGATTAGCGGAGAGCCAGACTGCATTGTGTTGCAGGGAACTCTTATCCTAGCCTAACTATGAGATCATGATTCGTGTCTAGTGTGTTACCCCCATGGACCATGAACTTTTATGATGTTCGTGTTTCTTATATTATATCTTACTCTATGTTATTGTGTTCTGAAACGCCTTGATTGACTTCCTGCTAGATATATCTAGTTTCACTCTGAACTTGCCTTCTTTGTTTGGCCTGGGAATGAAAGGCCTCTTTCCTTTATCCATTTTATTAGAGTAAGTGCATGACATGAATCAGAAAAAGACCAGTAGTGCAACAAACAATGGCCAGAATTGAATTGCCTGATGAATTCAGGGAGGGAGGATCCGATCCACATTCTGGAACACAATCTCCAGTCAAATAGTACCTCAAGTCCACTGAGTTCATGTACGCTATATAGCCTGAAGAAGTGGGTTCAATCCAGTGAATGAAGCATTAACATTTCTTTTCATGTATACTACTGTTGATTGACCCTATATTTACGTTTTCACAAATCCCAACCCTGCGTTTCAGAACAACATCGATTTGTATTGATCGATCATCATACCATGCGATTATGTGTTGATTTTCTTATAAACCTGTTTTAAAAAATTATATAATGTTCTCTTTGAAATACAGGATTATCAAAACATAAGAATAGAAAAAAAACAAAAAAATCGAAATGTCTATGCAATTAAAATCCTATATAGGAGTGTAGAATACGGGAAATATGCAAATAAGGAATTTTTAAAATCCAATCAAGTTCCAAAGGCTTTTATAGGAAAAATTAATTTCTTGTATAGAATTTTAATTCTCCAAAATTCCTTGACTTTTCTAGTTCCAAATGGAGAAATCTCTTGAAATAGGCCTTAGGAATTTTAATTAACCTTGACCAGGTAAAAATAATTGTGGGGCCAGAGTGCCAGACTCCAGAGAGAGTATTGTATCCCGAGCAGGGTTAAAAATACCGCTCGGTTTACCGCGGTAAACCGCGGTTACCGCCCTAACCGGGCCGGTCCGGTTTCGGTCCGGTCCGGTTAGGTATTCCCCAAATTCAAATTTAAAATTTGAAAAAAATGCTGAAAAAATTCCTAAAAATAGTTTATGATTTATAGAAGCCAATGGTGTAAAAATTTTTCAAATTCGAGTTCGTTTAGTATTTATTTATACATATAGAAGTTTGAAAAAAAAAGAAAAAAATCCCGGTCCCGGCCCGTTAAGACCTCCAAATTCAAATTTAAAATTTGAAAAAAAACAAAAAATGCTGAAAAAATTCCTAAAAATAGTTCATGATTTATAGAAGCCAATGGTGTAAAAATTTTTCAAATTCGAGTTCGTTTAGTATTTATTTATACGTATAGAAGTTTGAAAAAAAAGAAAAAAGAAAATTCCAAACTCAAACCGAGCGGTAAACCGGTCAAACCGGCAGGTTACCGCTCCAAACCGGCTGGTAAACCGGACCCGAACCGAACTGAAGGAGCGTTTGAATTTGAATTTGAATTCGACCAGTTACCGGCCGGTTACCGATAAACCGGGCCGGTTTACCGCAAGCTGAGCCGGCGGTACCGGAAACCGGTCGGTAAAAAAAACCCTGATCCCGAGTCCCAGTCACAGGCACCGCCACTTCAGCTCTCCTCGCCGCCGCGCCGGCATGGCTGTCGCTCTCCAAGCCCTCCGCCACAGCCGCCCCCTCCTCGGGCTCCTCCCCCACCCCTCACTTCTCTCGACCTCCGCCTCACCTCCCGACGCCCGCGAGCTCCTCCGCATCGACCGCATCCTAAACATCACCGCCGCCGCCGCCGCCGGCGGCGGTGGCCAACCCTCGCAACCCCAGCAACTCCCACGCGCCGCCACCGACCTGCACCAGCTCCTCCACCGCGCCGCCGGCCTCACCGCAGCGGAGTCCGCATCCCTCCTCCGTCGCCTCCCCGGCGCCCACCCCCACCCCCACCCTCGCCTGGGCCGCCTCCTCCAGGAGCTCGCGGGCCTCCGCCTCCCTGGGGGCGAAGTCAAGGCCGCCCTGGCGTCGGACCCGGAAGGCCTCCTCTCCATGGACCCCGGCGAGCCGTCCCGCCTCCTCGACCTCCTGCGCGACCTCCGGTGCCGGGAGGCAGTGAGGGACCAGATCCTCGCCCACGGCGCGCTCCGCGCCGCCGTCGCCGCCCGGCGGCGGGTGGAGCTCCTCCGCGCGCGCGGACTGACCCGCCACGACGCCCTGCGCGTGCTCGCCACCGAGCCGCGGGCGATGCTGTATTCGACGGAGGACGTGGAGAGGAAGGTGGAGTTCTTGGTGGAAACGATGGGATTCGAGGTCGGGTGGCTAGTGCACTATCCGGAGTTCCTGGGCGTGAATCTCGACAGGTGGATCATCCCGCGGCACAATGTGGTGGAGCACTTGAAATCTATCGGTGGGCTCGGGGACCCTGTTGAGATGAAGCACTATGTGAGGCTCACCCGCAGGAGGTTTTACAACATGTTTGTCAAGCCGTACCCGGAGTGTGAGCGGATCTTTGGGGGCCTGGTCAGGGAGAGGGACGAGATGGTGAGGCGGCGACATCCGACCGGGCTATGGAAACTGTTTAAGCCGGCGAAGCATGAGAGAACTCAGGAGGATGTGGAGAACATGAAGCTTCTTGTTGGATCACTTAAATGAGTAATGTTATGCCCACGGGAACACTGGTGGTCTCAAACAGCAAACGCTAAACCAAAGATGCATTGTGATCTTTCGGTTATGCTGTACCAATGTCTATTTTCACAGGATACCCCAAACTGGCTCTGATAGCAAAGGACTGTTTGAGAATTTCATGTTTGAGGTAACTGGCCAGGGTGCGAAGAGGTGTGGGTGGTATTGTGAAACCATAATTGTTCATGAAGTGCCTGTGTGGTGACAAAAATGGCAGTTGTTACGAATGGACACAGATAATGTTCAATATTCTCAAAAATATCTTTGCAAGGCATTCTACCACAGACTGCATGATTAATTCGAGCAATTCTAGTATGCTGATCAGCGCTTCTTTCACTGGAGAGTAAAGCACGTAACAAGTTCAGGAAATCTGGCAGCTGATGGAATGATTACCTCAAGATCTTGACAGATGGATAGAGCAGCAGCAGAAGCTCATTGCATATTTTCTTTTGAGGAATCTATGATGATCAAAACATTTTGCTCAGAAGATGCGCATGCTAATTTAATACAGAAATGTTTTCTTGTGTATACATCGTGGCACTGGTTAGTTTACAGACTCTCTGCTTTTGATTGTTTAGTGTTATGTAATTACCTTCTTACATTCTTGTTCAACAGGAGTGTAATCCATGACTTATTCATCGGTACATCTTAAAAAATAGTGAATTTATACTTTTTTTTTCTGTATTATAGTTTACTGGGGTTGTTCTTTTGTTTAGTTTCTTCCAATGCCTCGCTGGTGAGGTGGATTGTGTTCTGCAAGATGTAACTGTGCAACAATCTGTATGGAACTGGGAGTACCTAGCAAGCATACTTACATTATTGATAGGTCGTATACCATTGAACTCTACTAGAAAATTTTGGACTTTACCGATTACATATGATTATGCGGAATATGGTAGGAAGAAGGCTGATGGGATCAAGAGAAAATAGTTTAATGGGTTTATAGATTTGGTCTTAGCATTAGTGAGATCTGATAATGATCCATGGGAGCAATTCAGGAGCTTGGAACATTTGCTGAGACAGGGGTGGGGGGCGGGTTCATATTGCTAAAGTTTTAGTTTGATCTTTAGCCACACCTCCATACCTCTAAATTTGTATGATTACCTTGGATAAAGGCGTTTTACAAAGCTAATGTGCCATCTGAAATTCTTACAAAATCAAACTGAATGTACAAGGACAATAACAGATGAAGGAAATATGTTATTATGCTTTGAAAGTTTTTGAGGATATTCTCTGGGTATTCATCTTGCAACTATGATCTCCTTATCTATTATTGAGGATGAAGTATTTATAAACATTTCTGTTTTTTCTTCTTTCTTTGCTGGTGCATTCTGTTCTCTTGTAATTTAATGTAAGAGTTTAAAACTTGTCATCTAGTCCTCCCATTGTGTTCACTCATCCAAAATTCTTCTGTATCAGCCTATTCTTTTTCTTTGGAAATGTTATTTTTGTAATAGTCATTTCCAATAAAATAAATATGGGATTTTCAGTGCTTTTGAATAGCAGCAAATGGTGTTGCACATGTCTCACTAATTATGTGCTAGAAATGATGACATATATCAGTGATAAAGCTTTTGTTATGCTCGACAAAATTTTAGTTTTTCAGGTAGAAATTAATCTTGCTTTGACTTATCTTTTGACAAGATGGTTACTTAAATACTCCAGTTTAAGATATTTTCAGGCCTTTTCCATTTTTTAATGTCTTGTTGTCATGGAGATTTTTCTGCACAAGGTTGGGATAAGACATAAGCTTGTCTCATATGAATTGAAGAAAACTAGTTGGTACAAGGACTTTTTTTTGAAAACGCAGGAGAGCTGCGTTTTATTGTATTTGAGAGATGTTGGGGGGGGGGGGGGGGGGTCGTCCCCAACAGGATCCTCACTCATACGGGGACCAAATATATATGAGTGAGGCAATTACATAGACTCGTGGTTCAAACACGACTCGACCTATCTTAAACAGACCAAGGCTGCAAGCGCCAATCCTAGCCCTTGTAGTTTCTTCGCCCCAGCCATGCACCAGAGGCTGTGCTCATCCTTCAGCTCACTCCAAATCATGTTAATTGAAGGAGAAGCCCCCCTCAAAAACACGTGCATTCTTATGTTTCCAAATAATCCTGGCACCTAGAATAATTAAAGTGTTCACTCCTTTTCTATGCTCCTTGTTAACTCTGTTCATTGTCTTGCTCCACCAGTCAGCAAAACTCAGTTCATTTTGTCAGGGGACTGAATCTGCTAGGTTCAGTGGATTGAATAATCTGAACCATACTTGTCTTGCCACCACGCATGTTGTTAAAAGATGCCGTATCGTCTCATCTTCTTGATCACATATTGGGCATCTATCCGGATGAGAGAGGCCCCTCTTAGCAAGCCTATCCGCCATCCAACATCTATTTCGGATTGCTAACCACAAGAACATTTTGCATTTGGCTGGGGCCCATGTCTTCCATAGCCGACGCCAAGGCTCAAAGGTCACAGCACCACAAAGAAAAGCTTTATAGGCAGATTTGGAAGAATAACATGCACTTGCATCTGGCCTCCACGTGTGACGATCCTCTTGATCAGTCAATGTAATTCCCATGAGGCAGTCCCATAGCCGTAGGAATTCTCTAATAGCAGGCGGAAATAGCATGGGAATGCCTACGGCTATGGGACTGCCTCATGAGAAAGGACGGGGAAATAGCAGGCGCGCGGGAAAGCATCACGCGCGCGGGAGATTAGGCGCGCGTGGAGAGAGGAGCGCGGGAGAAATCAGAGAAGAGAGAGGAGCGCTCGCAGGGAGACCTACCTGCTCGCCCTCGCGAACGCGTTCGCCCGCGCCGCCGGTAGAAGCTGCTGCGCCGAGCCCTCCCCTGTTCCCCATCCGCGCGAGGAGGAGCCGTCGGCGGGCTGCTGTTTCCCCGCCGCCTCCTCTGGTCCTCCATCGAGCAGGACACGAGCCGCCGCCCCGCCTCCAGTCTTCCTCGAGCAGGACCCGAGCCGCCCTCTTCCCCTCTTCCCCATCCGCGCGGAGCAGCCGCAGGCGGGCTGCTATGTCCCCGCCGCCTCCTCTGGTCCTGCATCGAGCAGGACACGAGCCGCCGCCCCCCTTCCAGTCTTCATCGAGCAGGACCGAGCCGCCTTCCTCCAGTCTTCGCTCGCCAGGTATTTTTCTACTTGCCTCTGCCCTCCACTCTGCTCTGTATTTTTCTATTGCCTCTGCCCTCTAGCCTCTTGTCTCTTATCTCGAGCAGGACAGCAGCATGGGGAAACAAAACAACAAACAAGTGCTCTACTACTGTAGGATGGCATGCTTCCAGTTCTCTAGTCTCTACTACTGTAGGATGACAGTAAGGCGTCGCCTTGCCTTACGCCTTACTCGCTTTAGCATAAGGCGGTAGTTGGTCGCCTCGCCTCACTTTACCGCCTTAAAAACATTGACGCTTTGTCTTTACTGTTGAAATTGTGTTACCATGCAATTGGTCTAAGAATGTTGCAGGGAATGAAAGCAACCTCGACCTCATATGCAACAGCTCAGGTGATTAGGTCTTTATGTTAGTATTTGGCCTAATTGTTACAAAAATGCTAGTTGTTACTCCATGACTGGGTTGTGTGCTTCTGTCTACTGTTTTTGTTTGGTGTCATCATCATTTTGTAGCATTTTGATATCATTTATCTTGTTATTGAAGAGTCATAATAATGTGATTTGAGAGATCATATTCTGATATTCATCAGATTAGAACAAACCACAGAGAGAAATGAAAACCACAATAGGTTCATTCTTTTATTTGTCTCTGAAGAACACAACTGATGACTTGAAGCCTTTGAAACATTCAGGCTATCCATGTTGACGAGGCAGAATTCATGCATGCTGGAAGTATGGGATTTGTGCTCAATGACTACCCTGCTTCTGGTGCGAACAACCGCCATTCATCATACCCTGGTGGCACCAGATGAAAGGAGGAAGTACGACAGCTGTTCCACTCAGCCATTGTGTACTCCCTCCGTCCGGTTGATTGTGCAACTATAGAAAACGTGCCGTTCAAACTATGTCAACTTTAACCAAATTTATAGCAAAAAGTATTAACATTTATGTCTCGAAATAAATTTATTATGAAAATATATCTCATAACCAATCTAACGGTACTTATTTTGTCTCATAAGAGTTAGTATTTTTTTATATAATTTTAATCAAAATTTGTGATGATTGACTTCTCGGGATGCGAGAATTGCACATTTATTGGGACGGAGGGAGTACTTTAATCTTGTTAGGAATGCCCATCAGTTGAGTGCCATGGTTGTAGCTGCCTACGCGTGACAAAGACCGCCCACCATTTTCCTTAGCTTGGGCAGACATACCAGTTTGAGCCTTTGAGGGAACAAATAATGTAGAAAAATGCACACTTCTTTTACGTTTGTCAAGTTAGTAAGGACAAATCCTTGCCAAATAGATGCTTTCAGCCTTGTATTGTGGCATGCGATGTTGTATAGTTCTTGCTTCAAATCCTGTTGTGAACATTTATTTAGGATGAAAAGGCTGTAATGCTTGATATTTGACCATCAATATCTCAACCTGTAGCATGCCTGCATGTACTCTCTTTGTCCTTAAATATTTGTCGTTTTTGCTTCATGAGAAACTACTTTGACTAAATATATATTAAAAAATATTAATATTTATGGTATATAATTAGTATAATTAGAAAGATCTTTGAATCTAGTTTTTTAATAAATTTATTTAGAGATACAAATGTTTCACGTATATTTTACAAATTGAGTCAAACTTGTGGCGTGCACATCAACGGCAAGTATAATACTTGCTCGAGTTATGACCGGCTCTGCAGCTCTGCTCCTCGATGGTAGTGTGAAATAAAAAGATGTCATATATATTTCGGTCATAACTTGCTTTGATTTGCCCTGCTCCTCGATGGTAGTGTGACATAAAAAATGTCATACTCCCTCTAGGTTGGTAAAAGAAGTCGTTTTAGGAAACGACACGGTCTCCAAAGCATAACTTTGACTTTATTTTTCTATAAAAATATTTATTTAAAAGTAATATATGTATATTTTTATGAAAGTATATTTCAAGACAAATCTATTCATATTGTTTTCACATTTCCAAACTTAACAATTTAAAAGTTATTCATGATTTATATTCTCAATGTTTGACCCAAACCTTGTCCAAAACGACTTCTTTTACCAATATGAAGGGAGTATATATATTTTGACACATTTCCTATACTCGAGGTGCCCGAGATTTCAGGTGACTCGCGACGCCTGCACGCGTCTCCCCCCCTCTCTCTCTCTACGCGCTCGTGTCTGCCCACCGACAGCGGCAGCGGCGGTGGCGGGTTCTGGCTCCTTCCCCACACGTATGCATCTGCCTCTCTCCCCACGCAGCGACAGCGGCGTCGCGCGAGGTAGGCTCTTCTCCTCCTCCTCCACTTGGATCTGTGAGTTAGGGTTTCAGACCCTCTCTCTCCCCACACGTGGTGGCGCCACCGACGAGGTAGGCTCTCCTTGTCCTCCTGGATCTGCGAGTTAGGGTTTCAGCCCCTCTTTTCCCACGCGGCGGCGCCGCCGCTGGCGAGGTAGGCCCTCCTCCTCCTCCTGGATTTGCCAGTTAGGGTTCCGGCCCGTCTCTACCCACGCGGCGGCGGAGCCGTCGGCGAGGTAGGCTCTCCTCCTCCTGGATCTGCGAGTTAGGGTTCCGGCGAGCTTCTCCTCTCTCTCTCTCTCTCTCTCTCTCCCAACTCCGGTGACCTTAGAAAATGGAGGGGCCCGGGGAAGGTAGGCAGGCTAGGTGGTGGAGACGGCGGCCGGGCGGTTCAGGGCCCTCGTGCAGTCGCGCCAGGTCGAGGCGAGGGAGTCGTGGCCGTTCGCTGGAGTTGGAGAAGAAAGTGGCGGCAGGAGGGGGGAGGGGGGAGGGGAAGAGGGAGGCCTTCACGGGCGTGGCCGCAGTCGTGGAGCTGCAGCGAGACCCTATCGCGTTGCGGCGGGGCGGTGGGCGGTAGCAGGGGCAAGTGCTGCAGCCTTGAGCGCTAGAAGAAGCGAACTGCTGTAGGATGAAGATGAATAGTGACTGTCTGAGATCCGTCGGATGTTCATTGAACGGTCGGAATTTGTTGTCGCCCGAAAGGAAGCTGATTTTTAGGCGCCTGAAGTTAGCACATCCCATATTTTGATCATAACTTGCTTTGATTTTCAATGGATCGAGCTTTTGTGTGAAACCCGTTTTCTATGAATGTTTGGAGTTTCCTCTTGAGGACCGCTTGTTGTGAAGGAGATTTGTTAAACATCAACCATGGGATTCTAAAATACAGGAATAGAAACCTTTATAGCTCAACATGTCCGGTGATGAGCTCCTAGTACACCACGTCACCACGTACAAGTGGCATTGGAATCGCCATTGAGCTTTTCACCCAACCAACCAACCTGCGTCACTGTAGTGCAATTGGCAAATCTGACCACTTGTGACAACCGGGGCCCAGTGGTCAGGCAGCATAGCCAACCATACCCCTTCCCATCCCTCTCCTCGCCCTCGATAAATCCACCTCTACTAGTTTACTCACAACCTTTATTACCCCAACAGCTTCCTGTACCCCTAGGCTCTATGACACCTGGGCCCTATGCCTGTTAAAAGGAAGTGCCATACGCCCTGTTCGCTTGACTGAAAAGGCATGACTGTTCGCTGATTTATTGTCAGAGAAAAACACTGTACCACGATAATAAATTCAAGCGAACAAAGCGATATTTGGCTGCAACTGCAAGGTTCTCACTGAGAAAGCAGAGCGCAGATCTTCTCCAATGCTGTGGTTCTTGGATGTTGTAGTTTCCATCCGTCAAAGGTAACCATTTTACACGGACATATCGTGTGTTCTCGCACATGTGATTCAACCTTTTTTCCCAGTTGATTTACTTTCTACAGTTCGTCTTTGGTGAAAAAAAATCTTGTCTCCTCCCTTCAGTGTAGTTCTCTCTTTCTCTGATCTTCGGCACATGATTTGATTTGTTCTTGTTGCTTTTTTTTTTGACAAAGGATCTTGTTGCTTTGAGTAGAAAATAAAAGAACACCTTCAATTTATTTTGCACATTTTGTTCATTGGAACCTCAGCCATTCTGAATGCCTTCATTTGTTAGCTTTGGGTTCAGTGAGGGATTTTCTCTTTTCAATCCTTCATGGTCTATACATCTCTTGCAGATTGGTTAATGTGATGCTAAATGCCCCTTACTTACTTACCCGATTATTTCCTCTGCAGGTCGACTTGAGGGCTGCTGATAGTTGGCTGGGGGTGCAGGCAACGAATTGGTGGCTGCTAGTTCTTGTTGTCCCTTTGCTAAGGTGAGGATTTCTCTACAGCGCCATGCCCAGATTGTTTGACATTTTTACTGAATCACGTTTTGTTTGTGCTGTAATCACTAGGCAAAACACATGTTACAAAGCACTCTCAGAAACCCTTCTACCATTGTTCAGGCCAGTGCTCATGTCATAGTTACCTTCTCTGAACATCTTGTGACCTTGGTTTCTCCCTACATTTCCACAAGGGGATTAAGATAGAAAAGCACACAATGTCGTGTCCCTATCTGTTTGCTACAACGAAATGTGCCTGCTTAAAACTTAAAAATCGTGAAGTAATCTAATGAACATGCCAACCTAACTAGATTATGTACCTATATCTAGCCCTGATGAAATTTCTAAAGTGAAGGTGTACCATATGACTATTATTCGCTGAACTTACTATAGCATAACTACAAAATCACCTGAGATTTGGCTCACAGAATCTGTTTGTTTGTAGAAGGAAAAAACAGTACAAAGCAAAGCAAAACAAAGGAAAGCAGAGGGAGGGGCTCAAGAAACAAAAAAGAGAGAAAAAAAAAATATGAACAGTGCGGAGAATAATGCCCGCATGACGGCGGGAGACGGCGATGCACGCGATGTGTTCGACGACGTGGGCGAGCGCATGAAGCTGATTACATCCAAGGTGGACTCCAAGATCTACTTCCACAAGGATGCCGTGATGGAGTACATGGAGATTAAGGGCGTGATCAGCGACCTCGCCGAGGAGAAGAAGAAGGTGGAGCAGGAGCGCCACGGGGGCGTCGCCTTGGCGCGCCTGGAGGTTCTGGCAGCAGCGGCGACAGGGGAGCTCGGGGCGGCGAGGGAGGACCTGGCGGACGCGAGGGATAAGCTCGCGCAGAGGAACCAACAGCTAGATGAAAAAGAAGAGGAGCTCGCGACGGCGACGGAGGAGCTGGAGGCGGCGAGGCGGCAGCTTGCGCAAAGGAATCACGAGCTGGATGAGAAGAACGAGGAGCTCAAGGCTTTGAGGCTGAAGCTTCAGGAGATGAAAACCAAGAACTATCAGGCTGAACAGCCGGATGGCAATGCAGCTGATCCTGGTCCCAGCCAAGTTATCAGTGGGGTCATGAAAGAAAAGGAGAGTCTCCAACAAGAGGAGAGGCTCCAGCAAGAGGAGGCGAGGCTCCTGCATGAGCATCTTGGTCAGTTCTGTATGCATGTTGAAATCTATTTCAAGAAATAGTTTGTTTGGACCATGATGTGTGATATCACATTTATTTACATGCCCTCATTCTCTAGTATAATATTGTCCAAAATGATGAGCTTATTTCATTCTTCAAACATTTCTAGTCAGTCAAAATACTGTTTCTCAATTTTTGTTTGTCAGAAAATGGAGATGTTTTAGCAAGAGTGGAGGACATTTTCTCACCCAAGAAAACATTGGTGGAAGCAAGGGATTCGCTTGTGTCATCAACAGAGTTGATTTCTCAAAAGGACAAATATGTGGAGTTTCTAAAGAAAAAGCTTCAAGAGAGTGAAGCCAAGAATAATCAAGCTGAGCAACAGGGTGGTACTAAGCCTATTGAACCAGGAGAGGTAATTATGATAACCTATAGCCTTTGCCTCCAATATTAAATTATTTCTTAATGCCATCGGCCACTCACACTCTGCTGTGCAGCCTAACATGTTGTACCTCTTTATATTTGGATTTTTGTTGCTTTTTCATACCATATGCCTTCTTGGGTTCCATATCTATCCAAACCAGACTTGCTTGTGACTATAAGAGTTCTGTCATCATGGTTAAATTTAGCGCATCCACTATCTCTAGATAGTTTTACCTCACATATTTTTTTAAATTAACTTTACGACCAATTTCTCCTTGCTGGAATACACTGAATACCTGACACATAGATCCTCTGCAAAGAAACTTACATTTTTCTCGAAAACGCAGGAGAGTTGCGCTTCATTATATTAAGAAGAAAATACGGGATAAGAACCCAAACACCCACATACCCACACACACTCTACACACGCCAAACTAAAGTTTTAGATTACATTCTCGCGTTTTCCCTTTTTGTATTTTTCATCGAGATTACACATTTCTAGATAACTATATATGTTCATATCCTTTCCTTCAACAAATAGCAGAACTCCTGCTGCCTTTTCGATGAAATTATTATCTATGCTCATATCTTCATTTATGTTCAATATTTTTACACATTGGATTGTATTAAGGTCAGTAAATGTTAACTGTGAAAATAGGTGCAAACAAGGTCATTGCAGAAGAGGAAAAGGCCATCTGAAGGACCTTTGGACTATGATTCTGACACAAATGAGCCTACAAGCCAATTGAATGACTGATTGCTGTCTCCTTTGGAATCGCTGGAAAATCCTAATGTATGGGACCTTGAGCACATGCTGGGTTTTCTCCATCTTTAATGTTTCAGTCTACAACCGCCTAACTTCTAAGATAATAATGTATCCCTGTAGATTCCATTTCTGTTCATTCTTTGTCCATTGAGCTCTCTTTCCTACATAAGTATAAATGTGAATGCAGGTGCAGACAAGATCAATGAAGACGAAGAGAAGGCTATCTGAAAGAACTCTGGGTAATGATGCTGACAATCTTGAGGCAATAAAAGAGGGCCCCAGGCAAGAGGTGGCCAACAACCCAACTGTTGGGCAAACCTCAGGTGTTCAGTTGTGTGTTGAAGACGACCTAGAGGCAATCATAGACGAGCTGATCAAGGTTCGATCATATCCCTCAATATTTTTGCTCAATGTACTAGCTCCAGCATGTATTCTTATCAAATGTACTTGAGCCTTATGTTATCTGCGATTTGGTGTTTCAGGGATTCCTTGAAATTGATTATAGTAGACGGAAAATTGGGATAAAGGAAATGGGGGAGCTGAGTGAGAAGGCATTCAAGACTGCCTGTCGTGCCAAGGTACCTCCTAAAGAAGTCGGTGCGGCATTTGATCAGTTGTACTCGTCTTGGCAGCAGCAGCTTGGTGACCTAAGCTGGTATCCCTTCAAGAGTGTCACAATTGATGGGAATTGTCAGGCATGTTAATTCTAGAAAGCTTAGTAGTATCTCACATGTTCCTTTTGATCCATTCTCAAGGATAATGGACTGTTTTGTTTACATTATCAGGAGATTGTGAATTTGGATGATGATAAACTGCAAGAGCTGCAAAGGGTATGGGGACAGGATGCCCACAATGCTGTCGTTACTGCACTGTTGGAAATGAAAGAATATGACCGCCTGAGCGACAGAAGCATTGCCTATGAGCTATGGAACTACAAGGAGGGGAGGAAGGCCACTACGAAGGAGTGTGTTCAATACCTGTTCAATCAGGTGAAGCAACTTTCGGTGTCCAACCGCAGGAATACTCTCAGGTACTTTACATTGTATTCGAACTGATGTACTGTTGTGAAAATGCTATCAGGATTCAGGAGGATATATATATATATATATATATATATATATATATATATATATATATATATATATATATATATATTAGAGAAATACATTTATCTTATGTCATTCATCATGGCAATGGAGGCAATGAGCTGTCCTGCATTGACCTGAACTACAAAATCGCAGGCCATGTGGATAGTCGAAAACAATGAACTCGTTAGGCGTCCTTTTGGTATAAGCACTTCATGCCTTCAAAGGTTTCAACAGATGTTGAAGCTAGTGCGCAGAACACATGTTCCATTGCTTTTAGCTAACATTTCTGGATATCATTTAATTTGTTAATGCATATACAGTTAACTGAAATGTTTTGTTAACAAACTAAAGTCACATAGAAACTATTCTATCACCTTTCTTTTTGAACGAACAAGCACAAGACAGTGCTTATTTCATTGATTGATAAGGAGAGAACAGAGTTACAATCACTTAGGACCAGCGAAATGTAAAAAAAATTAGGAGGATCTAAGTTAGATTAACAAAACTGCTAAATGTTCGGCTCCTGCAATGGCCCAGGATCGGGCCTTCTCTGTCTTACTCCAAAACATTTGTGTAGCATTTGCTCAGAAGCTGAAATGTTGTTTTTTTAAGTAAAGGCAGGAGCTCTGCCGCTCAATTAAGAAGGAAAATGAGGTTTATTTACAGGGGCACCCACAGTGCCTAAGAACACCGGTCATAGGACCATGAAACATCCATCGCTCACGCACGTATTTTACCCCGCAATACACATGGCTCTACGCCTTTGAACAATGTCCTCCTTAGCTAGATAGGCAACTTGTTCCGCCGTTTGATGCTCATTTTCGAAAATCCTCCTATTCCTTTCCTTCCATATGTTCCACACAATGTAAATAAGCGCTCCGTTGAACGTTCAGCGTTCTTGCTTCGGTATCATGCTTGCCACGTCCTCCCACCAATTGGCCAGACACTGGGGCTCTTGTTGGGGTAGCTGCACATCAAAATTTTCCCAAGATAATACCTTGCTCCAGACGGCTTTGGTGAAGGGGCATAACAAAGAAAGGTGCAGCCCTGTCTCTAGCGGTCCATTGCACAAAACACAGTGCTCGTGATGTGGCCACCTTCTTTTTTGCAGATTATCCGCCGTAAGGATCTTGTCATGCACTAGTATCCAAGCATGTACCTTGCATTTATTTTTTGCCTTGGCCTTCCAAATGAGATCCGCCTGGAACTTGCAGTGTGAGCCACGGAATTGTATCCTATATGTCGAACGTGTGCAGTATTTTCCATCGGCTGTCCATCTCCAAACTATGGAGTCCTGCGTATCGGGTGTGAGCTGCACATCCTGAATCCTGATCCAGAGGGCAACGAATTCTTGTATGTGAGTGGAAGTTGTGATTCGCGTCCTGAGCGATCGGATCCAATTGCCGTTTTGCAGTTCCTGGCGCACCGTCCTGTTCTTACGGCGTACAAGCTCAAAAAGATGTGGCGCTAAGTACCTTGGGGCTTCGCCGTCTAGCCAATTATGGTGCTAGAACTGTGCCTTGTTGCCATCCCCAATTGTTACTATGGTTGAGGCATTGAAGAGTAGATGGTCTAAGTCATTGCACGGCAATGTTGTCCCTGCCCAAGGTTTGGAGACATGAACCCACTCCTGCCACAACCAGCAACGGCGCAAGGCTCTTCCAAATTTTTCCAAATTTGGCACCCCCAAGCCACCCAACTCTTTCGGCATGCACATTGTCGGCCAATTTACCAAACAATGCCCTCCATTGGCGTTGTCATCTCCTTTCCAGAGAAAGGATCTTCTGATCTTGTCAATTTGTTTCCTTGCCCATACTGCTAGCGGGAATATGGTGAGGTGATAGGTAGGCATCGAGGATAGAACTGAGGTGACCAATGTAAGTCTGCCCGCTCTGTTGAGCATTCTTCCCTTCCAACTAGGTAACCTTTGCCCAATGCATTCAATGAGAGGTTGCACATGTACCTTTTACAGGGATCTCGTGTGGAGCTGCAGACCCAAGTAGCGGCATGGGAAGGATTCCCTTGTCCCTGCAAAGTAGGCCAACACATGATCTAGCTCAATGTCTTAGCATCTGATCGGGTGGACTGAACTCTTTTGGAGATTTATGTGTAAGCCTGAGACCCTGCCAATTCTGGAGGATTGTCGTGACGGAGTCCAAGTCGTCCTTTATTGGGTTAATGAAGATAGCCGCATCATCGGCATACATAGAGGTCCTCCATCTGGCCGTGGCTAAGGGTAGAGGAGAGATGACGCCTTGCAGTGTTGCCATGTCCAGCAGGCGTTGTAGCGGGTCCATAGCGAGTATGAACAACATGGGTGATAGAGGGTCGCCCTGTCGGACCTCTCTCATGTGGTAGAAAGCTGGACCCTGCTGTCCATTCAACAGCGCTCTTGATGATGCCGTGCGGAAAAGGATCGACACCCACTCCCGCCAGTGTGGTCCGAACCCTAAGGTCTGCAATACCTCCAGAATGTAGCTCCAGCTAACCGTGCCAAAGGCCTTGTATATGTCAAGTTTTAGGAACAGAGAGGGCAGCTTCATCTTTTGCATTGTTCGCACTGTGTTCTGAACGTACAAAAAATTGTCACGGATGCTTCTTGTTTTAATGAAGGCGCTTTGGCATTCCGATACTAAGGAGTCAAGAAGCGGCGCCAGCCTGTTTGCGAGTAGTTTGGCGAAGATCTTTGCTATGCTATGGATGAGACTAATTGGGCGGAAATCTGTAGTTTGCAAGGTGTCTCTTTTCTTTGGGAGGAGAACAATGTTCGCCGTGTTCAGTAGCTCAAAGCCTTGGGAGTTTAGCATGTACAGGCTGTTCACCACAGCTGTAACGTCGACCTTGATGATATCCCAGCAGGCTTTGAAGAAGGCGCCCGTGAAACCATCTGGACTCGGGGCTTTATCGGATGGCATGGAGTTTATTGTCTCTTTGATCTCATCTTGTGTGAATGGGGCCTCCAAAGCCGAGAGATCCCTTGGGACATATCCGAGTGCCTGCCAGCTGAATGTCACTGACCTTGGTGTATGGGAGCCTAGGTGTCCTGAAAAATAATCCGCGATGATGTCCTCTTTGTCACTATGTGTAGTCGCCACGCTCCCATCTGTGTGGAGACAATGGATATACTTCTTCCTCAATCTTGTGTTTGCCCTGATGTGGAAAAATTTGGTGTTGGCATCCCCGCTGCGGATGTATGATAGTCTAGCCCGCTGTTTAATCCTTGATTTTTCAATAGCCGCTAAGCCAGTGCTCCTGATTTTCAGACGTCGACGCAGGTGAAGTTCTTGCTGTGTGAGTGTCCTAATTTCCTGTGCTGCCTCAAGCTGTAGCAGAACCTCTTTTACTATGGCCAGTATTAATCGTGTGTCCCCAATCTTCTCCTTCTGCCACCTCTTAAGGCCTTTGGCCAGTCTCGCTAATTTTATGTGCAGCCGTTTGATTGGTAGCGAGGAGTGTACAGGTTTGTTCCAGACTTGCTCCACCAAGTCTTTGAAGCCATCCACCTTGACCTAGAAATTTTCGAATCGGAAAGTTCTATTGTGGCAGTGCTCGAGCTGTCCTTGCAGGAGGAGTGGGGTGTGATCGGACATGAGAGAGGGCAATGAGTGGAGAAAGCATGTCGGGAAGGTTAACTCCCAATCTGGGGTTCAAAAAAATCTGTCCATTCTTGTCAGAGTCGGATTGTCCTATTCGTTGCTCCAAGTGAAGCGACGGTCGTTGAGGCCTATCTCCTTCAGATTCAGATCGTCGATCACTGCTTTGAAGGAGCTCATGAGGCGCCGGTTTAGGTTGGTATTATTCTTGTCTTCCGCCTGGTAGATGAGATTGAAATCTTCTAGAATGAGCCACCTCCCATGGGCCGGGCAGGGGATCACTGCATGCTCCTGAAGAAATTGTAATTTTTCAGTGTCTCCCTGTGGGCCGTAGACCACCGTGATCTGCCATTTGGATCCATCTGCTCTCATGGTGACTGTTGCAGTCACAGTGTGTGTCGATAGCTGGTGGTCGGAGAGCTGAAAGTAATCCTCATTGACCGCAATAAGAATGCCACCTCTGGTTTGTGTGGCTGGTAGGGCAGCAAAATTGTTAGTGAACTTTGCCCCTACAGTACGCCTGACGATGCTTTGGTCCAGATGTTGCAGCTTCGTCTCCTGCAAACACACGATGGTAGAGGCCGTGTCTTTTACCAGTAGATTCACATTGTCTTGCCTTGCGACGTCGTTAAGACCCCTCACGTTCCAGCACAGGATTTTGCAGTTAATTTGTGACATAGAGACTGGTTTTGAACCCATTAGATAGCAGATGGACTTGATGCCAGAGAAGAGCAAGATACAAAGACACAGCATGGACGCCACCTTTTTGATGGCTGGAGGAGTAGCTGTCAATCCCAGGACGAACCGGCCAGCTCCAGGAGTGCTGAACGCCTACGGCCACCTGTGCTGTTGGAGGGAGGCCTGGGAAGGAGGTTGCATTACAGCCCCTGGCCGTGGCCGTTGCAGCTCTCATTGATGCCAAAATTACACAGAGACGGCGAACGACGAAACTATCGAAGGAAGCTAAATGTTGGTGGGGGCTTAACATGGATAACAAAATATAGCCCAGAAGCTTGCATCACGATTCCTAAGCTTGGGAGCAGGTGACTGCCGCACCATCTTCGAGGCCACACAAAGCTGTCATCGCCTTGATCACCGGGTCCGAGAGTGGCCCTCTGAACAACCTGAAGTAGTTAAGCAGCCCGTCGTCAGTCGGGCTTCCATTCTCCTCCATGATGCCGAGCTTCTTCATGAGCACCTGGCGAGCCTTGGCCTGTGCATCTCCTCGAGGCCACAACGCGGTTGCGATGCGGACACTCCTGCACCGTGGTGCTGCAGGTTTGTTCCTACGCCGTGCTAGCCCAGGTCGTTGTGGAGGGGCTTGGAGCAGCGTTGTTGGCGTCGGTTGCGTGACCTGGTTGATGAAGCCCGTCATCGCGTTCTGTTGCTCCAGCTGAGGCGCTTGCGACGTGCGCTGCCTGCGTGGGTGGCGTCTGGTGTACACGCACCCTGGATGGAACCTCCTGCACCGCGCTGAGTAGGCCTGAGGCACTCCCTGGTTGCGGGGGGAGAGTCTTGGCGTTGCGGGCGGTGCGGCCTGGGGCAGCGCTGGCTCGCCGTGTCCGTGGTCGTTGCTGCCAGGTGTTTCTCGCCTCTAAAGCAATGGAGGATCAGGTGACACAGACACAGAGTCGAACTGTGGCGCTAGACATGCAACTGGTGGTGGCGATTTGTTACAAGTGTCGTCGTGGTCTGCAGGGTTGCACCTCAGCTTGCTGTGGAGGTTGCTCGGTGTAGTCGTTCTGGGCGTCCTGCTGGATGTGGAATGCTTTCTCCCACTGCTACGCTCTCTGGTGCGTCCGCGTCGTTTGCCAGATGAAGATGGTGGCAGTACCGTTGGTGTAGCAGCAGGGTTGACCCCAAGAGCACTATTGGCCTCCAGTGTCGGGCTGCCCTGGGCGCCCCCCATGATAGGCGGCTGGGCAGGGGGGATGACATTGGGCGTCAGGCTCCCCTCAACGCTCCCTAGGACAGACGAGAATGACGGCTGTACAGGGGGTGCATCGCTCAGGTGCTCCTCCGTTCTGTCTTCCTGAGGGGCGTTGGCCGAGTGGTGGCGAGTAGCAGGGGAGTGCGCATGGCGTGGTGACGAGGGGGAGCCAAGGCGTTCCTGCATGTCGATGTCGTTGTCGTTGGGCGATGATGGGCATTGGGTGTGTCGATGTCGACTGTCAGGCGCTGACGACTTGTTGCACCGGCCGTGGCGCGATTCGGAGCGCGCTCTCTCCCTTGCCTGCCCCGGGGCACGAGAGAGGCTACGGATCAGCCTGGAGTCCCAATTGTCATTGCGGCCTTGGCGGCGTCCACGGCGATCGTAGTTGTCATCGTCGCGGCGGTGCTCTAGCCTGGAGTCCGGAGGTGGAGGGTCATGACGGTCGCACGGTGTGCGCTCACCATCCACCACTCCGTAGTACCAGGTGAAGTCTCTTGCCTCCACTCGCCCATGGGAGTCCGGGGGCATCTCCAGTATGTCCAGGTGAGCCCACGCCGTCCACGGGGGCGGGCTGCACCGTCATGTACCTGCACTGCCTTGCCTGTAAGGGTCAACCAAGTTACCTTCGGAATATCCGATGGGTTGTATGTCCATGCCCACATGCACGAGGCCCTAGTGTCGTCACGGTCCCGGGATGCTGGCTCCACGTAGTCGATATCGCAGGCTCTGGCCACCACCTGTTTGGCGATGCTCTCGTTCCAGGCGTGTGCTGGGATCCCTTCCAGGCAGAGCCGGACGTGGTGACGCATGTCGCAATTGTCGCTGTAGGGGAGCAGTCGCCGTGGCAGCATGCGGATGTTGCTGTTACCCAGAGGAAGTCGCTTAAGATCGACCGCGGCGTCCCGGTGGTGGCGGTACTTGAAGACGGTGAGGAAGTCCTCAGGTCGGTGATGGGTGACCGTGACGTGTCCTGGGCGGACACCGAAACGGACCCGGAGTGCCTTCTCAATCGTCGCTGGCTCCACATCATCCATGTCCCTGCAGAGGCACAAAACAATGGCACAGGTGGAGAGGCGCTGCAGCTCCATGTCCATGTCCTCCGTTGTCGCCGCTACAGCGGCGGTCTCAGCCGGGCGCGCCGACGGGTCACCCGGCGCCGACATCACGCGGTGCGGGAGGGGTGGGAAGGACGCTAGGTCCGGTGGTAGCGGCGCAGAGGGAGCAGGGGGCCCACGGCCAAGCCGAGGCATCCGGGCTGCAGAAGCTTGGCGAGCTGGGTGCGGGGCTCCGCCGCGGCAATCTCTGGCTTTATGTCCGAGTCGCCTGCATCGCAAGCAGCGAACCAGGTCCCTGCAGTTTGCCGCTCGGTGACCTCCTGCAAGACATCGCAAGCATTTACCTCTCAAGGATTCAAGGAAGGCGGGGGCAGTTGGACGCCTTGCATTCAGTTGGGCAGAGCCGCTGGGGCGCCCTCCCTTCTTCCGAAGTACAGTGGACCATCCATCCTCGTCGGCCACCAATCACGTCGAGGAGTGATGGCCGGGCTTGGCTGTGGTATGCTCCGTCTTGTTGGCACATCTGGCGACAGAAGCTCTGCAGCAGGCTTTGGGGGCAGCGTTTCTGGGAGGATTACTGGCGCCAGCAGCTGGAGAGTGAGAAGGAAGCGGAGGGGTAATGGCGAATCGAACCCTCTTTGGTGCTGCAGTTCGAGACGAGGCTGCCGTGGTCTCCCCGAGGGGCAGCTCGAGCGTACCCACCACTACGGACCGGAGACGCGGGTGCGGGGCTGGCTCGATTCGTTGGTCAATGGCCGGAAAAAGGGGATTGGGCTGAGCGGCGGATGCGTGCGAGGGAGCTGGCATGGTGGTGGGGCACTGGGAGGCCGCCGCGGCGGCGGATCTGGGCCACGTCACCGTGGGGGCGGCGCGGGGGTCGGGGGCGGTGGGGGAAGAAGCTGAAATGTTTGATTTTCAGTTCATTGTACATATGTTTGATTTTCAGTTCTCGACACGAAACATCAGTTTTCTGTGACTTAAGTTTGTTAATGAAAATGAAAACATTTTGGATTTCATTCATGTTCCATATCATGGTAGAAATGTCATCTTTTTACGAATGAAGTGGTCGAAATGGAATGATTTGATTTGAACACCACATGTTATGTGAAATTATGAACAAGTAGATAACAACTGCAGACCTATGTGCTTTTCTATTCTGAAAAAAATGCAGAACAATCCATTCATGTTTCAAAGTTGCATTGTGAATAATTGTGTTAGCACACCCTTCTTGCAACTCTGATAATAACTAAGTAATCCGATACAATATGAGAGGAATTAGAGTTCAGGGTATGGAAGCAAGCAAGGGGATTGAAGGGGACTAGAAATACAAGCAGGAATCAGAAGAATCTAGAGAAGGAAGATGAACAGCAGAGGAGTCCGACCAGGACTTGCCGAGGAGGAAGAAGTATTTGTCTTCTGAATGATTGATGCCCTTCCCGTGCACAGTCTTTCCCCTTTTGTACTCTCTACTCTGAACCGGCACGGCCCATGGCCTCTCTGGGCTGCAGCCCACCAGCACCCTGACAAATTGACATTCCGGGATTACCTTAGTTGATGTTTCTTTTCAAGTTGCTGCATTTCTCTTCGATAATCAAATCCATTACTAATGCCAAACGTTTGCCAAACGTTTTTCTACATGGAACTCATGCTTGCCCCTTCTTGCTGTGCAGGTCCAGCGGCAGGGCATGAAAGTGCCTTCCAACTCTCAAAAATCTGATGCGACACAGGAAGCCACAAGCTCCTTTGGATTATGTACAACAAGCTATCATGCTGCTTCATAGAAGCAGGATCGCCTCTGATGTTGTGAGCTCACATCTCTGGACTGGTGAAGAATCAGAGTGTATGCTGTAGCAAGGAATTTTATAGGGACTATAAGGAATTATGGTTTATGACTAATTGGCTATGACCTGTATGTTTTTTTTTGAAATGTCACCGGGGGGATTACTCCCCACCTGAATATGTATTATATAGCCCAAAACGGCTCGTTATATGTTTTACAAACGTTTAGAAAGAAACAACATCAACACGAAGATACCCTAGCGCTAGGGCGAAAAGTGACAGAACCACAAATACACAGGTGAGCGTCCACGCCTGGACGGAGGGAGGAAGGTGATGCCGGTCGCCGCCACACCGCGCGGAGCCATTTCCGGACTCGCCCGCGACGATGGGAGGCGCGCACCGGCAAGCGTCCACGCCTGGACTCAGGGGGGGTGAGTGGTGGCCGCCGCCACACCGCGCGGAGCCGTTCCCGGACTCGCCCACGACGGTGGGAGGCGCGCGCCGCCTAGACGGAGGGAGGGGTGCGCCGGCCGCCGCCACACCGCGCGGAGCCGTTCCCGGACTCGCCCGCGACGGTGAGAGGCGCGCACCGGCAAGCGTCGACGCCTGGACGCGGGGGAAGGGGGGTGCCGGTCGCCGCCACACCATGCGGAGCCATTCGCGGACTCGCCCGCGACAGCGGGAGGCGCGCACCGGCAAACGTCCGCGCCAGTAAGGCGGGGGAAGAGGATCGAAGAGGACGCCTCCAAGGAGGGAGCGGCGTCCGCAGACGTCGCCGTCCGGGCTTTCGCCCTAGCCTCCACCTACCCGCATGCTCAGGGACGTGACCGCGTCGGCTCGCGGTGCGCCGTGCTGGAGGAAGGTGCGCCAGCCGCCACACGGGGACGGCAAGGGGGCGTGACGCGACCACGGCGGGTCGCGGTGCGCCACGCAGGGAGAAGAGGTGTCAAGCGCCGCCACACGAGGGCGACTGGCCCGGGCGCAGGGCGAGAGGGGGGTGGCGATGGTCGCCGCCAAACCGCGCGGAGCCGTTCCCGGACTCGCCCACGACGGAGGGAGGCGCGCACCGCCTGGACGGAGGGAGGGGTGTGCCGGCCGCCGCCACACCGCGCGGAGCCGTTCGGGCTCGCCCGCGACCGTGGGAGGCGCGCACCGGTAATCGTCCGCGCCAGCAAGGCGGGGGAAGAGGATCGAAGAGAACGCCTCCAAGGAGGAAGCGGCGTCCGCAGACGTCGCCGTCCGGGCTTTCGCCCTAGCCTCAACCAACCCGCCTGCTCAGGGACGCGGCCGCGTTGGCTCGCGGTGCGCCAAGTTGGAGGGAGCTGCACCAGCCGCCACACGGGGACGGCAAGGGGGCGTGACGCGATCACGGCGGGTCGCGGTGCGCCACGCAGGGAGAAGAGGTGCCGGGCGCCGCCACACGAGGACGACAGTCCCAGACCCAGGGCGAGGGAGGTGCGCCGGTCGCCGCTGGACCAGCAGCGAGCACCACGGTGTCGCCGCCCATGTCGCCCAGCGGGGCGACGCGGGGGCCTTCGCGAGCAACTTCGCCGGATAGAGGCGCGCGACCGACCTAGAGAGCACCAGGTAGACTGACGGCAGCAGTGGGCTCGCCGGAAAAGGAGTAGGGGTGAGAGGTCCAGCTGAGGAAACGCCAGATCCGGGCACAAGGTCGCCGGATCCGGTGCCGCCGGACATGGGCGTCGGGCTCCGGACCCCAACTGATGGCCAACGGGAGGGGGGCAAGGGGCACGGCGAGGAGCTTCGCTGCGGCCGGTCCGCAGCCATCGCCAGTGCCCGAAGCATCGAGGTGGCTGCGCCAGGCTCCGGGACGGAGAGCAGCCCGCCGCGGACGCCCGCGCGGATCCGGGGCAGGGACGGCCGATCCGGCCTCAGGTGGCTCGGATCCACAGCCCCGGCCGCCCAGACACGCCGACGAGCATCCCAGATCGAGGTCGCGAAATCTGGGAAGAGAGAAGGAGGGAGAGGAACAGGAGGGAGGGAGAGGGTGTGAGCAGCGCCGCGGCGGTGTTGGCCGCCGCCGCCGCGCCCGACGGCAGCGGCGGCGGCCGGAGGTGGAGAGCGCGGCGGGAGCTCCTGTGGTGGTGCGGGTCGCCCTCGAGTCGCCTCCGGAGGGAGACGACCGAGAGCTTCTTTCTTTTTCGGTCCTATGACCTGTATGTTACTCCCATAAACTTCCATGCTTCGTATTAGGACTGTGTTTTGGTTCTCTGAACCTCTCTTTATCTTTTGTTCGGTCTGCTGTCCGTTTGCACTTGGAAAGTGCTCTGGTTTTTGCTCTGAAATTGCCTTTGGTTCGTTGAGAACTGTGGCCGCGAGGACGCTCCGGGACAAGCTCGCCGTCCACTACCCGGCGCCGCGGTGCGGCCCCGCCGGCTGACCCTCTGCTGCTGGTGCAGGGGACGGTGGCAAAGACAAAGACTCGACTGTCTCTTATATATATTCCATACATTCCAAATTATAATCGGTTTGTACTTCTACGATGCATCTAAACGACTTATGATTTGGAATGACAGGAGTAACTTATATGACTAGGGGAATCAAAGCCTGTGCAGTCATACTGCCACGTGCCACGTACCGACGTTGTGATAATTGAGTAGCAGTGGAATGAATAATTAAGACTCGCAAACTAATTTTCGAAAACATAACAACACCTATGCTTCAAAGTTTCGAATCATATATGGCTTCCATCATCTTAAAATAAATATATCAAAAGACACGTATGGCTTCCATGCCAACTTATTCATACAAGCAACCATTTTAACAGCTATATGTATTAGTCGATGCAGAAGCTGGAATATTAATATATTCCCTTTTCAAAAAAAAATACAAGCAACCATTTCACATATGGAACAATAACAAGCTAGAAGTGACTTTATCAACATATAGCAAGAAAATTAACGAGTCCAGAGAGGACACCAAGATTTATATGGAAAACTCCTTATTACGGAAAAGGTGACGATGAACTATCCACTATGAGATGAAGAAATACAAGAGGTAAAAGCCAATAAACATGGGAAGCTTCAAATCTATCAAGGATTTCACTTCCTATATGATGAATCAAATCCATTAAGTTTGTCAAAGGGATCTATATTGGTAATTTTCATAATGGCCTTCAGAGCTCCGAATTATCACAAGCCACCTCGATTCTAGCATATAATATGTATAGTCAATGTTTTTCATAACAAATAAGATAACTAGCCTTAACATGATGAAATTAGGAGCTACACATCACACACATGATTATATTTTTGTTTGCCCCTCTTTTTAAAAGAAAAATAAAAAATTATATGCATGTTTGTTTTGTTGTTGGCCCAAATTCTAGGGTATAAACATGCCCTTAGGGAAAATTATAAAAGAAAATTCTAACTGTTACTTGCTAGCCGCCTAGAATTATGTTGATGTTCTCGGTCGCTTTGTTAACGGTAGTTATCATCCATCATAAACCGTCAACATTGTGTATAGAAATGGTCACCAATAGAAACTTAGGAGTTATCACTGATAATTTTCACGAGTTTTGGTGAATTATTATTTTCAGCAGGGATATTCCATAAAGAATAAAAATGAGGATTAAATTATCAAAAAGACATGAAACTTAATTGCGACAAAATATGCACCAAAAGACTTAAGAAGACACCAGAAGGCACGGGACCGAAGTGGAGGACTAGCAGCTGCCAGGTGTGGCCAGCCAGCCCCACCACCATGCTGCCCAGCCCCCTTGTGGGATTCTTCCACGTCCTTCTAGAGTATTCCTCCACCGCCTCTTAGGATGCATCTCCATCGTACGTGAAGTCGGTTTGATCCAAGGACTAACGGTTCTTCCTCAGGACTATAAATACAGGCCACATGATATAAGTCAAGAGTAGTCCAAATATTAGGGTTTTCAGAGATTAGATAGAGAGAGCTCTAGTTCTTCAATTTCTTAGTATAGGCTTTCTAGTAAGGTTCAAGTAGAGTTGGGCGATTACTCAAGATTCCGGATCTGTTCGTCTAGAGATTGGTAATTTGCCTTTGTATCTCATTTAAGACTTTGTTCTATTTCAATAATATGTTCCTCTTTATTATGTTCTTAGTTTGCTCTAGTTATATATTGGATATAGTATTATTTGATGATTTGCTTTTGCATATGTTCCTAGAGTACCTAATTCAGCTCGCGCAAGAGTTAGGTAGCTTTGATTATATAAGCGTGGTGCTTAAATATAAAATTCCCTGCGAATGCTGACTATGTGCTGGGACGTGTGGTAGATTGCTAAGGTGACAACTTGGATGAGTCCTTTGTAGTCCATCCCCCTATATAAATGACATGATAGAGCCCGGTCTCGAAGAAGAAGAAGATTATGTTTCCAATTGTCCCTAATAGATGTTCCTTACAATTTTGTTTTGATTCAGTTCTACTAATAGATGAAGATATATATGCTAGAGTGAGCAGCAAGACTTAGTGTTTAGGAATAACTTAGAAATTCTTTACTCTAACCAAATCTCAAGATTAGTCATACTGTTTTTGGTGAGTCTCTGTTTTCTATTTCTGGAATACCATTATCATGCTACATTCATTTATTATTTATTTATCTTTTACTTAACTTACCCCTGCTAAAGCATAAGAGTGGTTGGTTTATCATAGGTCTGCACATTTATTTAGTCATATAAATATTTGCCTCACGGTCCTTCCTTTGGGATTAAAATAAATAACGATACTCGAAATACTCTGGGTAGAATGCTACAATAGGTGATTTATCTGTGCGCTTGTGGATACTTATGTTCAATATTATTTAGAGTTTCAAGTGTAGTTATAATTACTAGCGTTTGAGCATCATGCTAGGGATGACAACTTAGTACATAATGGTGTAAGAAATGTCAACAAGCATTCTTGGCGTCGTTGCTGGGGAAGAAAGAGTAATATGGCAATAGAAATAAATACTTATAGATAAACCATAACCTTTACTTTAGCAGGCTTACCCTTATTTGTTTTTACTTATGTATTTTATGCAGAGTAAATGCAGGACTGGTTGTGATCCACAATTCTTTATCAATCAGAAATAACCAAATTGAGAAGAAACTTAACATCAGTTTTTGGAAGTCATGGCTCAAAAGACTCTGTGTGAATTCTCTGCTCCAAGCACCGAGAACATTCGCGTTCGACCAACACTCGACACCAATGATTGTGAATTTGAGCTCAAGCCAAGCCTCATCAATATGGTGCAAGCTAATACATTTAGTGGAAAGACATATGAAGACGCTAGTACTCATTTGCAGAATTTTCTGGAGATTTGTAGCACCATCATCATCAAGGACATTGCTCAAGATGTCATACTACTTCGTTTGTTTCCATTCTCATTGGAGGGAAGAGCGAAGCAGTGGCTCTACACCAACAAAGATCAAATTAATACATGGACAAGATGTTCTAAAACTTTCCTAGAAAAGTTTTTCCCTGTAGGCAAGACCACTACCTTAAGAGAAAGGACTGCTGATTTCCGTCAGCAAAAAGGTGAACCTATTCTAGAAGCATGGGAGTGTTTTCAAGAATATATCTCATATTGTCCTCATCATGGAATGGAAGAATGGTTACTCATGCAAACGTTCTATTATAGATTAATTTAGAAATCACGTGAACAACTTGATGCCACTGCTGGAGGATCATTTATGTCACTCACTCCTAGAAAAGCTAAAGTACTTATAGAGAAGATAGCAGCAAATCAGAGCTGGACATCATGTAATACTCAATCATGCCATAAGACTGAAGAAGTTCCAGAAGAAGTATGTGCATTGTCAACCAAGATGGATGTACTGTTGAATTGGCTAGAACAACGAGACAATTACAAGAGAGATCGTCAAGCCATTCAAGATGCATTCAATACTTAGAACAGATGTAGAGAATATTTAGGAGTTGAATTTACTGAGTCATCAGAAGATATCAATATTGTCATCAACAACTCCGCTCCACAACAATAGAAGCAAGGATAGAGTCAACCTCGGTCCACCAACCAAAGTAAATACCAAGGTAATAGTTATTATAATTCTTCCAATTTTAAACAACCATCTTTGAGAGATCTAATCTCAGAACAAGTTAGAATTAATGATAACATTGCTAAAAGGCTTGCTTGTAATGATAAGATCTTAGAAAGTATAAGTGCTAAAATGAATAATTTTTCTTCTGCTGTTAAAGAACAAATGATTTTCAATAAAAAGGTAGAATTGCAATTAGCCCAATTAGCTTCTACTCTGCCTGTTGCCACTAACTTTAAAAAGGTCAAAGCTATAACCACAAGAGGTGGCAAGTCTACTCATGATCCATCATACTCAAAAGGGGCAGGTAAGACACCGGTGGTAGTGCAGGTAGAAGCAGAGAAGGAAGACAGTGAACTTTTACCACAAGAACATGAATTACAACATGATTTTCATGACACCACTCTCCTACCATTTCCGCGCAGAAATAGAAAAGCTAAAATGGATGAGCAGTTTGTGATCAAGCTAACAGAGGAGTGTAGTGCGGCCATCCTCAAGACATCATCTGTCAAGAAGAAGGATCCAAGATGTCCCACTATTGATTATTCAATCGAAAGCCAAAATTTTGAGAATGTATTATGTGATCTTGGAGCAAGCGTCAGTGAAGGTTTTCGACAAGCTCAACTACTCTACGCTACACCAACTTCAGTGTGTCTGCAACTAACCGACCAGTCGGTCCGCTACCCTGCAGGAATTGCTGAGAATATTCTAGTAAAAATCCAAAACTTTTTCGTTCCTGTAGATTTTATAGTACTTGACATGCAGGAGAACACACCCGAAGAATAATTCAACTAGAGAAGTCTAGTTCGGTGGACTTAAAATTCCCGAACCCTTCGCATAAGGTAACTCGGTAGTTGTCTGTAGTTTAACTTTTCATATTGTATTTGCATATTTACTTTTTCAATGAGTGCATTAGAAAATAAAATAAAAATTCTCATCATGGTATAGTAAAAGTTAAAGCCCTATGTAATTAATATTTACAGAGCGTAAAATCCCCCGTAAGTAATATTTATCATGGTAGCAGAAAAATATAAAATTACCATCATTAGAATTCTTATTTCTCGTAGTTTCATAAAAGTAATTTTATTTTGCATACTTATGTGATTATACGGTATAAATACGGGAGACATGTGGGGTCCACTCAACCACCACCTATCACCTCCATATCCACTCACATTATCACCATCCATATCATCCTGTCATGTCCACTGAAAGGAGCACTCACGAGCTGAATTTTGTCGTGGAGATGAGGGAAGGAACATGTCGTGCAAATCGTAGAGCAATTGGCCACCAGGTGGGGCCGGCCAGCCCCACACCCATGTCGGCCGGCCACCCCCTCCTCCTCTTTAAATACTCTTGTTCTTGGATGCTATACACACCAACATAAGCCTCAAACTTCATTCCTGAGCTTATGATTCAGTTCTGAAATTTTGAAGTAGAGAATTCCATCTTTTAAGTAGAAATTGAGAGGATAGAAGTGGAGTGTAGTTGCAAGGAAGATTTAGTGCAAGGTACTAAGTGGAAAAGTAAAGGAGTGTTGTTGAAAATCTAGTGGAGAAATTAAATGTTAGAGGGTAGGTACTGCCCAAATTAAGCAAGAGTTTAGGAGAAGTTGAATTAAAAATTCTAACTTGAACAACTGACTCTTGAACGACTGACTTTCTGAACGACTAACTCTCTAACATTTATTACTTGTTCTACTAGTTTTTTTTTTATTTTTTTTGTGTTTTTGTTACAGCAAGGATGAGCAAGGTGAAGAAGGTGAAGAATGCACGAGATTCAAGAGCATCTCTAAGAGTACCTAATATTTTCTTTCTAAAAACATAGAGTAAAAAAGCATTGGAAGGAATAAAGAAGGCCATCTTCAAAAGTTTCTAATAATCCACTCTAAAAATATAGAAGACAATTTTACATCAGGAATCCTATACTATTTCTAAATTATCCTAACCACTTTTATATATTCTTTCTCTCTTATACATTTGCATCAGGAACCTTTTCCTACTCTTTATTCTTTCCATGTCCTTTCACCTTTAGATTGGCTGACAAACACGCTCGAGGAGAGAAGATACGCGTGACTCGAAAGCGCATAACTTTACGCGAAATAGGTTGACTTTTCCTAAAAGATTTAGGAGGATAGATTAGAAGTTGTTGGATAGATGTTTTTTCAAATCTTGCTAAAAACAAGGATTAGGAAGGGATTTAAGGAACTTTTGAGATGCTCTCCATAATTAGCAGTGCCGACCACGCGCCTAATTAACCGCCGTGGCAAATTAAGCCGCCGGAGCGTCTGTGGATGGAAATAGAGAAGATGGAAACATCCTTGGCAGAATCACAATAATCAAGAATGCAAACGAATCGAGGCGGATCCGCGTCGCCGATCCAGTATCAGCGGCGATCGCGCGATGCGCTGGTGGCGATCGGCAGCCAGCGGCGCCATGGATTGAAGTTGGAGCGGCCGCCGCGGATCCACGTTCGGCAACGTGTAGTAAGCGTTCGTTCTGCACCTTCTCCGGCGGCTCAACGGTGAGGTCACGCGCGATGGCGGGCGTGCAAGCATCGGCGGTGCTCCGGGCCGGCAGGTGGCTCCTGCCGCTCACCATCCCAGCGTGCTGCGTCATGTGGATGCTCCTCGTCTTCTCGCCCCCGACGCCAGAGCTCGATGCGGGCCACCGCCAGAGTTTCCACGTGAGCGTTGGGGAGACCGTTGCCGCGACAGACCGACGGGGCACACCGCCGGTGCCCGAGCGTGGCGATGTCGTACACGCGTCACCGCCGCCGTCGGAGCGTCTAGCAAGAACACAAAACCCACCGTCGTCGCCGCCACCGGCGCCGGACGGCGAAGGGACCATTGACACGTCTCCGCCGCCTCTGGAACGCCGACCAAGAGCACGACCTTCGCAACCGCTGCCGCCGGAGCGTGAACGGATCCTTGACGCATCGTCACAGCCGCCGCCAGTGCGGCAACCAAGAACAAAGATTCCACCTTCGCCGCCGCCGCCGCAGCCGTCTGATCAACGTTTGGCGAGAGCGCAGAAGAAGCCGGCAGCCGTGGCCGACCGGTGCACCGGCCGGTACATCTACGTCCAGGACCTGCCAAGCCGGTTCAACGCCGACCTTCTCCGCAATTGCCGGTCACTCTCGGAGTGGACCGATATGTGCAGGCACGTCGCCAGCGCCGGCATGGGCCCGCGGCTGACGCGCACCGGCGGCGTGCTCCCGCCCACGGGCTGGTACGACACGAACCAGTTCACCCTCGAGGTCATCTTCCACAACCGGATGCGGCAGTACGGCTGCCTCACCACCGACGCCTCCCGCGCCGCCGCGGTCTACGTGCCCTACTACGCGGGGCTCGACGTTGGCCGGCACCTGTGGGGGTTCAGCAACGACGTGCGCGACGCCCTCGCCGAGGACCTCGTCGGCTGGCTCCGGTCGTCGCCAGCGTGGGCGGCGCACGGCGGGCGGGACCACTTCCTCGTCGGATCGCGTGGGACTTCCGGCGCGAGGACGGCGGCGAGTGGGGCAGCCGCCTGCTCTTCCTCCCGTAGGCGAGGAACATGACGGCCCTCGTGCTCGAGTCCGGCCCGTGGCACGTGGGCGACGTGGGCGTGCCGTACCCGACCTACTTCCACCCGTCGCGCGCCGCCGAGGTGGCCTCCTGGCAGCGGACACTCCGGCGCGCGCGGCGGCCCTGGCTGTTCGCGTTCGTCGGCGCGCGGCGGCCCGGCGAGGGCGGCACCGTGCGCGACAGCGTGATCGACCAGTGCGCGCGGTCCCGGCGGTGCGGGCTGCTGCAGTGCGGCCGCGGGCGGCGCACGGACTGCTACGCCCCCGGCAACGTCATGCGCCATCTCAAGAGCGCGGCCTTCTGCCTGCAGCCGCCGGGGGACTCGTACACGCGGCGGTCGGCGTTCGACGCCATGCTCGCCGGCTGCGTGCCGGTGTTCTTCCACCCGGGCTCAGCTTACACGCAGTACAGGTGGCACCTGCCGGCCGACCACACCAGGTACTCGGTGTTCGTGCCGGGGGACAGCGTGCGCAACGGCACCGTGCGCGTGGAGGACGCGCTCCGGCGGTTCGGCCGGACAGAGGTGGCGGCGATGAGGGAGAAGGTGATCCAGATGATACCCGGCATCGTGTACAGGGACCCGAGGGCTCCCTCCGTGGAGTTCCGGGACGCCTTTGATGTGGCGATCGACGGCTTAATAAAGAGGGTCAACAGTGTCAAGCGGGGGCTGCCTCCAAGGCAGGACGACGACGACCAGCGACGATGGGATGGCTACTTCCACATGCGGTGATCTTGTGCTGCTCGCTCAATCGCTCATGCACACTGCTCTTGCTTTTGGACTGCATACCTAGGCAAAGAGACGAAGTTACTTTGGCCCACTGTATACTGTTTACCATCATCAAGTTACTGTTGACCGTCACCGTTTTCGTTTTAGCTCATACCTAGATTGAAACAGAACCATCACTTCCTTTTATCCATAGACAAAGCTTCTCTGATTTCACCATAAACTAAAAACAAATTAAAGTTTTCAACTTTTCATATAGATCACTCTTTGCAACTTCCAACAGAAAGTACAAATAATAGTAACATGCTGAAACTCTTCTTTCCAAAGAGCCCACATCACATTCTGTCAATGTTCACAAAACTGAAAATCGAAGTCATTCAAATATAGCTTCGTAGCTTCAACCATAATTAAAGCATCATAACCAATTGATGAAAATGAAAAATGGTTGCACAAAAAAGTGAACCGTATAAACAATTATGATTCTGAAGCATTAGTGATACAGTGCAACGCAGACCAAACATACTGAACAAAATGCAGATTTTAAATTGCCGGATAACTGGAACTAGCTGGGTGCATTTTGAAAATGCAACATACTATAAATGTCATCCAGCAACAAACTTTGATTCAACTTAACCATAAGAAAAAGAAGAGCCAAACATACCAAATTTAAACATCAGGGACATAGTAAAGGAGGGAATTGTAAGCACCGCAACCCCAGAATTGAAGCAGGAAGAGGCAAAAATACCAAATTTAGACATCAGGAACATATTATAAGGAGGGCATTGTAAGCACTGCAACCCCAGAGGTGAAGCTTAAAAGATCCATCTTAGACACTAGTAGTACTTAGAAACTACTTACACAGGTTTACTGAGAGAAGTGTCATAACAGAGACGAGGGGCTTTACATGGTATTATTACTGAGAGCTTGCCAGTGCCAGACCATAACAAGCTCACAGAAGCAGGACTAGCAATAGCAGACAAATCGAGCATGTCGGACAAGGTGTTTGTAAGGAAGAACAGAAGGGAGCAAAAGAGAGCACCTCAGGCTCACAAGAGCGAGGGCACCTATACTACTGCCAAAATAGCCTGTTAGCGCATCCCACAAGTGTGGCAAAACCGAACGAGAGCATATCAGATCTCTCCTTCAGGTTGTAGGACTGCTTGCTTTATTCTATACCTTAGTTTGCTTAGTAATACTACTGTGTATTTGGGAGGTAAGTGTTGTCAAACGATCTTGAAGTGCTCAACCATGAAGCCACAGGTGGTGCAGGACTTCAGTAGTGTCACTGAGGCAAGGAAGCATCCCCGGCAAGCGATGGTGTGCATACATGGTGAGCATCTGACGATTGCCTCAGCTCCACGGCAGACAACCATCAACTGGCACCTTTGATCTAAAGCGCGCTCCGTGAGTCCCTGCAAATTCATCAACTGGTCAGACCAATCCAACTCATATAGAAACAAAATTTCAAACAGTCCACAAATGATATAAACTATTTCTTCACAAGAAGGCGTCAAAGGCAATTCTAATTGTTTGAAGAACATTCATTACCATGTATCTGTATGTTGCATCCACTGCAGGGGATGACTTGACTCCACTTACAGAAGTGCCACAAACCATACATGCTCTGACATTGCACCTCATCATGCAGGCAACACAGATCTTATGAAGGCAGGGGACAAGCTGCATCCCAGCTTCACAAGATCGACATATTATGCAGCAGTCACTCCTGGGATATGAAGTCTGAAGTACAAACAACAATATTAATACAACATTATTCTGAGCATAACCAACATAATAAACATTGTAAGTTTGCAAGCAGGCAGCCCTTACCAGGTACTTGTCCCACTGAGACTGGAAGAAAGAAAATCTCATTTCACCCTCGCAGCTGCTGGGAGTAACTGCTGGCCTTTCAAAAGGACGATCAATGAAGCATGCTGAAGGCCTGGACTCAATCAACTCAAGCTTTCTTGAAGGTCCAAACTCAAGCAAATTAGGCTTCGGTGTAGGTCCGGATTCATTCTTTTGAGGAAGAAACCCAGAATCAATCAAACTGGGCCTTGGAGGTACAGATTCAATTAGATCAGGCTTTCTTGGAGGTACAGATTCAATCAGAGCAGGCTTTACTGAAGTTACAGACTCAATCAGATCAAGATTTGTAGTACTAACAGGAATATCGTCCAGTAAGCTACCATTGTCAGAGGAACTTCCATCCTGATGGCTTTCAGCACTGCTCCTGCTGCTCTCATGGCCATGCTGACTCTGAACACAAGTCTCACTGCATGCATCATCAACTTGCTGGATCTGAACATTGGTCTCACTGCATGCATCATCACCCTGCTGGCTGTCAGTGTTATGTGGGGAGTCATCCGCGATGTTGGCATTAAGCGGTGACCTTGGGGAGTGATGATCTGACACTGATTCTGCAAGCTCGTCATGATCAAAGGAGCAAGGCTCTAGCAAGGGTACATACTTCGGTCGTGAGAGTGGTGGAAAGAGGACCATGTGCGTTGCAGGTCCACTTCCAACAGGAACTACACACATTCTGCAGATGCCAGGGAGGGAGCGCATAAAGTCACTAAGCTTAGGATAACCAAGTGCGGTGTGATCGAGCTCCATCCTGCAAGTTGCTCTGAAATCACCCTTCAGAGAGCTCAACGGATACCTCTCTCCTCCAAGTCGTGCTGTTTCATCCTCAAGAAATCCTGGCAACCACTTCCTGAATATAAAGAACCAAGATGGAAGGCATTTTTCTGGCAATGGTCTCCGCTTCTGGAGGCTATGTTCCTCAGTCAGTTCACCATCCAGCACCCTGTGGACCTTTGGGCGCTCCTTGACGAATTGCCTCAAAGAAGTACATCTTTGGTCTTCTAAAGGCAAGTATGCTCTAGCAACAGCATCCTTTACCTCCACTCTCTTCCCAAGCATGTAAACATGATGAGCTTCCTTTGCACTTATCACATCCTCCTCTCTCTCAAATTTTACAAAGCCAAAACCTCGAGACTGAACTCGGTTGCCAATTGGTATCCCGATGACTACTGCTTCCTCCACAGGACCAAATTCAGCATTGAAGAATTCAATAAGGTACTCTGTCAAAAAGGAACAACAAAGAAAGTTAGAAGTGTGTATTGGTTTAAATTTGTTAGCCACCAAGCAGTGCAGCATTTATGAAGTTTTACCAGAGTCTACTGAAGGTGGGAGGCCCCCAACAAAGATTTTGCGAGTGTAGTCATGCTTCGGCCAATGGTTGTTCTAAAAAAGAATGTAATGTAAGAAGCAAACTGAACAAAAAAAAGCAAGTATTGACAGATATAGAGATGTATGCTTAACTTACCCGAGGCACAAACTTTGAACCTTGTGCTTGTTTTGGAACAAATTGGCTCTTACTCTTAGGCCCTTGTGCAGAACGGTTACTGGACCGGAAATCACGTTGGCCTACTGATGTCTTAAGCCCAGTGTAGCTGCAGCAAAATTCAAAGAAATTACAGGTGAGAAGTAAGGATGTTATAATTCAAGTAATCATGTATAGTAGGTGTTATAAAAGTAATATCATGTAGTGTATACCAGACATACCTTTCATCACAGTAATCCTTATCAAGATCATCAAATTCATCACCAAGGAGCTCTTTGTAAATTTCCTTTCTCATTACACGATTCTTTTGAGGTGAGCTATGGTTCCCTGAAGCTAGAACACATTGCTGTTAAAATGGAAATTTCTAGATGTCCACAGTTATTTAGTAATACCAACAGAAATGTAACCAATCTATATGCATTTTAATTAATTAAATTGCTTCCATCAAATTGAACTCCTGGCTTGTCCATTACAGCTGCAGAGATCAAATAAACTACAAGAAAGAAATGGAAGCAGATGTCGGTATGTAACTTACAAGGTAACACATTTGCAGAGCTAAGAATGAAACGCATGTCCTGGGATGTTGCCACGTCAATTGGTCTTTGCTTTCTGTTCATGTCAAATAATTGCAGAATGTTAAGTGCATCAGATTATAAACTAAATCATTCTTTCTATTGTCATTTTGCAACTCATTCTTTGTAATTCGATTACTTGACTGTCCTCTGAAGACTTACGCACCTCAGGTTCCGGGCTTTAGTATCAGCCCCGAAACGCAAAAGAAGTTTCGCACAATCCACAGAACCATTCTTCACTGCAAAGAATAATGGGGTTTCTTTGGTCTTGGTAGGTATATCAACACAATCTTGGGCATGAAGCAGAAGTGACTTTCGAAGCAAAGAAAAATAAAACCAATTAGTCACTCTCATAACTCACAACAGAGTCATTAGAAAAGTAAGTAGCAAGAGGATACCTGAAGAGCTTTGTAATTGCCCTTAGCTGCAGCGCTGTGTACTGGTGTGAGCCCTAATTTGTTCCCCTGGAAAACTCTTGCGCCATTCTTGAGCAGAAGCCACACAATCCTGCACAATGACAGAAAAACTAAGATGTAAGAAAGCAACTATCTTATGATTCAATGGATAGGGATATGTAATTTCTAAGATGTATACCTTGGCTCCTTGGTACATGAAGCACCACTAAGGCACCAGTGAAGTGCTGTGTTTCCTTCCGAGTCGGCTTCATTGACATCAACATTCCCCATCAGGAGCATCTTTATGACATTCATATCTCCAACCTATACAAGAAAGGCTGATCAGAAGTCTCTGTAGAGATACAGCTGTAGCCTTAAAAACTTCAGCATGTGATGCATAGCACAATTAGCATATACTATAGAATCAACCTAACTTCAGGGAAAAAAAAGTCAGTTTTATTTTTCATGAAAATCAGTTTAGACCCGCAAACACACATTGGATACACAATTCACATTCTAGTTATAGTTGTAACTACTAGCACATTTACATTTTATAGAAATACGTAGTTCAGTCAGATATCATGAAAAAGCAACATAAAGAAGAGCCTCACATATAGAATTTGGAAATAGCTATCCTACTGACAAAGGCATTTATGTGTTACTAAATGAACAGTGGTGAGTGGAGTGGTACCTTAGCAGCTCTCAGTAGAGGGGGTAATGTTCTCCTGTCATTGTGGTCCCTCCATGATGCCGATCCAAATTGGTTAAGCAGCTGAATCTCACAAAGCAGGGCCTTTCTCCTTTCATTTCCATCACGAGCTGAAGCATCTCCCATTGATAAAGCCTCATCCACAATGGCGTTGTAGATTGAGCGCTTTGTTCTGACGCCCTCTATCACCACACTCACTTGTGACGATATCTTCTCTTCAACCACCAGAATCAGCATTGCCAATGCAGGGACACTTCCTTCCATGGCGTACCTGTACGCAAGCTCCCCAACCACTCTGGTTTTCTCTGCCAGGAGCCTTACTGCATTGAGATCCTACACATAGAGAGAGGTGTAAAAAGAATAGCTATGAATGAACAATTCAGACAATGCACAAGTGTAATAATGAGGATACGAACCCTTTGTTTAAGAAAAGACAGAAGATCCTCAATTGGGTTGTCCACCGACCATTTAGTTTGAACTCTGAACAAAACGAGAAAACACATCTTATCTTACAGTACAGTTAATTGCAGCAAATTTGGGGACTGAAGTCAGTCAAAGGCATGCATTACTAGCAACGGAATACATTCACATACCTCCTACTCATTAGCGCGATCTCAAGTGGGAGAAGTGGTCTCCCGTCAACCACCCTGAGATCAGTGCGGGCGTTCTTGGAGAGTAGCAGCTCTATGCACCTGGCCGAGTGGGTCTCAGCTGCGACGTGGAGCGGCGTCCGCGTAAGCTGGTCCCTTGCATCAATGGGGGCCGCCGTGATCCCGCTGCCGCCTTCTAGGAGCAGCCTCGCGCACTCCACCGCGTCGTGCTTGCAGGCGAGGTGGAGCAGCCTCGCGGACATCTCCTGGTCCAGCACCCTCGAGGCGTCGGAGCCCTTGCGGATGCGGCACATGGCCTCCTTCCTGAAGTTCCCCACCGCCGAGAGGAGGAGCGCTGTGTTGTCCTCCGCGACGGCGCGGCAAAAGTTCTCGTGCTTCACGCGCTCCATGCTGCCCCTGGTTCCTGCCCCGCTGGTTTCTTCACTTGAGTTCTGCGAATTCAAGAGAAGGAGCTGTATTAGAACAAAACAATGACCAAATTGCTCGACTTGCTTTAATTGGAACTTGTACAAGCATAATAGGCGAACTCTTATTGCAGTACCCTCAAGCAACTCACGATCGAAACTTCAACTATCACTGCATTCTGTGAGCAGTGGCAATCAAAAGCACAAGGTCTGGAAACAGCAAGCTAAAAAGGATAGGCCAGAGTGCAATCTGTCGACAAAATTCAAGTCTGCATGCTATCCTTGGGTTGCCACTACAAAGACAAGTCAGAATGCAATCCGAGAAAGGCATCAGCCACCTTGCGGAAAATTGCTACTGCTAGTGAATTTAATGCACTACCCATGCAACTCAACGAAAAAGGTTTAAAACGAACTTCCAAAATTACTCAACTTCAAGCAAACAGCACGGAACTGAAAACGAATCCGAAATCACAAAAAGAAAACAAAATGCAGCCAGTCAAGCTGCCCCATAGACACAAAAACGGAATGCTATAAGAATCCATTTGACGACCCCATGTCCGTGTTCAGTTCCCAATTCGGGACACTCGATTCTGCACAGTGCGTATTTAATGTGCACTGTAACAATTCGTTTGTATTTGGTAAAAATTGTTTAAACTTTGACTAATTAGACTCAAAATATTCGTCTCACAAAGTACAACAAAACTGTACAATTAGTTTTCAATTTCATCTACATTTAATACTCCATACATGTACCGTTATTTTGATGTGACGGAAATCTTCTTTTTGCATAGTGAAATTTAGGGGTTGAATTTGGGAAAAGGGCCATGTAACAAAGCAGAAGAGACAAGACTTCACACCAAGCCGTGCCATGTTCAGACCATGGTCAAATCATAAGGACACGACATAGAGCTCGGTCACATCAGCAATACATGGCCACTGGTCAGGTCTACGTACTGTAGATACGAATGACACGACACGGACTGTACCAGATACGAAGCTACCCAGCCACGCAAGAGATTTGTGCCGAGGCCTTGTTTACATACCCAAATTCACCCTCAAATTCTACTATGCAAAAAAAAAATTTCCCATCACATCAAAATATCGGCACATATATAGAGTACTAAATGTAGATGAAATCAAAAACTAATTGTACAATTTTATTGTACTTTGCGAGACGAATATTTTAAACCTAATTAATTAATCAATATTTGGACAATTATTACTAAATAAAAACAAAATTGTTATAGTGTAACGGAACATTTACTATGCAAAATTTGATTCCAAATTTGGAATCTAAACGAGGCCCAAAGATTTCTGAGAATCCACACCACCTAGGAAGTAGTAGTAGGCAGCAGTCCAGTCCTCAGAAAACGTCCCAACCCCCGAAGGAATCCCAAAAATAGCACGGATGATGGTGGGATCGCATCGAACCGCACTGAAACGTCATTAGCGCCAGCGCGTGAATCTGCCAAGTAAAACTCAACAAGCCATGGAAAACACACAAAACCCAAACCGAAAGGCAAAGCTAGAAATAGAATGGTGATGGAATGGGCGCACATGGAGAGGGCGATCGATCAGAGAGCAGGAATTTCATCTGCTCGGTGCTCCCGAGGCTCCCACATTATTGCGCAGAAATTTCATCCCCTCCGTCAACACGGCTGCAAAAGCAACACAGCACCACCGAAATCGATCGGAGTAAACCGCGTCACTGGTAAAAAGCAAACAACCAGAGCAATGGCGACGAGGTTTTAATCGAAACCAAACCGCGTCACAGGAAAAGGCCGCAATGTCGACGAGCTCCGACCAACTTCCGACGCCAAAAAGCGGGGAGAACTCGGAGGCCCTACGAAGAAACCCTAAAAGCAACTAACCACAAAACCACAACCGGCAGAATCCGCCGGGATGAGGCGCGGCGGAGGGTTGAAGAAGCACAAATTCGAGAGGAGCAGCAGAGAAAACTCAGCGAAATGGCCGGAATTCATAGCCGAAACCGCCGGCGCTCGCGCTGCTGCGAGCTGGGAAACACACGGCGGCGGCGAAACCCGCGAGGGCCGCGAGCGAAGAAGCCGAGCAGAATCGCAGCAGAGTCCCCCAGAAAACCCCGAATCCCGGTGAGTGGAAGAGCGGAAAGCGGAACACAAACGCGCACGCACTCGATCGTCGTCCGCGATCACAACTCGAAACAAACAAAAAACGAAGAAAAAGGAGGGTGAAATCCCAGCTGCTCCACGGCCGCCCGCCTCGGCGAACCATCATCGGCGGCGTCAGGCAACAGAAGCGCGCACCACATTGGCGAGGAAATCAACCCGAAAAACCACCCGCACGCCAGGAGTCGAAACCACGCACGCAAGCACACACACACCAACCCACGACGAAATCACACGAGACGAGAGCAGCGCGGATCGGAGCCGCGGAAAGGCAGAAACACTAGAGGGTGCGGCGGCGAACAAGGTGAGACGAACACAGCCGAGCGCGGACGCGCCATTGGTACCTAGCTAGCTAGAGCTCTCGGCAATCGCGAGCACCCACACAACGAGGAGAGGGAGCTCACCTCTCCCATGCGTGCTCCCGGCGCGGCGCGGCTCTTCCGTCCTCGCACCGCACGGGCGCTCGCGGCTCGCCTCCCCCCTCCCGGAAGGATCTTCGTTCCTCCTCGTCCTTCCTTGTGCACCCCCACCCCACGCCCCTCGCCGCTTTATGGCAGCCCTCCCCTCCTCCAAAAACCGCTTCACGAATCACGATCGTCTCCCTCTGTCTGTGTAGTACTGTACTCACACTCGATCACCACGGGGGCAGCAGCGTCTCCTCTCTGCTGCTGCTGCTGTCTCCCTGCCCTCTCTCTCTTATCTCTGGCAGGTTGATTCGCGCTCTACCCACTCCCCGTACCCGTCACAGTTTTTGCCCCCCCCTCTCTCTCTCTACCTCTTTAAACCCTCTTCGTCGCCTTGCGTTTGCGCACGGCCAGCCGGTCACCCGGCCCGTTCCCTCTTTGCCGTTTCGGGCAACCGGGGCGCTGCGACTGCGACCGGCCGCGCCACGGAAACCCCAGCACCAAACCGGAACCCACCAGCCTGCAACGCCCGCCCCCACTACCTCACCGCGCGTCCGCCCCGTCCCGTTCCGTCCTGCGTGCTGCTGCACTGTACCTGCCGTCTGACACGTGGCGGGCCGGCGAGCCCCCGGCAGCCGGGAGAAGCTGCCGGGAAGGTTCCGGTGAGAGACGGACGTACGGACGGGTTCTGAAGGAGGATGCGTGGGCCGGAGATGGCGCGGGTGGGCCGTGGGCACAGCGTCCTCGCCGTTTTCGTCGCGTTCCGGGGCTCTTCCTCCGGTGCTGCTGCGATTGCGATCGAGCTCCCGTTTCGCAGCTCCCGTGTCAGGGACCGGGGGCAGCGCTTTGCCCCGGCGGGGTCTCTGGTGTATCCGGAAGATTCCTCCCGGGGACGCTGGCCGGTGGGGCTGGGTGCCAGATGAGAGCGGTAGGCCCCCGTGTCAGTGAACGGTGGTGTGGCTAAGGGTTGCTAAATCAGTTGGTCTAGTCTTCCGGCGGCACCTCTCAGGTGCTGAGTTCGACTCCCGGTGGCTAGCGAATTTCAGGCTGAGTTAACAAAAACCCCTCGCTCGTCCCCATTCCAAAGCACTCGGAGGTCACCGGCCCAATTCTCACTTGGGCAACGGAAAGGCCACCGTGTACGGATGAGGCGGGGTTCGGGGGTTTTCTCGTCAGGTGAGAAGGTGCTTTCTTCTTAATTGAAAGCTGCGGCGGCAGTCTAACCGCCCCGGTCGAGTTTTTTTTAGTGGACGGTGGTGTGGGTAGATTGGGGTAGCCGTCTAGGGTCTCTATCGGGAGTGGGAGCATGCATCCAATGCGAGAGGACCTGCAGCCTGCAAAAGCGTATTTCCTCTGTTCAAGAAAGAATGCAGTTTTAGTATAGTGTTATGATTTAATATCTTAAATTTAATCAATTATAGATAAAAAGTATCAATATTTATAATATTAAATAAATATCATTAGATTAATTATGACATATATTATTATGATAAATTATTTTGTAACCGTAAATATGAATGATATTCACTAAAAATTTAGTTAAACATGAACTACTTTTGGTGGCACGTAACACGTAGTTGCATTTTTTTAAAACGGAGGGAGTAGGAGGGCCGGACGGGGAAGGGGGTGATTAGGAGTGGGACCCGCGTATCGTCTTGGCAGGCGAGCGGTGGAGGTTTGGGTTGGTGATGACGTCACAGGGGTAAGGATGAGCATGCATCGTGCGGGCCTGAATCCTGATCGATGGACGATGGATGCATTATTGAAGGAGCAGCTTCCAGGTGTAGGCAGCCTCCGGTTCATGATTTCTGTTTGTTCCTCGTGTCCCCGTGAAATAAATTAACTAGGCCGTGCCCATTTTGCAACAAGTTGTCATTACTCATTACTCTGTGTGCGTGTGTTTTTTCCTTTTTTTGAAAGGCTCGCTGTACTGTATGCGTACTGTATTTATTATTACGAACTACTCACTTCGTACGTGTTGCAACAAATAAACGTGTAACACTGGAATTGAAAGTGTGCCCTCTTTTAGTTCCTTGGCTGAGAAGACGGGATCATGAGGGTGAATATATATAATTTAAGCTGACAGTAATTAAACAATGTAGAAGGTGACTATCGCCATCGCCCCCATTGGATGGATTAAGGCACGGAGAAAACAAGAGTGGACAACCAAGTGTTGGTAAGTTGCACGGGAAGAGAAGGGTAAGTAAATTTTGAGTAAGTCACAACGAATACAATTGTGGATTTAGATCCTGTTTAGATACACTAGTGCTAATAGTTAGGTGGGCTACTATGCCCTAGTCAAGCACATCCGGCCCCTAGATACAACCGGCTATAGCCCATATAGCCTCCAAATATAGACGAAGAGTTGTGCGCTAAAGTTTTGTAACATGCACCCACAACAAATCAAATCAAATTGCTTTTTTTCAGAAAAAGGCTGTGACACACGGATGCATATTCTTGAAAGGAGATTTTAGCACCACGTCTTTGGGCCTGTTTAGTTTCCAAAATTTTACAAAATTTTTCAAGATTTCCCGTCACATCGAATCTTTGGACGCATGCATGAAGCATTAAATATAGATAAAAAATAAAACTAATTACACAGTTTAGACAAAATTCACGAGATGAATCTTTTAAGCCTAATTAGACCATGATTGTACACTAATTACCAAATAACAACAAAAGTGCTATAGTACTATTTTCCAAAAAAATTCGCGAACTAAACAAGACCTTTGAAGCAGCTCAATTGCCAGTTTGTAGATCCATGCAAACCTGAGCGGCTGAACTCTGACCGTAAGGCGTACGATGGGACGCATGAACTGATCACAGATACTGTAAGTAGCAAGAGAAGTAGAGAAGGCAACTTTGTTCTGACACGCATTAATTTTGAAACAAAAGTACTCCCTCCGTCCCACAAATAATTGCACATTTTTGACTTCTGCACTTCTTATTTGACCGTTCGTCTTATTTAAATTTTTTATGCAAATAATAAAAGAAATAAAACATTATGAAAATATCTCTAATGATTGAATAAGTCGTAACAAAACAAATAATATTTATTAAATTTTTTTAAATAAGACGAACGGTCAAACAAGAAGTGTAGAAGTCAAAAACGTTCAATTATTTGTGGGACGGAGGGAGTATGGCCTTGTTTAGATCCTAAATTTGGGATCCAAACTTTGCATAGTAAATGTCCTGTCACACTGTAGCAATTTTATTTTTATTTGGTAATAATTATCTAAATATTAATTAATTAGGCTTAAAATATTCGTCTCGCAAAGTACAACAAAACTGTATAATTAGTTTTGATTTCATCTATATTTAGTACTCCATATATGTGCCGACATTTTGATGTGATGGGAAATCTTCTTTTTTGCATAGTGGAATTTGGGGTGGAATTTGAGTATCTAAACTAGGCCTATCAAAAAAGGACAGTTTTGATCGGATGATCGTCAAAAGCAGTTGAAAAGGCCGTCCGTGTTGCTCATGAGGTGGGAAGGTCGTCGACCCGGCCTAAACTTCCAGATTTGATTGAGATGGTGATCAACATGGCGTGCATGGCGCTGGCGCAGCCGAGATCAACATGCAAGCTGGGCCCGTTCCGTCCATGCATGCCCGGCCGCGCGTAACGGCCGGGGCATTCGGCGACTAGGGGTTGTTTAGTTGGCGAAAAAGTTTGGGTTTGGCTACTATAGCACTTTTCGTTTTATTTGGTAATTTATGTCCAATCATGGACTAATTAGGCTTAAAAGATTTGTCTCGTGATTTACAACTAAACTGTATAATTAGTTTTTTCTTTCGTCTATATTTAGTACTCCATGCATGTGCCGTAAGATTCGATGTGACGGGTACTGTACAAACTTTTTTTTTTTTTGGCGTGCGTGCGTGCGTGCCGCCGGGAGACAAAAGCTGCGCCCGGCGTTCCAGTACCAGTACGTAGTACACGCCGCGTGTGAGGAGGAGCACAGGGGACCAGCGGGGACATGCAGATGCAGCAGCTGCTGCTCCAGAGGCCAGCCAACGGCAGGCGCCCACGGATTCTCTCTGATCTCTCTCTCCCACGCACGTCCTCGCTCCTCCTCCCACCCATTTGATTCGTTTCCAGTTTCCACTCTTCGATCACCCCTCTCCGGCTCTCCCAAGGAAAAAAAAAGTGTACCAGCGCGCCCGTGGTGGACGGGACGTGCCGTAGCCGTACGTGACTGCGAGTATTTTGCAGGCCCGGTGAAGTAGGCCCTTCAATCACGATTCAAATTTTATTCTACTTTCATCAACTTTCTAGAAAAAAAGTATACTAAGACCTACAAGATAAAATGAATACACTATATATATAGAAAAACATATTTCATAAAAAATTTAATAAAACTAATTTATTACAGGTGTTGATAAATTTTGTATGCTCGAACCCTTTTTCTTTGCCATGGTACTATACGAGCATTTCATTATTAGGAGAGAAAAGTACAGTACAAGGAATGGGAAACCAAGGCTTATACTGATAAAATGTTCCAGTATTGATCAACAACCTCGACACTGAAGGAGCAACGACTAAGGAATTTAATAAAAGTCATCCCTCTAAGGTCTTCCCGAACGTAAAACATACATAGTTATTATAGCCACATAGAATAGTAATGTTCCACCAATGCAAGGGGTGGATTGAGACCTATACCCTACAAATGTTCTCTTCATCCCCCACCTGCTGTCACACTATTCCTCCAGAGCTAAATGCATGGTTGTAAATTTCTACATCTTTTTTTTCCTTCTCTTTGCTCCCAAGCAGCCACTCCCTGTCCGCAAGATGCTCTCCAAAAACTACTTCGCCTTTGTGTCAGACAAGGACACATCGGCGCTTTTGCATTCTGCTCTGCAGTAGCGGACTTAGGAGGATAGAGGAAATCGGGCGAGGTACCTGTGATCTCCTGGTACGCTGCTCCTAGCCTCAAATAACAAATGCTCAACAAATGGACCGTCTACTTGACCCTAAGAGATTAACAGGAGGCCACTCTGCACCTCTGCGAGGCCACTGCTCTCCATGACTTGGAAACTCAATGCCGACATGGAGGCTAGGCAGCACTCCACGGTGGTCCGTTGGGAAGCCCTAAAGGGAATAACAACTAAAGACGATGATTATTTTATCCAACAAGCATCCATTGTTTTACTTTTATGAAGTTTTAGTTCATTCTTTTTCTAATGTGTGGTTACTTCATGAGTAATAGATTATGATGTTCTTCTCATCATCCTTCTTTTACTTTAATAATTGATTAATAAAGGCATGTGTAATCGTTAGGGTAAACGTGGCATTTCAGCTAGATTCTACACTAATGTGCTTGCACGAATCATCGTGGTAAATGCAGAGCGCTTTTGATAAAGACGGTTTGGAAATTTAGCATAGGTCATGAGTAGTTCAACTTGCACCGACAAGAGAAAGACATTATTAGAAGCATTACTAATTCAACTTATTTGGCAATCGTCACTAGTAATTCATCCAATCTTTGTATTGTATATAAATTAATCAGAACAATGTGGGGAACAAATGGCTTATTATATTATATAAGAGCATTATCACATCATCATTGTGAAGTATTTCTATTTTGCGTGACTCTACTTGTTCAGCCCTTCCTGTAATTTGTTTTACCGGACGGCAATAGGGCCTGTTTAGTTGCACCCTAAAATACCAAATTTTTCAAGATTCCTCGTCACATCGAAAAATGCTACAGTAGCGTTTTGCCAAAAATTTTGACATCCAAACTGGCCCTAGGTGAAAGTGAGGAATCGCGAAGTTGCTGGTTGGCTCAGCGATGAGCAGCGAGCAGTGCACTGCGCGTTTTGTCGTGTTGGCAGCTAGTCGGCGCCCTGTGCGGGGCAGCAGGCGCGTGAAACGCCGTACCCGTACGGGAAAGCTGCGCCTGTACGTGGGCAGGCGGCCAGCCGCAGCGCTGCGGCGTGGTGGGTGCAGATTCGGAGGACCGCACCCGCACGCAACGCAACCAGTGGTAGCGAGCGAGCAGGCAAGCAGCAAAATCTCCTCTCGATCCCCTTTCGCAATGGATGGATCAGTTCGTCGGAACTCGGAACGGGAGGGACCAACCAAACCACAACCACGGTGGCTCGCTGGGACGCAGGAGGGTCCGTTACGACCTAGGAATCCGTACTTGTTGCCCCTGGCGTGGCGTTGGTCGTAGTAGCGTGCGTGCCATCGGCCATCGCCGAGGAGACAAAACGGAGAGTAGTGACCTGCGCGCGCCGGGCCACGCAGCCCACGCCAGAGCGCCAGGCCGGTGTTCACAATCACCAGACCAGCGAATTAATGAGCGGATCGCCTGGCCACCACTCGATGGAGGACGACGGCACACCTACACTCGAGTTCTTCTTGGCCCTAGCTTTATCCTTACGTACAGTACGTCCCGACGTACAGTACTCTTATTCTTCGAGTTGGTGAACGTTTCTACACCCGTAAGATGCTAGCGTACTCTCTTCTTCGAGTTGGCCCTAGCTTTATCCTCCAACGAATATGCACTTCTCATTCACTCATTAACATGTATGCTCTCTAATATGATGTCGTAATTTCTCTCAAATGCATGCCACTGTACTAATAAGGCGTGTTTTTGCAAAACACGACTCGACAAATACACTCGTAAGATGCTAGCGTGTTTTTGCAAAACATCGACTCGATAATACACCCGTAATAAGATGTTAATTCTCACCTTAATTTCTTGCGACAAAGTCCAAATGGAACCATTTTGAGGTTGGGAGCATCTCCAATAGTTCCAAAAAAATTGATAAATCAATGAGCTTAATTTCCAAGTGGCTAAAAAAAGTTGGAAGCATGCATTTTTGTTGGATTTCTCCAACAGTTTCCAAAACCTCACTCCTAAAATGTAGAACGGGATCTTGCATCAGAAATTCTAGACTATATTTTCAAATTACCGTAACTACTTTTATATTCTTCTTCTCCAACATGACGGCTCGTGTTGGCAGACACCGTGTCGCTTCCTCTCCCCTCCTCTGATCCACATCGTGTGGGCTTGGTTTTGCCTTTCTTGACAATCTATGACTGCCACAACGGTCGGTGGCCGACAAGTACCTCGACAGCCGGCTTCTTTGATGGCAAGAGTTGGACCTCCCGCCAAAAAAAACTCAAGTATTAGGGACAGAGGGTTCCTCCTCATCTTTTGAGGGGTTGGAGGATGGATTTTAAGGGTTTGAGAATTTTTTATTGGGGAACTCTTGAATCACATTATTCCAAATAAAAACAGTTTTTTTCTCTCGTAGGGGGTTGGGATCCTCACAATCACATCATAGTTTGGGCATAATAACATTATTTTAAAAGAAAAGGCTGGGATGAATATTTACGGCGGGTAAATAGTACAGTATATATAGTTTTAAATGCAAGGACTAGCTAGAACGAAAATAACTGTCGTAGTGCCATCCTAACTTACAGGAAAGACTTAACGAGGGCTTAAAGGAAATCGAGCCGACAGGCCGGAGACGGCCCGGCCCGCCTCCGATCTTGGTCTTGCAGGAGAGCATGGCACCGCCGCACCAGGCTTCATACAATACTCCCTTCATCCCAAATTATAAGACGTTTGACTTTTTTGACACCAAGTTTGACCACTCGTCTTATTCAAAAATTTGTGCAAAATATCAATTCTTTTATCGTGGCTTGGTATATTAATAAAAGTTTCTCAAGAATGACTTAAATTTGACTATATTTGCACAAATTTTTTGAATAAGACGAATGGTCAAACTTGGGATAAAAAAGTCAAACGTCTTATAATTTGGGATGGAGGGAGTACATAGAAAAACGAAATATACTGTACGTCGGCATGGTGGGCCCCCCGACGGGAGCTGCTGGTGGGTGGAGAAGACGCCCAGCAGAACGTAGCCGGTGACAACGGCCGCGCCAAAGAGGACGATCGCGACCACCGCGCATGCTTTTTTGCAGGCGGCGCGGCGGCGTTCGTCCATACTCGACGCTGCCTCCCGCCGCCGTCGTCGTTCCTTGAGGGAGGACAATCGACTAGTTGCACGTGCGGCGGCTCAGCGGCCATTGCTTTTGGTCCCGTTCGGCTAGGCTGATAAGCCGGTTGAAAAACATTGTTGGCTAAACAAGCTGAAAAATACGGATTATAAGCCGAATAAATAGGGCCTTTGTTCATTTCTCCTGCTCCTAGGCCTTTTTTTTTCCTTTCTCTCGATCCCCAATTGATCTATGATCGATGTCGATCGGTGCAGGGCTTCCACGGCTATTGCTAGTACGTACTACGTATACTATATATATACACACACACATGCTCCCTTCACAAAAAGTATACATGCATACTTATACTTATCCAAAAAGTATACGCATATACACCTACGTATACACATGTACCATCGTCCACATGGACTCTTTACGGTACACACTAGCCAAGACACTGGCCAACCGATATTCAAGGCTAGTCCGTAGGAGCTTCGAGTATTTAATATTATTTCATTCACTAACTACATCGACTACAAGTAAACTCAGGGATTGATTTGTTAGGGTGATTAAGAACCGCCAACAAAAGGTCTGGGATGAGGTGTTAAGACATATAAGGTCGACAAGCAAAAGCAAATTTAGGTAAATGCAGTGTAATTCGGTGTTGTATTAGCAATTTAGCATGCTTGATTGATGGTTTGAAAAATTTAGCATTACTAATTCAACTTGCACCGATGAGAAAAAGACATTTCGAAGCATTACTAATTCAACTTATTTGGCTGTCATCGCTACTAGTTTATTTATTCAATCTCGTACGTACTCCCTCCGTCCTAAACTATAAGACATTCTAAGAATGTTGGAGAGTCAAAGGATCTCAAGTTTGACTAAATTTATATGATAAGATAATAATATTTATGACACCAATTAAGTATCATTAGACTCTTCATTAATTATATTTTCATAGTATACATATTTGATGTTATAAATTTTTATAATTTTCTCTATAATTTTGATCAAACTTAAGATGCTTTAACTCTCCAAGATTCTTGGAATGTCTTGTAATTTGGAACGGAGGGAGTACTACTCTTATAATCACATCATCATCGTGATGCGTGACTCTAGTTCAGCCCTTCTACGATTATTCAGTGTAACCGTTTGAGTTACTTTTCAGTCGTGAAATATTATTTTCCTCTCATTATTTTTTACTGCATCTTCGTCGTAACGAAGGAGTACTACTTGTCACTACGACGTGTTCTCGAAAAAAAATATTTTTTTTACTGGATCCGCGCCGGGCAGCCCGGCAGGTGAAAGTGGAATCGCGAAGTCGCTGGTTGGCTCCGCGGTCAGCAGAGCAGGGCACTGCCCTTTTTGTCGTTTTGGCATCCGGTGTCCTGAGCGGGCCAGCCAGAGGACGCCCGCCCTAGGCTGTTTTTAGTTGGCGAAATTTTTGATGAAATGTAACTGTAGCAGTTTCGTTGTTATTTGATAATTAATGTCCAATCATAGTCTAATTAGACTTAAAAGATTTGTCTCGTCCATTTCGTCTAAACTGTGTAATTAGTTTTATTTTTTATCTATATTTAATGTTTCATACATGTGTCAAAGATTCGATGTGACGGGGAATCTGAAAAATTTGGCAAAATTTTTAGCATCTAAACGGTACCCTAGGAAAAAGCTGTACCTGTGCGGGGTAGGGCAGCCGAAGCGCTGCGGCGCGGTGGGTTGCAGATTTGGAGGACAGCACGCAACGCAACCACTGGTGGTGGCGAGCAAGCAGGCAAGCAGCGATCTCCCTCTCGATCGCCTTGGCAATGAATTCTTGATCGGTCGGAACTCGCAAGGCGCTAACCAAACCACGGTACGTTACGAATTCCTACTTTCTCGATATTTTTTACCACCTGTTAGTAGGAGTATGGGCGTGGCTAGTGTCCGGCACGCAGCCCGCCCCCGTCCGCATTCGTCCTGTTCCACACGCGCACTTTGTTCCGTCTCTGCGCTCACTGGTCGTCCTTGACCTCTCCTCTCTCTCTACGCGGGCAGCACTCAGGAGCTGGGATGAGCAGCTGAGGACAAGCGGGCCTCAGTGCGCCCCGACCGCAGCACCACCGTCCGCCGGCCCTAGCAGCCTTGTCCATCGGCCCCTCGCGCGTGTCGCGCGCCCAGTCTGCTTGCTCCGGCTCGTCCGCGGCCATACAACATGAAACACTTGCAACATGAAAAATATTCGAATGCAACATACACATCTAAAAGTAGATAAAACATTTGAAACACACACTTACAACATATGTGCGAAACACACGAAACATCCAGATGCAACTTGCAACATAAAAACCACTTGCTGCAATATAAAACTAAAACAACTAAAATATTTGGAACATATTGTTGCAACATATGTGGAAACATATGCACCATCCAGATAAAAAAATATTGCAACAGACGTATGGAAAACAGATAAAACATTTTGACCAAACGCTTGCAACATGCCTTTGAAACACTTGCAACATATGTAACATGTGCAACAACCCCCGATCTACTTTTACAACATCAAGATGAATAATGACAACATACATCTGAAACGTCGGAAACACTTAAACCATACATATGCAACATAGGGGAGGGAAGGCTAGGCTAGGCCAGTCGATTCCGACCGTCGGGGTGGGAGTTGGCGGCGTGCCGTGTTGTGCGAGCACCACCAGCAATGACCACGCTCGTGGGTGCCCTTAGCTTGGCTGGAAAAATATGAGGCGCTACAGCACGTGTGCCCCAGCAGCATGCGCGAGGACAGCGGCGCACCCGACGGCGATGGGCGACTGACGAACGGCAAGGGAGCGAGCAACGCAGGTGACTACCACGCAAGTGAGCGGCAGAGGGAGCGAGGGCGCATGGCGCGGCAGCCCGACAAGCATGCACTGGGGATGAGGGTGGACGGATGAGGAGCCACGCCAAGCGACGCAGGTGAGTGGCGTAGGAAGCGAGGGAGCGCGGCGCGGCCGGCGATGAGGAAAAGAAACGGCGTAGCAGCTCGATGAGTGCGTGCGGGAGAGGGGGGCGGACGGATGAGGAGCCACACTGCTTCGAGGCTGGCGGATAAGCACGAAGGAATAGGAATTGGTTGTTTATTTGGGGCTGTTCCTAGGAAAGCCGTGTCCAGAGACAGAGTCGCGCACGGATATCCTGCACGAAGTATTTCCGTACGAGTATAGTACTACGGAGTATGAAAAACAAAGAATAGTGGTGCTCTTGCCGTCTTGCGGTGGTCTTGCCTAACGAACGATCGAGGAGACGTTCGACGCATGCCGCTCGCCCTGAGGTCCTTGTTGCACCCCCTGGCGTGGCGTTGGCAGCATGCGTGCCATCGCCGAGCAGACAAAACGGAGAGAGGCCGGCCTGCGCGGCGCGTGGAAGAGGACGACGCGCCAGAGAGGGCCAGCCAGGCCGGGTGATTCACAATCACAAATCATCAGACCAGCAAATTAAAGAGCGGATAAACAAGTATCGCCTGGCCTGCCTACCACTTGATCGAGGAGCTAGGTCCGTCCGTACTGCGTGGTGGATCGAGGAGCCAGGCCGTGGTAATGCCGATGACGAGCATCAGCACGGAATTGCGCACGCGGCTCGCCTGCATTCAAATAGCGTGCGGTCCATATCTCTGACTTGTTTTTTTACTACTGGTGGCACACACGTACACTCGAGTTGTTCGCCCTAACTTTCTCCAGTAATACGTAGTGCGTCTCTGCTCTCTTCTTCGGGTTGGTGAGCGCACCTACATGGTCACTTCTTGTCAATATCTACTCCGGTCTAGAAGTGACCTATATTCTAGATTTCGAGGTGTGTTTTGCAAAACACTGCTCGACAACACCCGCAAGATGTAAATACTTCCTTTGTCAACACTAGACAACGTTCCACTATTCTCTGCAAAACACTGCTTGACACGTACTCCCTCCATCCCAAATTATAAGACGTTTGACTTTTTTGACCTCAAGTTTGACCACTCGTCTTATTCAAAAAATTTGTGCAAACATAGTCAAATTTAAGTCATTCTTGAAGAACTTTTATTAATAAACCAAGCCACGACAAAAGAAGTGATATTTTACACAAATTTTTGAATAAGACGAGTAGTCAAATTTGGTGTCAAAAAAGTCAAACGTCTTATAATTTAGGATGGATTGAGTAGCAAGTAAGCACTGTAGCGACACTATTCTCTGCTGTAGCATACATCTGTTCTAGATTTCGAGGCACCAAATAAACTACAAAAGAAAAGTGATGCAGCTGAAGCTGAAATTTTTGGCTTCTCCTTACTTGCTACGTTGTGTGTCTACAATGCAAAACAGTGTTGAAGCTGAAGCCGGCGAGAGCTATACCAAACTGTCATCTCAAATATAGGAATATAAGCGTATGTAATTGGTGGGACGCAAGAGCGTTGCAGATGCACATCGATAACTGGTAGCAATAATGTAAAACCATTATCATAGTTCAGAGAGATCATGTCCTTCTGATAGTAGCAAGTGACACAGATTGAGTTTCCACTACTAAAAAACAAATTATATTATAGGCAGCGCCCGGAATTTCCTTGGCGTCCAAAATGATACCGCCAAGAAATATGCAGTTTTTATTGACATTTATGCTCTCCGATCCAATATCATGTCGTAATTTCTCTTGTAATGCCACTACTAAGGTGTGTTTCGCGAAACACTGCTTGACAACACCCGCAAGATGTAAATACTTCCTTTGTCTTGCTTCTCTAGACATTGTATCCCTCGCCTTAATTTCTTGTGCCAAAGTCAAACGAAGTTATATTTGGGGTCTGGGGAGGGTATCTAAAGCATCTCCGGCAGATGGAGAATGCTTCAACCCCGCCCATTTTACATTCCCCTTACTCCTATAGGAAAATGAGAAAACTCTCACTATAAAGTAACTTGCTTGGCGTATGGAGCCCATTTTGGCATGCAGTGTGCCCATTTTCCTACTTATTCTCTAACAACGCTAGCCCCGCATACGCCACCGCCTCGCCTACACCTCCTCTGTCGTCGTCACTCCTCTGTTCCTAAACTGTCGTTGCCATTGCCATGTCATGGCCCACTCGCGCCTCCTCTATCGGCAACCCTCTATCCTCCTTCTCCTCCTTTGCCACCCTATCGTGCCTCATCCACATCTCTTCAGTCGACCTCGCTATGGCTTGCCACTGTCAAAGGGGTCACCAGCCCATGGTGGCTTGTGTCAACATCTAGATCCATGTCACTTCCCCTTCCCTCCCACCCTCTAATCCACATCACTCTAATCCACATCGTGCGGGCTTCTTCCTCAATGATTGAGGGTTGCCACAATATTGTCTTCCTCGATAGTCGACGACCACCACAAGAGTAAGACTGTCACAATAGTCAGTGCGGCGATTAGCTTTTCTACCTCAATAGTTGGACCTCCTGCCAAAAACTCACTTCGATCGCGGCAATTGTACCTCCCACCAAAAAAATTAACGTATTATTAGGGACAGAGGGTTCCTCCCATCAAAACTCACGTATTAGGGATGGAGGGTTCTTCCCATCAAAAAATGTACTCTATCCATTCCAAATTATAAACTGTTTTACCTTTTCTTGGTATATAATTTTTGTTATGAGTCTAGACATAGTCTACATCTAGTGCATAGCAAAATTTATGTATTTAGAAAAGTCAAAACGACTTATAATTTAGAATGAAGGGAGTATTATGGACGGAGGGTTCCTCCAATGTATTAAGGGCGGAGGGTTCGTCCCATAAAAACTAGGGCCCTAAAAGAAACTCTGGTATTAGGGCCTCCTCAACTTACGACTAAACTCTAGTATTATTAGGGCCTCATCATCTTAAAACTCAGGTATTAGGGGAGGACTCAGGTACTAGGGTCAGATGTCATCTTTGAGGGGTTGGAAGGATTGAGATTGGAGGACTGTTGGAGCACTTAAATTCCTCCAAAAACGATTTTTCCTCACTTGGGTCGGGATGCTCACTATCACATTACAATTTGGGCATAATAATAACATATTGTTTTAAAAGAAAAAGACTGGGATGAATATTTATAAGGGGTAAATAGTACAATTATATTAAATCGAACGACTAGCTAGAACACAAAAAACTGTTGTAGTATCGTCATCCTAACTTACATGAAAGATCGAGAGCTAGCTTAAATGAAATCCAGCCGACAGGGCGGAGACGTCCCGCCTCCGATCTTGGGCTTGCAGGAGAGCACGGCGCCGCTGCACCAGGCTTTCCCACAGTACGTCGGCATGGTCACCTTGACGTCCACCGACGCGTCGCCCACCGCGAGCTCAGCGGCGAGCTGCTCCCTGAGGAACCGCGGCACCGCGACGTTCTCGCCCCACGCCCTGGCCGCCACGGGGCCGCTCGTACGCTTCTCCCCGGCGCAGAAGGGCGGCACGGAGCCGCCGGCGAGGAAGGCGTCCCCGTACGAGACGTCCGCCCTGGCAAGGCCCGGGAAGCACGCCTTGTAGTACGCGTTGCGCGTGTTGTCGATCTGGAACGTGAGGTTGAACACCGGGGAGAGCGCCGGCGGCTTCGGGGCCTGGGGCGGCGGGTCGACGTCCCGCGCTGGGTCCAGGCCGGTGACACCCGTGATGGCCACCGTGAACACGGGGTCCTTGGACGGGAACTGGCGGTCGAGGAAGATGCCTAGGAAAGTGAGGCCGGTGATCACGGCCGCGGCGAGGAGGACCAGAACGGCCACGGCGCATGCTTTTTCCGCGCAGGCGGGGTCGTTCCTCCATGCTCGACGCTGTCTCCCTCCGCCGCCGCCGTCGTGCCTTGAGGGTGGACAGTCGACTAGTAGGTGCGGCGGCTTTGCGGCCATTGTTTTGGGTTCTCCTCCTGCTTCTAGGTTTTTTTCTCTCTCTCTCTCGAGATCTCCAACTGATCTATGGTGTCGATCGGGGACTCCGTGCATGTATGGCTGCTGCTAGAGTGCTAGTATATATATACACGTATCAGGACGTGGAAATTGTATCCGAACCGAACTAATGTTTCGGCGGGTGAGGTGTTGCAATTGCAACCGATATCCGATAGATCTCCGTGCATCATACGATTCATACTCCGTAACGTTTGTTTTAATCAGATGCCGGGGAAGTCAGGATCCTCCATGCGTCGACGACGTGGTATATTGTTAGGGTCGGCCTACTCCATCCTGGCCGGTGGGCCATGCGTACACGATGACCGACCATGTTACTGCCTAGTACTCCCGCCATGCGCTCGTCCGGCTACCATGGATAATGACGACGACGCGTTCACGACGGCGAAGGTCGATCGTGCTCCTACGGGAGAGCTAGCTTCGACGCCATGGCATACGCGCCTCCGCGTTGCGCGGTGGCGCCGGTGCCAGGCAGGCGGTGGGCGCATGCGCAACGCGTACGTACGCGACGACCGCTGGCCAGGCGGCCGGCCGGCGGAGATGGCGCCACAGCTAACCGTAGTTGGCGGCGTGGAGCGAGATGGACGCGTTCCGGCCGCCAGCGCGACGTCGTTTTGTCGCGTGGCGTGGGCGCTGAAGCCCTTCGGTCGGCGATGGCAGCAGAGGACAAGAGACACCGGCTGGTGATGCCGAACCAGGGAGAGAACGAGAACGCGCCGACGCGAGGCGATACCAGTTCCCGCAGCAAGCGTGGCGAGACAGCAGTGCGCGGCGGCCAAGTCGGTGAGAGGAAGGTGAGGGAGAGGGACGCGGCCACACGGGCCATCGCAGGCTGGGCCCATGCCAAAGGAGAAAGGGAAAGGGGAATAAGGCCCAGTCCGCAAGAAAAATTGTTTTGGGATGGGGTGGATCTAGAGAAAGAAGAAGAGCAAGCCCAGAGTTGATATGTTGAAGGGTTTACAGTTGGGAATAATTTGAGAGGATTTTTAGAATTTTATGCAAGTTTATTCCTTTTTTTAAAATTTGAATTTGATTAAATTAATATAACCTTGTTGGTACTTAGCCACCTATCTTATGTTCACTTTTATAAGTTTGAAAATGTTCAATTTCTTTTTGGAGTTTTCCAATGTTTTCATACTTTCTTGAGAGCACAACATGGGCTGTCCCTGCCCTCGTGTTTCATCTCTGCCCTTAAGGGCATGCGGTGTCATCGGCTCTAGACCTTGTATTTGAATCTTGAATCAATCACACGTCTTTGTACTTTCTCTGTCCTAGCCCTTCCCCTATTGTTAGTTTTGTTCTCCTCGAAAATACTTCTTGCATTTAGAAATAAACGTTATTCTGGTTTAGGCACGTAGCTTTTACCACTCTCCATTCTTTCTAATCTCATTCGTTCTATCTTATTTCACAACAGATTTAAACATATTCATGCTCGGTTACAAATAAAGAGAAAACTAAAACATATTCATCCTCGGCTACAAATAAAGAGAAAACAAAAAGAATTAGGTAATATTCCCTCCGTCTAGAAAAGAATGCAATTCTTAGTATCCTAAGTTCGATCAGTTATAGATAAAAAAAGTAACAATATTTATGATATCAAATAAATATCATTAGATTAATTACGAAATGTATTTTTATAATAAATTATTTTGGAGCCATAAATGTGAATAGTATTCATAAGAAATTTGGTCAAATGTGAATCATTTTTGCTGGCACAAACCTGTAGTTGCATTCTTTTTTGGAAGGGAGTAACAAAATAAACAAACCACATTTCATACTATGCTACCAGTTCTTGCCCTACTTGCTGGTATATGAAAGGGCAACCTTACACATTCCATGACAATAAGGAATTACAAAAAAATAGAAATAATGTAAGTTGGTGCCAATCCCTAAAAAATAATATGTGGATTAATATTTTCAGTATCCTGATCTGCATGCTAAAATCTTAGGATACTACTATCCTACAAAGTTGAAACAATAGTGATTCTATTACACTACGGTAAAACTATAACACATTCGAGTGTTCCTCTCTATTAACACTCGAGTCATCACCCTCTCATTCTACTCCATGTCCAGCTTCTCCCCCTCATGGCTAAGATTGTTTTATCATTGTGGTAGAATTAGAGAACTGCTGGAGCACTCAAAATCCTAAAAAGCAGTTCTTTTTTTTAATAAAAAAAGAGGTTGGGATTGGAAGATTGCCGAAGATGCTCAAAATAGCATCATAATTTGGGCACATAACATTATTTTATTAAGAAGAGCAATTCTAGAAAGATGGCTAGCTTAAAGATAATCCAACCGACAGGCCGGAAACGTTCCGCCTCCGATCTTGGGCTTGCAGGAGAGCACGGCGCCGCCGCACGAACCGTACTGACAGTACGTCGGCATGGTGACCTTGACGTCCACCGACGCGTCGCCCGCGGCGAGCTGGTCCCTGAGGAACCGCGGCACCGCGACGTTCTCACCCGACGCCCTGGCCACCACGCGGTCGCTCCGGTTCTCCCCGGCGCATAAGGGCGGCACGGAGCCGCCGGCGAGGAAGGCGTCCTTGTACGAGACGTCGGCCCTCGAGAGGCCCGGGACGCACGCGTCGTGGTATGCGTTGCGCGTGTTGTTGATCTGGAACGTGAGGTTGAACACCGGGGAGAGCGCCGCCGTCAGGGCCCAGGGCGGGCTGCTGCTGTAGTCGACGTCCGCCGGCGGTGTGGTCGGCATGTTGACGTCCCGCGCGAGGTCCAGGCCGGTGACGCCCGTGATGGCCACCGTGAACACGGTGTCCGGGAACTGGCGGTCGAGGAAGGTGACCAGGAAATAGATGCCGGTGACCACCGGCACCGTGAATCCGTGATCACGGCAGGAGACGAAGATCAGAGTGAGTACCGCGCATTCTTTTCGGCCCCATGATCAAAGCTGCGGTGGCTTATCGGCCATTGTTTTGGTTTCCTTCCTGCTGGCTGCTAGGTCTTTTTTTTTCGCTCTCTCCCGATCTCCAATTGATCTATGGTGTCGATCGGGGAAATTGTATCCGAGCTCATATAAGAGCATCTCCAGCAGTTACTACCTATTCTAGACTACCTATTTTTTTATTTGGATAGCCACCAATTTTTCTACTACCTATATTTTGCTCCTAACTCCAGTAGTACTACCTAAAACATGGCTCCCAAATTCATTCCACCAGTCAATGACATGTGGGACCCGCATGTCATCTCGTTCGTTGTGGTCACAGAAGCAGAGAGCAGAAAGTAGGGTTCCGTCGTGCCCGCACCGGGGGAAGGCAGCCGCACATGGGGAAGACGCCCGCGCCGGTGAGCCTCGTCGGGGGAAGGCGGCCACGCCAGGAGAAGGCCGCCGTGCCGGCAAGCCGTGTCGGGGGAAGGTGGCCGCGCCGGTGAGCCACGTCAGGGGAAGGTGGCCACGCCGGCGAAGCCCGCATCGGGGAAGCCCGCGCTTCCTCCCTCGCCGCCCTTGCAGAGCCACCGAGGAGCACCAGGAGATGACCGGGGTAGTGGAGGAGGGGCGCCGGAGAGATGGCCGGTGCCGGGGCTGGCCGCGCTAGCCTCCGGCGGCTCCCCTGCGGTGGCGTGGAGGCTCCCCTGCGGCGAACTGACGGCGCCGGGGAAGTTCCCTTGCGGCGGATCGAGTGCTCGGCGAAGAAAGAGTCGGCGTGGGGAGGAGAGAGAGAGGAAGGAAAAATAGGTAGGCTGGTTTATTGGGCCAACAAATGTGGGTAGTGGGAGGGGGATTTGTTGGGCCAATAAAAGTGGGTAGTTAAGTAGGTAGCCTGCTGGAGTGAGTTTTTTTTTTGTCTCCACTAACCAAATATAGGATATGCAGTGGGTTTAGGTAGTCTGCTGGAAATGTTGTAATGTTTTGGCGGGCGAGGTGTTGCAACCGACCTCTCATAGATCTCCGGATGATTTTATTTTTCTGTTAGCATCAAACGGTTGTTTTTTAGACGGCGCCAGGGAAGTCGTCGGGGGATCCGTGCATCGACGACGTGGATCCATGCATCCACGCTATATATGTACACTCGAGTTCTTTGCCCTAGCCTCCTCCTTGTGTACCTCGGTCTCTTTTTATCTGCCGTTCTCGCTTCTCTATAAGTCAAATATAATTAACTTTGACTAAATATATAAACAAGTATTAATATTTATTGTACATAATTAGTATCATACTTCATTAGATAGATGGTTGAATCTATTTTATGATAAATTTATTTGAAGATACAAATGTTGCTAATATTTTTCACAAATTTAGGTCATGTTCATTCGGCTTATAATCCGTCTTTTGCAGCTTGTTTTTTCAGCCGGAACAGTATTTTCTTCTCACAACCAATTAACCAACAGTGTTTTTCAGCCGGCTTATCAACACAGCCGAACGGCTCCTTAGTCAGACTTGACACAAATCACACGGCGACATTTAAACAGGGACAGAGCGAGTACGTCTCTACTCTCCGGTTCGACTTCGTAAGCTCATCAATGGGCATGTCTAGTTGCCGGGCGCGGTATGTCACGTCCGAGGTTCGGCTTACCATGGTTTTATTAGACGGGTGCTTGGTTGATGATTGAAGTGTGTGGCGTGCTTTTCCTCCTCGGCCTCCGGCACGAAGGCACAAACTCTGCTGCCAACCCTCATCCTGTTGTGCACTTGTGCGGCCACCCCTGCCCCTCCCACCCTGCACCTACAGCGGCCATGGCTGCATGGGCCCCACCGTGCCATGCCATCACGCCTAGCCACGCTCAGCGGAGTCAAATTAAGCCCTTGTTTAGTTTCCAAAATATTTTGCAAAATGTAACTGTAGCGCTACTGTAGCACTTTTGTTGTTATTTGACAATTATTATCCGATCATAGACTAATTAAACTTGATTCGTCTCATGATTTACAACTAAACTGTGTAATTAGTTTTATTTTTTATCTATATTTAATGCTTCGTGCATGTGTCTAAAAATTCGATGTGACGGGAATCTGAAATATTTTGTAAAATATTTTGGGAACTAAACAAGGGCTAAGATGACAGTGGGGCGTAACTGCTGCTCGCAGTCATGGTGGGCAGAGTCCACGAGCATGTCGTCATGGAGGTCGATGAGGCTAGGGGCATGGAAAAAAATAGCAGGCTATAGTGACGCTATAGCGGTCAGAAAGGTTTGATGCTACATTCTTGCTCTTGCTCTTTGTGCCGCTATACCAACTTTGACCGTTGTTGCGAGCTATAGAGCCGCTAAGTTTCATAGCTTTAGCGTTAAAATAGTGGCACTATTTCATATTTGCCTACTTATCATTTGCTTACTAATTTAATTAGGGGCATGGAAAAAAATAGCGGGCTATAGTGACGCTATAGCGGCCAGTGAGGTTGGATGCTACACTCTTGCTCTTGCTCTTTGTGCCGCTATACCAACTTTGACCATTGTTGCGAGCTATAGAGCCGCTAAGTTTCATAGCTTTAGCGTTAAAATAGTGGCACTATTTCATATTTGCCTACTTATCGTTTGCTTACTAATTTAATTAGTTATTTCCTACTTACCATTTGCTACTAATTTGTCGAACAATTAAACACTAGAGTTTCACGAACCATGTAGTAATATTATATTGGTAATGTTACCTAGACTTGTAGAATCTTAAAAACATATTTGTGTTCATTGAATTTCATATTTGATATTTTTTTGCATCAATTACTGGTGTTTTTCATGCTTATTTTATAAAAATGTTATCTGTCGTAGCGTCGCTATAGCTGTTAAACAAAAGTTGCTGCTATTTTCAATAGCAGCTATTTTAAACCATGGCGGGGGGTAGGGGTGGCCGGCGGCTGGGATCGACCAATCAGTGTAACCGCCATGCCTGACGCACATGGTGGCTGGGCAAGCGAGAAGCCGACGAACATGACCGTGGCGGGCGGTGGCTTTTGGTGACTCTGATTAGAGTGGAGGTCTACTGGTGGTCGCCATGGCTAAGGTGTGTTTTTTCAAAACGCGCACATCAATGGCCTAAAATAATGCCACTACTAAAGTGTGTTTTTCAAAACATGATCCGACAAACATGCCCACAAGATGTCAATACTTCCCTAGCTTGCTTCTCTACACATTTTTATCTCTCTCCTTAATTTCTTATGCCAAAGTCCAAATGGAACTATATTTGCGGTTGTGAAAGTATATAAGAGTATCTCTAGCAGATGGAGAATACTTCACCCCATAAAATAGTTAGGAGCTTTAAAAAACCTTTTCAGCTGTCACTTCTACAGCTAGCAAATTGAGAACTCTCACCCTAAAATAACTCTCCTATTCCTTTTTTTAAAAAATAACTCTCCTAGAGTATATGGGGCCCATTTGTCAGCTGTGCCCCACTGGCGCCTCCTCTATGGGCACCCTCCCCTTATCCTTCTCCACACTACGCCGTGCCTCATTCGCTTCTCCTCCACCGCCCTTGTTGTGGCTCGCCACTGCCCAAGGGGGTGCTGGTTGCCCTGGCGAACGACATTCTCCCACCTCCCTCTAATCCACATCGCTTGGGCTCGATGGTTGTCTTCCTCAACGATCGACGAATGCCATAATGGTTGGTAGCCGACGGCTACCTTGGTGATTGGCTTCTTCGATGGCAGCAGTTGGACCTCCAGCCAAAAATCTTAGGTAGGGAGCAAAAGGTTCCTCCTCTTCTTCGAAGGTTGGAGGTTGTATTTAGAGAGGCTATTTTTTCGTTGGGTTTGAGATTGGGAAATGTTGGAGCACTTAAATTCCTAAAACAGAACATGTTTTTTCACATGAGGATGGGATTGGAAGACTGCCGGAATCATATCATAATTTGGGCACATAATATTTTATTTTATTATTAAAAGAAAAGACACGGATGGATATGATATTTATAAGGGGCAAATAGTATAATCGTTTTGAATCCAAGGACTAGCTAGAACACAAAACTGTTGTTGTGTCATCCTGTAACTTACATAAAAGACTAGTCGCAAATCACAAAAAATGAAAAACTTACAGAAAATACTGAAAGAACGAGGGCAATCTAGTCCAGCCCAGATCTAGACGACAGGCCGGAGACGTCCCGCCTCCAATCTTGGGCTTGCAGGACAGCACGGCGCCGCCGCACCAACCGTTCCAACAGTACGTCGGCATGGTCACCTTGACGTCCACCGACGCGTCGCCCGCGGCGAGCTGGTCCCTGAAGAACCGCGGCACCGCGACGTTCTCGCCCGACGCCCTGGCCGCCACGCGGTCGCTCCGGCGCTTCTCCCCGGCGCACAAGGGCGGCACGGAGCCGGCGGCGAGGAAGGCGTCCCCGTACGAGACGTCGGCCCTCGAGAGGCCCGCGACGCACGCGTCGTAGACCGAGTCGCCCGTGTTGTCGATCTGGAACGTGAGGTTGAACACCGGGGAGAGCGCCGTCGGCGGGTCGACGTCCCGCGCCGGGTTCAGCTCCAGACCGGTGACGCCCGTGATGGCCACCGTGAACACGGTGTCCTCCGACGGGAACTGCCGGTCGAGGAAGGTGACCAGGAAATAGATGCCGGTGACCAGCGGCAGCCAGATCACGAACGAGACGACGAAGGCCTGAGTGAGTACCGCGCATCCTTTTCGCCCGCCCCATGGTCGAAGCTGCGGCGGCTTATCGGCCATTGTTTTGGTTTCTCCTCCTGCTGCTGCTAGGTCTTTTTCTTTTCTCTCTCCCGATCTCCAACTGATCTATGGTGTCGATCGGGGAAAATGTATTCGAACTAATATAATGTTTCGGCGGGCGAGGCGTTGCAACCGATCTCCGATAGATCTCCGTATGATTTTATTTTCTGTTAGCATGATTTTATTTTCTGTTAGCATCAAACGGTTGTTTTTAGACGCCGGGGAAGTCGGGGATGCAGCATCGACGACGTGGTATATTGTTAGGTTCGGTGGCCTACTCCATCCTGGCCATGCATACACGATTGACTGACCATGTTCCTGCCTACTACTCCGTCATGCGCTCTAGCTCGTTCGGCGACCATGGCCAATGACGACGACGTTGACCACGAGGTATGTCCTCCTGCGCTATAGAGCTTCGACGCCATTCGCCATGGCATGCTCCGCTTGCATACGCGCCCCGGCGGCGGCCAGGCGATGCGCGCATGCGCAACGCGTACGTACGCGAGCCGGCCGGCGAGCGCTGGCCAGGCGGTGGAGCGAGATGGACGTGCGTTCCGCTAGCGCGACGTCGTTGTTATTCTTGGCGTGGGCTCTGAAGCCCTTCTGTCGACGACGACAGCAGAGGATGTAACACCCAAATTTTGAGATAACAAAATTGGAATAATGTAGATAATAAATAATGGCCAATTTAGAATAATAGTAAAATAAATTTTGTGTTGCATTCATGCTGTTGCATATATTTTTATTGTGTGGTGTGGATTTGTTTTATTTTATTTTATTTTGGATTAGAATGTATTTTAAATATTTTTGAAAGCAAGTAAATGAAAAAAAAAGAAGTAGAAGCTTACCTGTTTACCTGATAGGCCGATCCAGCGATCACCGCAGCCCATCTCGGGATTCATGGCCCGGCTCGGCTCAGCGGCCCAAGTCGGCCAGGGGCAGCAGTCGCGCGGCCCAAGCCGGTCGAGCCCGCAGCAGCCGCGTTTTCCCCTCTTGTGTCGCTGATCAACCGGGCCCTCATGTCAGTGCCCTCTTCCTCCTCCGGTTCGTGGCCGAGACGGATTCTATCACGGTGGATTTCGATTTCCTTAGTTGCAATGACTTGTACCGCAAGTCGTTTATCCCTATAAGATCGTGAAGACCCCCGCGTTCCGTTTTTCTTTTCACGCGCTGCTCTAGGTCATAGATTCGTTGTCGGGGGTGGTTTTGGATCTCGTCGGGTTGAGGACCGGGCCGCCGCGGTTGAGCTTGACGGTAGCCGTCTCTTTGCTGTTAAAAGTATTTCCGGTGCTATTGTCTCGAGGTGAAGTGTTCGTGGAAGCCTTATTTTTCTTCCTTTTGTTCTAAGAGCTCATAATTTGACGTCGGGTCTCACAGGGGGGGGGGGAATTTCCGCCTATTCTAGTCAAGCATCACCGACGATTTCTTTCGGCCTAAGAAAAGACCCTAGGTGAGTTCGCGTTGTTCCCCGCTTCATTCTTGTGTTTTTCCTTTGGTCGGGGATGGCCGGAAACTTGTTTTCGAGGAACTCCGGCGAGGTACATGGCGGCGGCTATGGAGGCCACCGGCCGAGTGAACAGCGGCGTGGCCGGTGTCATCGGAGATGAGCGAGAGTCGTTGAAATTGAGATCGAGGGCTGCGATTAGATCATACCGGTTCGCGGTGAAATTTTCTAAAGAGCCCCTGCGTTTTCTAGTAAACAACCCGCGGTCCTTTGCGTATTCCGGGAATTGCGTTTTCACATTTGGAAAGCGTATTTTCATCCGGTTAAATCAAAAATACGTTTTCAGCAATTTACAGTTTTGCCACTATAATTGTTTTAGTCATAAAATCTTCGTTTTAACTCCGATTTGATCCGTTCAAATTGCGTTAGGTTCGTATTTGCGAACTCTACATGTTAGTGTAGTTTTACAGTTAGTTTTGATAATTTATTTTTCGAGTTTATAATTAAGTATTTATTTATCTATAGGAAATCTTAGAAAATTCATAACTTTCACGTTTTAACTCCGATTTTGGTGATCTTTGCGTCTGTGTGATCGTAGAAACGTGTAGAAGAGTTTTATAAACTTTTATTACTGTTTTGTTACTGTTGGTGTACTGTTCTAATTATATCTATTTGTTTGCTTCGTGTATGTTTGATTGGATGCATGTATGTTGTTGATTGATGATCGAGTATAGAAGGTGAGCAGTACTTGGACGATTCGGAGTATTACTTTGAGCCAAGTCAGCAGTACTGTTTGGAGAGCTTTGATCAAGGCAAGTATAACACAGGACTATCCTTGTTACCTATTCATTGAATTATCATACATATGCATGTGCTTACCTTGGCAACCTTAGAGATTTTAACTTAGCGATTGATATCTTGATTCCTTGTCACCTATGGGATTATGCATTTGGGTAGCTTGGCTAGTGCTTGATTTATGAACATTGATCTTGTAATTTGACTAATGAATGGTGAAATCAACCATTAAGATGATTTAATTCCTACTACAAGGGAACTAGAGCACTGTGTTGTTTGTTTGTTGCTCTAGTTACTCTCCATAAGGACTTATCTGTAAGCATTAACCGGGATTGACAGTACAACTGTGGGGGCTATATGGCTCTGGCTTTAGTTGTTCAAGAGACCTTTTCTAGCTTGTTAGTGGTTACCTTAAATGGCGTAAGAATGGCTTGACACGTTGGGTGTAGTGCGAGCCCCTGGCCTAGTGTGTATAGGCTGCGGTTGTTGTGCCACAGGGAAGGGGGTTCTACATCTGCCTGCCGAGTAAATCTAATGGCCCTAACTTGTTAGACGAACTTTTGAGTGGCTTTATATGGTTCTCCGGTGTTTGGGTTTGATCTCCCCACACATTTGGAAATCATGACTCACAGTGAAAGTGTACACCTCTGCGCAGAGTTTAATAAACTGGTATACTAGCCGTGCTCACGGATACGAGCGGCCTTAGGTATTCTTACAGAATAAATGATCACCATTGATATATCATGCTTTATACTGATGTTGTTATTATTATACCATGTTAATGCTATTTCATTATTCTTATTACAATTGATCAATTGTTCATTAACGGGATTTGGAATACCTTGATGCTACTTAACTGCTAAGTTAATGATGACTAAAAGCTAAAAGCAGTCAAACAGTGTCTAGCCATTTGAGCCTCATGAACCCTGTGTTATATTTGTTGAGTTCGACATGGACTCACTCTTGCTATTTCCACCATAACAGATGAAGATTATGATGAGGATTATCATAATGAGTACTAGTCTTGGTGTCAACCAGTCAACCGAATCCCTGTGTGGAGTTTCCGCTGGAGATTATTACTAGATATTATTATTTATCGTTCAAGACTATGTTTTAAATATTTATTCGTTATGTAATAAGCACTGTGATGATACTATGTAATTTGTCTGCTTATGTGTGCGATCATGACCTGGAGCGCACATGAGTACTTTATGCATCCTATTTTTGTCCTTAAAAATGGGTGTGACAGAGGACAAGGACATCGGCTGGTGATGCCGAACCGAGGGAGAGGACGTGCCGACGCGAGGCGAGACAAGTTCCTTTGCCCGTAACCTAGCGGCTAGCGTGCAGCAAGCGTGGCCAGAGAGCGGTGCGCGGCGGTGAAGTCGGTGGGAGGAAGGTGAGGACCGAGGAGGGACGTGGGCCGTAGAAAACTTGGCCATGCCAAAGGAGAAAGAGGGCGGGGCTAGCGCCCGGACGGACGCAGCTGCGACGCCTACCTGCGGCGCATCGGACGCCTCCGCGCCCACACAGATCATGCGCCAGCGATCGTGTCCGGCAGCCCGCGACTCATCTCGCGCCAACGACTGCGTCCGACCATACGACGCGACCCATCCCGTGCCTCAAACCCATCCCGGCTGCGCCCCCGCGTCAAGCCCGCCGCGCTTCATCCCCACCACGCCGCGCTCCTCCCCTCGCCGCGGCGCCATCCCCCGCCGCGCCCCTTCCCCGTCCTAATGTCTCATTTCCTATGCAACATCCGTCCGACCGTTGCAACATATGAAGTATACTCTTGAGACATATATGTATAATCATTGCAACATCCAGATAAAACGCTTGCAACATGCGTCTAAAATAGCTAAAACATCTAAAATATATATTTGCAACATACGTCTGAAACATGTGGAATATACACTTGAAACATACGTATGTAGCTATTGTAACATATGCAACACCAAATCCTTTTGTAACATCATGAAACACATGTAACATAAAGATGAAACACATGAAACATATATCTGAAACGCGTGAACCATACGGTTGCAAAAGGCTCATTGACGCGGAGCTCGATGCTGGCACGGAGTTAGATGCCACGGAGGGTGGCTCTAGTCTGGCCGTGAGGCACGGGCCTCGGCAGTGGTCGTAGTAGGCGGATGGCGCGCGCGGCCGCGCAGGGCAGCGCTAGTCAGGGCGGGAGGCGCAATTCCGAGCACGAGGCGCGGTGGAGGCGGCGAATCCGCATCGGCGGGGTGCACGACGAGCGGAGCAGGCGACTGGAGGGAGCGCGCGTCTCGTGCGGGTCACGTGTTGTGGGTGTGAGCGAGCGGCGCGAGCGGGAGCAGCCAGGCAGGCTGGGACATGCGGCGTCCGGATGGATGGACGCCCGCGCTCGAGCATGAAGGAAAAAGGGCCCAGCCCACCAGGAAAAACGAGAAGGTATATTTGGTTTTGGGATGGGTTGGATCTAGAGAAACAAGAAGATAATAAGGCCTAGAGTTAATTCATTGAAGAGTTTAGAGTTTTTTTGCAATAGTTTGAGGGGATTTCCTAGAATTTGATGCAAGTTTATCCCTTTTATAATTTTAATTAAATTAATGTAACCTTATGGGTACTTAGCCACCTATCTTATGTTCACTTTATAAGTTTCAAATTCAAAATGTTTAATTTATTTTAGGAGTTTTCCAATGTTTTCCTTTTATCTTGGGAGTAAACATGGGTTGTCCTGATGTTTCAGCTGCTCTTAAGAGAATACGGTGTCATCGCCTCTGGACCTTATATCTGAATCTTGAATCCATCGCACCTCTTTGTCCTTTTCTGAATTTCTGTGTTTTTTGTCCTATCCCATCCCCTATTGTCACTTTTGTTTAGGCACGTAACTTTTACTAGGTCTTCCACAGGTTCTTTGTTCTTTCCAATCTCCTTCGTTCTGTCTTATTTCACGACAGATTCAAACATGTTCATCCTCGGTTACAAATAAAGAGCAAACTAAAGAAAAGTTTAGGTAATAACAAAATACAACAAACCACATTTCATACTGGAACATTAGACTTGATATTCTACCAATTCTTACTCTACCTTCTGGTAAATGAAAGGGAAACCTTACACATGTCAATGACAATAAGAAAAAATAGAAATAATATAACATCCTGTTCGTTTGAGCTATTCAGCAGAATCAGCAGCCATCCAGCAGTGTTTTTCTCTCACAATAAACTAGTAAACAGTACTTTCAGCCACAATAAACCAGTGAAACGAACAGGCTGTAAGTTGGTGCCAATACCTAAAAAAATAACATGTGGATTAATATTTTCGATATCCTGATCTGCATGCTAAAATCTTACGATACTACAATCCTATAAAGTTGAGACGATCCAACCTGTTCGCTTAAGAATATCAGCCAAATCAGCCAGCCAGCCAGTAGTGTTTTTCTCTCACAGAAAACCAGCCAGCAGTACTTTCAGCCAACCAGATCAGCCCAAACGAACAGGCTAGATATCGATTCTATTTATACTAAGGTGCTTTATAGTATATATTGAGTTTATCTTAAATTTTAGATTATAAAAAAATATTTCTTAAATTTTACAGTCCTGAGTATATCTTAAATTTTACAGAGTCGATTTAGGTACTTTCTAGATTTACTGTCTTGTGAACTGTGCACACCTGTCCTTTCGGGAAGAAGAATACGTAACTTCACAGTAAACACGTAAACTATCAGTATACGGTTCCGCGATTGGAACGCGTATTGTCGTTGCTCGCTTCCCTCCTCCCTCTCCACCCGGAGTCCCGGACCCTCCTGGAAGTTCTCGCCATCAGCGCCGAATTCCGGCACGACGTCGCCGCAGGCCAAAACGCGGTAAGCTCTGCCCTCGCTCTGCTGCTCCCGTTGCAACCCTATCAAGCCCCGCCCTCACTTGATTTCTGATCCGTGAGGGGGCGGGCACGGGCAACCAGCCGCCTAGTGCGACCGTGCTCACTGCTCAGTCGCCTGCAAATTTTGCCTCGCCTCCGTCCCGATTCGACGCTGTCCTCGCGTCTCGCGTGGGAAAGATTTAGATGCTACTATGGGAGTGTGCAGTTAGAATCTTATTACTACTAGAGAAGTGGTTTTGCTGTGACCTGCCAGTTTCGGACCTACTACTAGTCTGGTATCTCTTGGAAATTTGCTGCTAATACTCGTGTAATTATTTTGGAGTTGTTGTATTGTCTTATACTGATGCTTGAATTCAATTTATTTTGGTCCAGATTTTATTTAAATCTAAACGCAAATGACTGCCCTTCTTTCACTGTGTACTGTTGGGCTGTTGGCTTCACTGTTTCAGTGGTTCATATTGGGAGTTTTTTTAATTATTTTTTTTTCAACTCTGCTTCCTAGGAGTAATCACATGAGTAGCTGGAAGCACGGTTTGTGCACTATATGAAGGTCTATGTAGGGTTGGAATTTAGCAGATTTCTGATCTAGGAAACTGGTTTATCTGCAGCTTATTTGTTTGTACTGCAGTGTGAGTCTGTGAGATGTCATTAGGTTGCAGTTTGTTTCAATGTGAACTTTTGCTTCAAATAATATGGTGTTACATCGACAAATACATATGCTGAAGATGTAAACTCAAGTCCTGTTTTAGTACTCGAAACATGGCTTTATGTTGCAGACGGCAGGTACTCTTGGATGATTGGTCTGCTACAATGGTCAATTATGTTCACATATTACAACTTTACAACTTTTGCTTGCTGATATGCTTGAGCTTGAATAGTCTGGTGTTTGTTTTCCACAAATTTACATGGCAGATCTAATTAAGGGTTTCTCAAACAGTATAACTGTCGCTAAAAGTCCATTAAGAGTATTCAGCAACTGGATGGACACATGGCTCGTTTATGCCAACAAGGTGTTGCTTTCTACAAATAAATTTACAAAGTACAATTATGCAACAAAATGTGTTTGGCACAACTTTATTTACTAAAAATATGATATAATGTTTTTAATTTGACCGTTCTTGAAATTTAATTCCAGAAAGCAACATACTGCTGCACTTCTGCATCATTTAATGTATCTGTCAGCTGATGCATTCTCATTTTACATTCAAATTATTTCCTTAGATCTATTAGCTTTATTATTTCTGATGGTCCCCCAATAAAAAATGCTTTGTTCTTGATAATGGCTAGCAACTTAAGTTACATTTTTATTCAGCAGTGCTTGTGAATTACAGATGGGATTCCCAGATGAAAGAGTACAAGTAGATGCACTGGAGAGACACTTACTAACTGGTTTATCTTCAAACAACTATAATGGAAGTTTTGAGGATGAGGTCCTCTATGACGCATCATTTGCAGAAATGGAAGATAATTTTGTCAAGTATCAAATTGCTCAGTGGACTTTATTATCTCTATTACTAATCGTAGCTTGGGGAGTAGGACTGCTCATGCTACTTTACATACCTATTCGGGTATATGTATGTCGAAGCGACTTTCGCTCGAGGAAGCTATACTTGACACCACATGCTGTTATTTACAAGGTATTTGAATGTGGAATGGTAAACTAGTATTTGGTTTTATGCTCATGTTATTGGTTTATTATTTTACTCCCTGATCATAATCCAGGTAAACAAGCCTTTTGCTTTTCCTTGTTTTGGGGTTTTCAAGAAGGAGAAATATTGTATCCTCCCTTCAATTTCTGATGTTGTTGTTGAGCAAAGTAAGCCCATTGATGAAAAATCTCATCTGTTTTCAACTCACATTTTGCATGAATTGGATGCTGGAAACCACTTATAAAAATGAATGATCCTATTGCTTCTATTGTTTTTGGTGTTTTGGAGTGAAGATGGCACGAGTTAAATGTTTTAAGTTTATTTCCAATTCTCCACCACTATTAATGTTCATGTGTATGTATAACTTTCTAAAAAATTAAGAGGACATAAAGCTTTATAGTCTATACTGTACGATCTAGACTTGGGTTGGGATAAACTACACTACACTAATCAAATGCTTTTTACTAAAACTTGGTCACAGCAGAATCTGTCCTTTTTCATATATGTCTATGATATTTTCTCTCAGTCATTTTCATCTACCATCTTTACAGAAAAAAAACCTACATTTGCACCAATTAGTTTGTTCATCATAATTGCAAGTGAGAACAATGTTTTTCCAACAATTTAAGTATTTATCAGATGTTCACATGATTTCTGTAGATTCTCTCCAGTCATTTTTCGGGGTATATTCGATCAGAATTGAGAATATCGGTGTCAGAAAGCCTCGTAGTTATGATGTAAAAATTACTGGGGTTGCTCATCCACATGATTTCAGGAAGGTACTTCGATTAATTGTCTCACTTGATCTCTAGTTTTTGTTGAAACTAAGTTTTGGATCTACTTATTCAGGCTGTTCTAGTCCATCTTTTGAACACTAGGAAGCTGAAGTTCAGTCAAAAAGCTTCATCGGATGACCAACAGAGCACAAGTTTGAGTTCTACAGCTAGTTCTTCGGTATGTCTTCAGTTAAGTTGCCTCATTTGCTCTTTTAGCGCTAAAAATTGTACATTTCGTTGGTCTTATTGGAGATGTGAGATACTGACATCAATTTTTCCGAATCTGTGTCACCCATATCAGCTACTAAACATTGTTTCCAAAATGTTTGCTAATTGTGCTAAAAAATTTGACTATGATATTGCAATGTTCTGATGTAAGCTTGTACACAATGTGGGTAAACACCATAGAGAGATACTGACTGATGGTTTGAAAGTATTGGGCTTGAGGAAAATTTGCATGCCATGGAGATGAAGGAATTCAGTTGAAAACTCCTGATTCATTTTTGCTTCATATAAGACCAGGATACAAATGCTGTGTTTTATAGGGGTGACTCAATTGGCACTTAACAAATAATATGTAATATTAAAGGAATTTACTATCTCAAAAATAGAAATAGGTAACCAGGAAAACTACAGGTTAGGCTGTTTGTCTCTACCATAATCCTGCAATATCTATTATTTTCATTGACTACACTGGTAGTGTTTATGCAAAAGATCACACTTTTTTGCACGCGACAGTTGTGGACCTAAAAACATGCAGCCCTCATGACAGTTGGATGTTACATTCGATCAACCATTGGACTTGGGATATAAGTTTGTTACTTTATTTCACTCACTGGAAATGGTTGCACTGAACTACTGAGTCTTGATTGTCACCTGCCAGCCAGCCCAGCCCCCCAAGTTGCGCATATTATGCACCAGCAGGTTCTGTCAGTAATTGTACTACTGTATATTTCAAATGTCAAGATCCAATAATGTGATGGTCTCTATATTTGTCAATTATAAAGAAAAGTCCTGTATTTTGTATTTCTTGTTGGTTTGAAAATTTGAAACTACCATTTTTCTGACAAATAGCTTGAAATTGAATATGTTGTACATCTAATGTAATGTTTTCTAGAAAATTTTGATAAGCTCTTTGTGCTTCACTCTGCTATATGAAGTTTGAAAGTACATAGATTGATCTTTTCAGGAGGCTCCTCTTGGAGATTTGATGCTAGAGAAGCTTGATGAAGTCGTAATCTCTGTAAAGGTGACAGTTGCAGAAATGCTTTGCATTGCTTTGATTCTTTCAACGTTCTCTTTGAATTGATACAATTACACAACCAACAAAGGTACTACTAATGTAGGTAGGTAGTGCCAGTGGCTGTAAAGGAAATATAAAAGCTTCAGAAGGCATAAGAACTTTAGGTCCATAACTTAATGTTTAAGAGCTTGTTCTGCCATCAAATTGTAGCTGGATACATGACTTTACTATCTCAGAGTTGATCGATCTAGGTCCTTTAATGGACTTTTAGTATACAGAGCTTGAGACCTTGAGCTCAGAGTTGAAGCTATTCATCAAAATTCCAGTAGCATTTATTGCTGTAGTGATGTGTACATCTATCTATCATTGTTTTTTGTGGGGGGTTGGTTACTCGTATGTTTGCTCGGCACTTCATGTACATGTTTGATATAATAGGTTTCAGAGGTTCATTTTTGCTGGTGTTGGCTCTCCTCAGCCTGTAACAGGAATTTTGTTTTTGATTCAGAAAATGCAAGCACTGCTACAGGGGGCTGAAACTTCGAAGATTAAGACCACATCCAGTTGACTCAATGTATGTTGACATTTCACAGGTATGCTTTCTAATCCAGCTAGCTTCACGATCCTGTGAAATGATATGTGAGTATACAGGACTACTACTGTCGAGTATTGGTTTGTGTGGTTCTTGGCTCCCAAGTCTCAATGTTACTTTCAGTTGTGTTCCATCATAGATACTGCAGCTGACTCCATGGCTCAGCCCTGTTGCATGAAATTTGTTGGATTTCCATGATATCAGACCATTTAAAACTATCCAAGTGGGATCTTTCGCACGTGCTAGATAAACCATTTTTCCTGATGATAATTGGCTTCCACTGTTCCACAATGTACCAGCATAGTACTGAAAAGCATTCTCTACCATTGTTTTGAGAGGGTCATTTTCTTTGGTTCATGTATGGTTTCTAGTCACAAATCACAATTCTATAGCTGTACGTACCAAAAAATTTACTGGAGAAGTCCCATTTGCGCAGAAGTCATCATCAGGTTATGAAGTTAGTGACTTCCGATTTTTACTTCTAATAAATAACAAAACAACTGCAACTGAAAAAAAATCTGTTAAAGCACGTAATAATCAGCGCATACCCTCCACTTGTTCAGTAAATATCCGCCAAACCTCAACTTCAGTTACCAAGACCTCTGTTGCTTGCCTGAAAAACTATGTCGTTCCCAACTTGGTGACGGCTTTGCTGGTTGGTGGTGCTTTTCTTGACCCAGATGCTAGTTCCACCGTCAAAATTGCATTATACAGAGTTCATATCATGCCATTACTTTTATTAAATTAATACATGACCTCATTATATTTTCAAAAAAAGTATTTGAAGTGAAAAAAAAGCAAAAGCAAGATGCCCCCCTCTTAGCATTGATTTCGAGGCGGACAATATGGTAGGCCCCTTTTTAACGATGCCATGCCTCATTCACAGGCCTGTTATTGCGCTCAGTAGAGTTCACTGCTTGGTCAAAAGGCTTTGAAATGTTTCAGTGGTTAATGTAACAGGTGTTCCTTCGTTTTGTCCTAATCTGATGAACTATAGTTCCAACATGTGGTTCATTGAACCTCATAAGTATCTAGTCGTTTCTTCTAACCATAGGAAGGTGGAAAAATATTTATTTATACAAACAAACAAAAGACCAGCTGCTACCAGTTGCCAGGCGAAAAAAAGGGTGGTATCTGCTTCTCGTAAAGGCTGACTGCTTTACTTTTGTCCCTTTTTCTCCATCCTATGTTCGCACTCTAGGGTATTTCCTTTTTTTTCTTTATTTAAGTTAGAGGAGCACTCCCCAATATTAATCTCCTATTCTCTTGGCTGCATGATATCGTGCTATGCATGCAATCTTTTGGGGGTCCTTGTCCTGATGTATGAGGAGAAAAATGGACCAGGCCATTATAAGCTAGTTTATTGATTTGGTGGCTGCATTGCTTTATGTCCTATCAAGCGTGGTTTAAGCACATAGTGCTTCATGAATTATGTTGTTACCTTTTGGTTTGTTCCCCGTCACATGGCACCACAACCAGAGTTCAATATCAAATTAAGAAGTTCTAGCAGCCACCGGTGTGGTCTCCAGTGCCATCAGAAGGCATCTGGTCTCATTTTGATTGGAGATTTTATTTGTACTTGTCTTTGTCGTAGTGATCTAGGCTAGGATGGTCACTGGAAATCAGACGGTTTTCTGGGCACCCACGATCACTATCATTAGCTACATGTAACTTGGATTATTACTTGGAGCAGATGATGACAAATTTTCTTTCTATTGTTTTATATTTTATGATTGAACAAGATGTGACTGGTTTTGTTGATAGGATGGTCACTGGTGCTGTTTTATATTTTAGGATCGACCGCTCTGGTGGCTATCAGCATCATGGTCGTGGTTGCTGTTGATAGCAGTTCGGCTCGTGCAAACATTTTCGCAGTGGGCTGTATGAATAGCTAAGGGTGCTTGTAACTTTGTTGTTGTCATATGTTCCGTCCTGTATATTATTGTCCAATACGGATGGTGATGGCTTGCTATTATATGCAGTTTTCTGTCATCATGCCGGGAATTTCACTTTCTGCACATAAAGTCGTGTGTATGGTTGAAAGGGAGCAATCGTTCAAATTGCAACTTGAAAAATATCCACTTGGTGATCAGATTAATCAGCCCGTTCGTTGAATCGTTCTGTGGCTGATAAGTCGGCTCATGCTGATTTACTGTGAGAGAAAAATATTATACCATGCCTGATAAACCGAACTGATAAGTTCAAGCGAACAGACTGATTTAAGTGAAAACAAGTCACTACCTTGCAAGTGACGATGTCAATATCATCATATATTAATAAATGATATAAGACCTTTACTGTTTGCCATGGTGGTGGCTATCTCCTATAGCTTGATTGCCAATATGGCGACCTTTCTGTTTGCTTCTAAAAGCATTTTTTGGCATTTAATTGCACTTCTTTTTCCCAAAAAATATTTACTTCAGTGAATCAGATAGCCTGAACAATGGACACCTTTTCTTTTTTCCATTCCTAATTGTGTGTGTTTTTTTTAGTACTGATGCCTAGCTTTCCGTGGCCAGCAGAAATCAAATCTGTAGCCTTTCTCGAATTGATAAATCCGTTTAAACTTATCAATCCAACTTACGATATAATATTTTTTTCTCACAATAAATCAACGTCAACCTATCAACCGTACAGACCATCGGCGAGCAGAAAACTGTTGCCGTTGATCCTGGCAGCCATGGACCGAGGGTCACTAAATGTCTTCCCATTTTTCTAGGCTATTCTGTGGATCTGCTGTAGACGCCGATAAAGTGGCTGATCATCCTTTGACTCGATGCACGGACATTATTGGTTTCCTCTTTTGACTGAATCTTGAATAATGTAACTACAGAGGCTGTGTTTAGATCTAAATTTTGGAATATCAAAATACACTGTAACATTTCGTTTGTATTTGGTAGTAATTGTCCAACCATTGACTAATTAGGCTCAAAACATTCGTCTCGTAAAGTACAACTAAACTGTACAATTAGTTTTTGATTTTGTTCACATTTAGTACTCTATGCATGTATCGCAAGTTTGATGTGACGAGGAATCTTATTTTGCATAGTGCATTTTTTAAGTGATCTAAACAGAGTAGCACAATTTTTTTATAGACCTCTGACTTGACTAGCAACATGAACTGAGACAGACCTTTCTTTTCCGGCATTGCTTCTAGCGCTTTCATTTGACACTTTGTTGGTAGGCTCTGGATAGCTGGATTGTTAAGAATCAGAGGATAGGAGTACTAGAGGACTATCCTACTTGCGATATTTTAGACTAATAATTAGTATGTCTCCTGGGATCATGGTATTCTACTTGTGATATAGCCCTGTTCACTGAATTTATTAGCTCGACTTATCATCTATGGTATAGTGTTTTTCTTTCACAACAAATAAGCATCAGCCGCTTTATCAGTCGCAGAAACCATCAGCCGAACAACCCCATATATTTCTTTAAACTATACCCCTTCTGTCTCAGAATAAATTAACTTCTAGAATTGTCCTAAAGTAACTTTGTCAAATCTGACCAAATTTGTAGAAAATAGCACCAATATTTATGACACCAAATTAGTATCACTGACACATCATTGATGAAATAGATTTCCGTAACATACTTATTTGGTGTAATAGACAATGATATTTTTCCTTAGAAAATTAGTCAAATTTAAAATAGTTTGACTTTAGGCGATTCTAGAAATTGATTTATTTTAAGACAGGGTAGTACTAAGTTAGGAGTGATATATAGTTGAAAGGGAAGACTCGTCTGAAATTGGAACTATAAAAGATCAGCCTGATGATCAGATAGAATAAGTGGAATCAAGTCATCATCGTGCAAGATTTGCTGTCGTAGATCCTTGGTATGCTGATAAGTTTTTTTACTGACTACCTTGCGCATTTCTGTATGCTATTCAACGATGACATATAGTTCCCCACGCCTATCTATTGTATTTTTTTAGAATTATACTAGCTTCCTTCCTCCATTTCAAACTGTAGGCCGTTTAAATTTTGTCTCAAGTCGTAGTCAAATACTATAGTACGTTACATTTACGCAACCAAATACAAACAGAGGAAGAAGAATTCAGAACGGAGAGATTACAAGAGAGGCATGCATGCATTCTATAGTATATAAACAAAACAACTGGAAATCTATTCCACCGAATGTCTTTCTGCAAAATCAAGTACTGCTCTTATAATTCGACAAAAAAATACTGCACTCATAAGTTTTTTTTTTAAATGCTGTTTATTGGAGCACATTGTGCCTTTCTGATTTGCATGCAGGTGCCAACCAGCCGCAAGTCAAAACTGTAGCTATCTTGCTCGCGTTGTCTTTGATCTTAGGCGGCCATGGACCATGACTAACGAGAGTCACCAGACGTCTGCAGCCCCTTTTTTAATATGTATCCCGTGGGGCAGATTGTGGCACATGCACACAAATAGCAACATTTTTTATATTGTGATAAGAAAATAGCAGCAGCTTTGACTAGAGCCAATGACATTATTGGTGCCACTGCCTTGACTGAATCTAGGGACAATCAGCTAGCTAGTACTCCCATCCGTTCCCCCAAAGAATATATAATTCTATTTTTAAAGGAGTCAAAAAGTATAAAGTTTAATCGAAGTTCTAGAAAAAAGTAAGTATTATTAAATTGATTACACAATATATTTCGGAAATGCTATGTGCAGGGCGTCCATCGGTCAGGACGTCCCTTCGTGGGCCTGTATACCAGCTCAATACACCTCTGCTCTGCGTCCGCTCGTTTTTTATTACAGTATTCATGTCCGACTCTTCCGTTGCGCCGGTTTGATAAGGAAAGGAGAAGGAGGTGAGAGACATGCTCTGCTTTGCTATGCGCGTCGGCGGTCACCCCGCTTGCTCCTACTTTTGTCGGCCGCCCCACTGCTCTTGCTCTGTGGCCCGCTCCATCGTCATCAGGCGCGCCGCTGCTCCTGCTCTGTGGCCCGCTCCGCCATCGACGATCACCCCGCGTTGCTCCTTCTCCTACTCCACCGCTCCGCCCCGCTGCTTTGTGGTAGAACCACCCAAATTATGTTGGCCCACGTGTACCCGTCATTGTCTTAAAGACCTCTGACTGCTGTACACGAAAGCCAGATAATCCGGTAGTCTATCGGGTGTCCTCGGGGAACCCCGAATCATCCACATTATATAACTCATACATGATTAACAATGGAGTTACCATAACATTACAACGTTGATACAAAAATTATATACATCAGAGTGTGGAAGACTTATAACATTAGTTTACAAAACATGTTTAAGTAACACTTAACTTTTGATCAAAAAGTGAATGGGACAGCGGAAGTGAAAGCCCAAGTTTGGTTTTGGTAATTAATGACACCAAGTTGCTAATGCTATTGTATCAAGTGTGATTAAGCTAGGCATAAGCAACATGTGATGGAGGTAGAAATGGCATGGAGAGATGGCCACAAGACCACATGATTTGGTGCATGAAATGATGAGCAAGATCATGGTGGAGACGCACATAATATGATGGACATGATGATCAAGTGGAAGAGAAGGATCTAAGAGCGCAAGGCAAAGGTATAACCATAGGGTTTTCCTTTTGCCGGTCTAAGATGAGTAGAGAAGTGATTGACCGGATTTAGGATACATAGCCGACTATCAAGAGGGGCAATCACGGTTAGCTCGGGAATCAAGTGCCACTAGATCAATGTCTTGAGCATATGCATTAGGATCTAGTTGAGAGCTAACATAACGCCTTGAAAAATGTTTGTTAAATGCTAACACACATGCACATTGATGGTGTACACTTGGTGGTGTTAGCACATTTACGAAGGCGGTGGTGTTTGAACGGTAGTATGGGGTTTGGGGTTCGCTCTCCCTCCCGCCGAGCGTGCGAGCGCGGGATTCAGGCGTTTTTGAGGAAATGTAATGCCTATTTTCCACTACGCCGGAAGTCGGAAAAGTAACGGAGGCGAACGGCGGTCACTGCGTTGACCGGACGCTGCACCGGACGCGGTCACGGTATGACCGGACGCGTCCGGTCAGTTCTTCGCGGCGCGGGTGTTAGGGTTTGTGACCGGACGCGGGTCTGGCCTGACCAGCGCGTCCGGTCAGTTCAACTGAGCGTAAAAGTTAAGCACGCGACCGGCGCGTCCGGTGCCTCACGGAACCGGAGCGTCCGGTCAAGTGTCCAGAGAAGCAGAGCGCAGCGGAAGTGACGATCGGACGCGCGGCGCGTCCGGTCACGAGCGACCGGACGCGTCCGGTCGCAGCGGGAGCTTACTGGAATGCGACCGGACGCTGGCACTGTCGCGTCCGGTCATTCGCAGGAGCGCGTCCGGTCAGGGCAACGGCTAGTTCTGACGCGCACTGTTCACGGTTGTCGTGTAGTGACCGGACGCGTCCGGTCACCCTGACCGGAGCGTCCGGTCAACGCGATTTCAACTGCGCCGTCCGGTAACGGCTAGCTGCGTACCCCTTCGTTATAAATAGAGGGTGTCCGGGGTTTGAGGGCAACTCTTGCACATTTTGAGACCTAGAGACATCCTTTGAGCTAGAGAACAACCCCTCAACTCTTCTCTTTGCATAGTTGCACATCTTGAGTGAGATTCAAGTGCATTGCTTGAGAGTTGCATTCTAGAGGCACTTGATCTTCGAGTTGCTGCGGATTTCTTGTTACTCTTCCGTGTTTCCCGACACGGTAGACGGCTTGGAGCAGCGGAGGTGATTGAGCTCACAATTGGAGATTGTTGGAGCCCTCACCAAGTGTTGTAAGGGGTTCTTGATCCTTCCCCGCGGGAGTTCGCAAATTGGATACTCTAGTGGAGCTCGTGGCTTGGAGGATCCCCATCTTGTGTGCGGTTGTGCGGTGCCCGCCGAGGGCTCGACTCTTGATAGTCGATTAGCTCGCGAACCGACAAGTGGGTGTATCGCCACAACGAGGAGTAGCTTGCCGAGAAGCAAGTGAACCTCGGGATAAATTCTTGTGTCATTCTCTTTCCGAGGATTTCTCTTGTGTGATTGATTGATTGGTACTTCTCATCTCTACACGGCGGTATAATCACTCGAAGCTCTTCTCTCGTATTACATCTTGTTTCTAGCTTGTTGTTGTTGTTGTGTTTAGTGGATAGCCTTGTACTAGACTTGTGTAGGTGGCTTGCTTAATTAGTTAGAGCTAGTGCATTTTGCTCCGCCACCTTTTGTACTAACTTGTGGTTAAGTAATTCTTGTAGAAGTTTTAATTAGGCTATTCACCCCCCTCTAGCCTATTTGGACCTTACAAGTGGTATCGGAGCCGAGGCACCGTTTATTTGAGGCTTAACAACCTACGGTGAAGAAGAAATGGCTCAATTAAGTTTGCACATCAACAACACCAAGAAGGCACCTCACTTTGATGGCACAAATTATGCATATTGGAAGGTTAAGATGACCGCACACCTCAAGTCAATCAATAGAGAAGTTTGGAAGGTTACCAAAACAAAATTTGAGGTTGCTAATCCGGAAGCACCTACACCGGTGGAAGAGAAGAAGCTCCAATGCAATGACATTGCCATTGGTGCTCTTCATGAGGCATTAGATGACAAGACATTTGAGCAAGTGAAGAACATAGAAGTTGCACATGATGCTTGGGCTAAGTTAGAAGAAACATTTGAGGGCACCGAAGGCACAAAGACCGCTAAAGCATATATCTTGCAAGAAAAGTTTTCTAACTTCAAGATACAAGAAGATGAGAGTGTACCAGTAATGTTTCATAGATTGCAAGTCATTGTCAATGAGCTCAAGGCACTTGGTGAGGAAGTCAAGGACAACCAATTCTCTATGAAGTTCTTGAGAAGCTTGCCCAAGAGGTTTGATACATTGATCACCGTGCTAGTGAGGACTACATTGAAGGATTCAACTCCTCAACAAATATTTCAAGAAGTGATGACCGATGATTCATATAGAGAAGATGATGAGAAGGATGAGTTGGTCAAGAAAAAGAAGAAGGAAAATGAGAAGAAGGATGATGAGAAGAAGAAGAGTGTGGCATTCAAAGCCACCACATCCAAGGGCAAATCCAAGATTGAATCATCAAGTGATGAAGACTCAAGCTCTTGTGATAGTGATGACATTGATGAGAAGATGGCTCTCTTTGTCAAGCAATTTGGTAAATTCATGAAGAAGAAAGGCTTTCGTGCAAGAAGGAGGAAGAACTCATCCAAGAAGAATGAGCATACCATGAGATGCTTTAGATGCCATAGCAAGGACCATCTCATTGCAAAGTGTCCTTATGATAGTGATGATGAAGATGCTATCAAGAAGGAAAGGAAGAAGCAAGAAAAGAAGGAGAGCTTTCATAAGAAAAAGAATGATTCTCATGTTGCTACATGGGATAGTGATGATTCCTCAAGTGATGATGAGGATGACAACAAGAGCAAGAAGAAGGGACATGCTAGCATTGCTATCCAAGAGAAGGTCTCCCTCTTCGACACTCCATCGTGCTTCATGGCTAAGGCCGCTAAGGTATCATCTGACGATGAGAGTGATCATGATAATGTTAGTGATAGTGATAGTGATGAAGAAGAATTCACTAAAGATGAACTAATCACTATGCTAGAAGATTGCACTCAACATTTTAAAGAATCTAGAAAGGAGTGCAAGGGCTTGCTTAAGGAAAAGAAAAACCTTATGCAAGAACTTGATGAGCTTAGAGCATCTTATGAGAGTCTAAAGGTAGACCATAAGAAGCTTCAAAAGTCTCACACTAAGCTTGAAGAAGCTCATTCCTCTCTAGTTGAAAAATGTGAAAACATGTCAACTAATGTTGAGAAAGCTAAAACTTGCAACATAGGCATATCATGTGATATAGTTGACGAACCTTTTCATAAGCCGATTGTTGTTGCTCCCACTAACCCTTCATGTAGCTCATCTACATCATCCTCATCTAGTAGTGATGGTTTCACTTGTGACTCCACACTTATAGTTGAGAATGAAAATCTCAAGAAGGAGGTAAAAGAGCTCAATCACACCTTAGCTAAGGCTTATGGTGGTGAGGACCGCTTGCTTATGTGCTTGGGTAGCCAAAGAGCTTCTCTCTACAAAGAGGGATTGGGCTATAACCCTAAGAAAGGCAAGGCCACTTTTGCTCCTCACAAGACTCGTTTTGTGAAGAACAATGGTAGCTATTGCAAAAGTTGCAAGCAAGTTGGTCACATAGAGCAACATTGCATGAACAAGAAATCCAATGCTAATGTATCCTCAATTAAGTTTGATTCTTTCTATATACTTACCAAGGGTACAAATGGTGTTCATGCTAAGTTCATTGGTGCACCATGGATGGGCTCAAAGAAGAAATCCATTTGGGTACCAAAGAGCTTGGTCACTAACCTTGGAGGACCCAAACAAGTTTGGGTACCTAAAAAGAATTGATCTTGTCTTGTAGGTCAATTACAAAGCCAGAGGAAGGCATTGGGTGCTTGATAGTGGGTGCACTCAACACATGACCGGGGATTCTTGTATGTTCAAATCAATTGATACAAGTCAAAATGGTGGTTTTGATGCTATCACTTTCGGCAACAACAAGAAAGGCAAGGTCAAGGGGCTTGGTAAAATTGCTATCTCAAATGACATGAGCATATCTAATGTGTTGCTAGTTGAGAGCTTGGATTTCAATCTTTTGTCGGTGGCACAACTTTGTGATCTTGGCTTCAAGTGCATATTTGGTAGTGATGATGTTGAAGTCATTAGTGTTGATGGATCAAATTTGATATTCAAAGGATTTAGACATGGTAGCTTGTACTTGGTTGACTTCAATGATAGTGAGACACAATTGACATCATGCTTGCTTAGCAAATCTAGTATGGGATGGTTGTGGCATAGAAGGCTTGGTCATGTTGGAATGAAACAATTGAACAAACTTTTAAGGCATGACTTAGTTAGAGGCTTGAAGGATGTCACCTTTGAGAAGGATAAACCTTGTAGTGCTTGTCAAGCCGGCAAACAAGTTGGAAATACACATCCTAGCAAGAGTGAAATGAGCACATCAAAGGCATTTGAGCTATTGCACATGGACTTGTTTGGGCCAACAACATACACTAGCATTGGTGGCAACAAGTATGGTTTTGTGATTGTTGATGACTATACTAGATACACTTGGGCGCTCTTTCTCTATGACAAGAGTGATGTTTATGATCTATTCAAGTTTTTTGTCAAAAGAGTGCAAAATGAGTTTGAAGTCACCATCAAGAAGATTAGAAGTGACAATGGTAGTGAGTTCAAGAACACAAGAATTGAAGATTTATGTGATGATCTCGGTATTGGACATCAATTCTCACCAACATACACTCCTCAATCAAATGGTGTAGTTGAAAGAAAGAATAGAACTTTGATTGACATGGCTAGATCAATGCTTAGTGAATACAATGTGAGTCATTCATTTTGGAGTGAAGCTATCAACACGGCTTGCTATTGTAGCAACCGTCTTTATTGCCATGGGAAGCTTGGGAAGACACCATATGAGTTATTGAATGGAAGAAAGCCCAACATTGCATACTTTAGAGTGTTTGGTTGCAAATGCTATATTCTCAAGAAAGGCACTAGATTGAGCAAGTTTGACAAGAAATGTGATGAAGGGTTCTTACTTGGTTATTCTACCACAAGCAAAGCATATCGAGTTTGGAATCTCACAAATGGCACCTTGGAAGAAGTTCATGATGTTGAGTTTGATGAAACCCAAGGATCTCAAAATGAAGATCAAAACCTTGATGATGTGAGAGGAGATCAATTATCAAATGCAATGAAGAACATGGACATTGGTGATGTTAGGCCAAGGCAAGTTGATGATGATGATGTTCATATGATCAACCAAAGTGTGCAAATTGATACAAATCAAGCAAGCTCTAGTGGTACTCATGATGAAGCTCAAGATCAAGGTCAAACAAGTGGAAGCAATCAACTCCCAATACTCCAACCTACTAGTATTGCAAGAGATCATCCATTGGACCAAATCATTGGTGGAATTCAAAGTGGTGTTCAAACTAGATCAAGATTAGCATCCTTTTGTGAGCACTACTCATTTGTGTCACTTGAAGAACCTAAGAAAATAGAAGATGCTTTGAAGGATTCCGATTGGGTAAATGCCATGCATGAAGAACTAAACAACTTTGCTAGAAATCAAGTTTGGGAACTTGTTGAAAGGCCAAAGAACTACAATGTAATTGGCACCAAGTGGGTCTTTAGAAACAAGCAAGATCAAGATGGTATAGTTGTGAGAAACAAAGCAAGATTGGTAGCACAAGGATACACTCAAGTTGAGGGTCTTGACTTTGGAGAAACATATGCGCCGGTTGCAAGATTGGAGGCAATTAGAATCTTATTAGCATATGCCTGTGCACACAACATCAAGCTCTATCAAATGGATGTCAAAAGTGCATTTCTCAATGGCTACATCAGTGAAGAAGTTTATGTTGAGCAACCTCCCGGTTTTGAAGATGACAAGAAGCCCAACCATGTTTACAAGCTCAAGAAGGCATTGTATGGTTTGAAGCAAGCACCTAGAGCATGGTATGAGAGATTGAGGGACTTTCTTCTCTCTAAAGGGTTCAAGATGGGAAAGGTTGACACCACTCTCTTCACCAAGAAAATTGAAAATGACTTGTTTGTGTTGCAAATCTATGTGGATGACATTATTTTTGGATCAACTAATCAAGACTTTTGTGAAGAGTTTGGAAATATGATGGCAAAAGAGTTTGAGATGTCTATGATTGGAGAGCTTAGTTACTTCCTTGGACTTCAAATTAAGCAAATGAAGAATGGCACTTTTGTAAATCAAGGCAAGTACATCAAGGACATGATCAAGAAGTTTGGATTGCAAGATGCTAAGCCAATGAGTACACCAATGGGCACAAATGATCAATTGGGTGTTGATGCTAGTGGCAACATGGTAGATCAAAAGCAATACCGGTCTATGATTGGAAGTTTGCTCTATGTCACCGCTTCTAGGCCGGATGTGATGTTTAGTGTGTGCAAATGTGCAAGATATCAAGCTTCACCTAGAGAAAGTCACTTGAAAGCAACCAAGAGGATATTGAGATATCTTAAGGGCACTCATGATGTTGGATTATGGTTTCCAAAGGGGTCTAACTTTGAGTTAATTGGATATTCGGACTCCGACTATGGTGGTTGCAAGATTGATAGAATGAGCACAAGTGGTACTTGTCAATTGCTAGGAAGGTCTCTTGTTTCATGGTCATCAAAGAAATAAAATAGTGTTGCACTATCTACCGCCGAGGCTGAATACATTAGTGCCGGTAGTTGTTGTGCACAATTGCTTTGGATGAAGGCCACTTTGAATGACTTTGGAATCAAATTCAAGAATGTGCCTTTGTTTTGTGATAATGAGAGTGCTATCAAGATGACACAAAATCCGGTTCAACATTCAAGAACGAAGCACATTGACATAAGGCATCACTTCATAAGAGACCATCAACAAAAGGGTGATATTAGCATTGAGAGCATTGGTACCGAAGATCAATTAGCCGACATATTCACAAAGCCACTTGATGAGAAAAGATTTTACAAGTTGAAGAATGAATTGAACATACTTGACTTCTCCAACTTGAAATGAGTACACCCCCCACATTCTTATATGACATGCCTCTCCTCCGACATAGCAAGGTAAAGTTGTTTGGCATATCATCCATACTTTGCTAAGGACATGTTTAGAACATATAGACATATTTGCATGACAAATAGGCTCATTCATGAAAATCAAATGATTTTGATGTATATATGGTACCACTATTGCTTCTATGTTTGATTGATCTAGTGGTAGCATATGACATGTTTGTGAGCTTGCAAATCTAGTGTTGAATCTAGAAAATGAGCTCATGATGTGTAATTCAACATGGTCAAGATAACCCTTATACTTTATGAGGTGTGAAGAAGCTTGTCCTTGGATCAAACCGAATTACATATTCTAGGCAAGTGATCTAGATTGAACCATAATTTGGACTCCCTCATATTGATTGACTTGACTCTCACTAAAATTGGCACCTTTTTGGTGATTGTTGACAAAGGGGGAGAGAAAAGTCACAAAGAGAGAAAAGTCACAAAGATAGAAAAGTCACAAAGATAAAAAAGTCACAAAGGGGGAGAAAGATAAGTCACAAAGGGGGAGAAAGATATAGTAAGAAAAATAAATTAAAAATTGAGCACACAAGTAGGGGGAGCAAGCTCATGACTTATTTGTTGCATTTGTATGAGCATTAACATGATGAATTGTTGCATTGCAAAGCTAAAATTCATATTCATGTTTGTATGGTGTATGCTAGAAATAGAACTTGAATGATGATTTATTGATAGTAGCTTTACAAGTGGTATCTAGACACCTTTTGCTTATAATGTTGATCTCACGGGGTACTTTAGTGTTTGTGATCTTTACAAGTGATGTATTACAAGTGGTGTCTAGCTACATCGATGCTAAGGATGGTATATAAAGGCAACTCCGATTGGTATCACGCTTCAAAGGTCCATTCTATATACCTTAGCATCAATTAGATAGTAGTAACTCTCCCAAAATTCTAATCCATACATATGTGCACAATTGAACCAAACTCATGGAAGCACATATGTAGGGGGAGCTAATACTATCGAAATTGAAAATTGATTTCACTTCATATCTTTGTGATGGTTGTCATCAATTACCAAAAAGGGGGAGATTGAAAGCCCAAGTTTGGTTTTGGTAATTAATGACACCAAGTTGCTAATGCTATTGTATCAAGTGTGATTAAGCTAGGCATAAGCAACATGTGATGGAGGTAGAAATGGCATGGAGAGATGGCCACAAGACCACATGATTTGGTGCATGAAATGATGAGCAAGATCATGGTGGAGACGCACATAATATGATGGACATGATGATCAAGTGGAAGAGAAGGATCTAAGAGCGCAAGGCAAAGGTATAACCATAGGGTTTTCCTTTTGCCGGTCTAAGATGAGTAGAGAAGTGATTGACCGGATTTAGGATACATAGCCGACTATCAAGAGGGGCAATCACGGTTAGCTCGGGAATCAAGTGCCACTAGATCAATGTCTTGAGCATATGCATTAGGATCTAGTTGAGAGCTAACATAACGCCTTGAAAAATGTTTGTTAAATGCTAACACACATGCACATTGATGGTGTACACTTGGTGGTGTTAGCACATTTACGAAGGCGGTGGTGTTTGAACGGTAGTATGGGGTTTGGGGTTCGCTCTCCCTCCCGCCGAGCGTGCGAGCGCGGGATTCAGGCGTTTTTGAGGAAATGTAATGCCTATTTTCCACTGCGCCGGAAGTCGGAAAAGTAACGGAGGCGAACGGCGGTCACTGCGTTGACCGGACGCTGCACCGGACGCGGTCACGGTATGACCGGACGCGTCCGGTCAGTTCTTCGCGGCGCGGGTGTTAGGGTTTGTGACCGGACGCGGGTCTGGCCTGACCAGCGCGTCCGGTCAGTTCAACTGAGCGTAAAAGTTAAGCGCGCGACCGGCGCGTCCGGTGCCTCACGGAACCGGAGCGTCCGGTCACGAGCAGCGGGAGCTTATTGGAATGCGACCAGACGCTGGCACTGTCGCGTCCGGTCATTCGCAGGAGCGCGTCCGGTCAGGGCAACGGCTAGTTCTGACGCGCACTGTTCACGGTTGTCGTGTAGTGACCGGACGCGTCCGGTCACCCTGACCGGAGCGTCCGGTCAACGCGATTTCAACTGCGCCGTCCGGTAACGGCTAGCTGCGTACCCCTTCGTTATAAATAGAGGGTGTCCGGGGTTTGAGGGCAACTCTTGCACATTTTGAGACCTAGAGACATCCTTTGAGCTAGAGAACAACCCCTCCACTCTTCTCTTTGCATAGTTGCACATCTTGAGTGAGATTCAAGTGCATTGCTTGAGAGTTGCATTCTAGAGGCACTTGATCTTCGAGTTGCTGCGGATTTCTTGTTACTCTTCCGTGTTTCCCGACACGGTAGACGGCTTGGAGCAGCGGAGGTGATTGAGCTCACAATTGGAGATTGTTGGAGCCCTCACCAAGTGTTGTAAGGGGTTCTTGATCCTTCCCCGCGGGAGTTCGCAAATTGGATACTCTAGTGGAGCTCGTGGCTTGGAGGATCCCCATCTTGTGTGCGGTTGTGCGGTGCCCGCCGAGGGCTCGACTCTTGATAGTCGATTAGCTCGCGAACCGACAAGTGGGTGTATCGCCACAACGAGGAGTAGCTTGCCGGGAAGCAAGTGAACCTCGGGATAAATTCTTGTGTCATTCTCTTCCCGAGGATTTCTCTTGTGTGATTGATTGATTGGAACTTCTCATCTCTACACGGCGGTATAATTACTCGAAGCTCTTCTCTCGTATTACATCTTGTATCTAGCTTGTTGTTGTTGTTGTGTTTAGTGGATAGCCTTGTACTAGACTTGTGTAGGTGGCTTGCTTAATTAGTTAGAGCTAGTGCATTTTGCTCCGCCACCTTTTGTACTAACTTGTGGTTAAGTAATTCTTGTAGAAGTTTTAATTAGGCTATTCACCCCCCCTCTAGCCTATTTGGACCTTACAGGAAGCAAATTAGAAGAAGCACTAAGGTAGAAGAGACATCCAGACCATATCGAGCCCACCGATATGACCTTGATTAGCAGCACAAGTCAGAATCTGCAACAGAGGTTTAACAAACCCTGAGTACATGAGGGTACTCAACAAGACTTACCCGACTAAAAGAAAAGACTCCAAGGGCATGCAGGCTTTAAGGGATACAAGGGAAGTCTGAAGCAAGATTCAAGGACCACTTTGCATAAAAACTTACTACAAGTAGATCCTTACTTTCAATGTTTTAGCGGTGTATTAAGTTTGTCCGTAGTATCCAGTTTGCACCTGATCTATCTCAATCACTTCATTAATCATCTCATCTCATTTCATACCATATCTCGTATCCAAAGTAACCATGTTCCATTGATTGACTACGATGCAGACCAGTGATCAAGTTTCTCACTATCCGGGAGAGACGGCGATTCGAATCGATATACATCCAGCTGGAGTAAACCTTAATTAGCACGATATATGCAGGTCCTGGACCTATATATATATCAACCATTCCCTCCGATCCTCCAAAACATGAATAGGTTTGCGTCACCCGAGAGCACAGTACTCCACCGCCCTACCCTATTCTAGTAGGGTGGGTACACGCTACTCCCGCCATCTCTCCACTCCTAGTGCGCGGTTGTCCTTTCACATAATGGAATAGCCAAGGTACTCAGGCTTACTGAGGGCATGCAGTTAAGTACTTTCAATCTTGATCAGCAGGTCTATAATCGGACGGTCCTCAATCGACGCAGGTGGGAGATGCACAACAGGCTACCCCCGCTGGCCTACCCACCAGAGACATATCTCATGTTCTGTACCGGGGCATTACCCATATCCTGTACGGAGACATAGCCATGTCCCGCCCCTGTCTCAATTTAGATATTTAACATTAACAGGGTAATCTCATGAGCCATCAACAGAGCTGAAAAGAACATGGTAAAACCTATCTCTCGCGAATGATGAAACCATCATTCGATTTCTATCGAAGTCTAAGCATTCTAAGCATTAGAGATATCGACCTACACATACTAGTGGGGTGACAAGGAAGATATCAAAAAATCAAGGCAGTCATGCAACAATAGGTATTCAACCAATTCCTAATTACTTAATGCACATTTCATTGGACGTAATTGATAAAAGTAATTGTAAACTACAAGGATAGGGTTGTATACTCCGGGGGCTTGCCTGCGTTGTAGAGAAGGTTAGATTCCGTAGAAGGATCACAGGAGTCAAACTTGACATTAACACCATTGGTGGATGAATCTTATCCAACACTTGATCATCATGAGCCTTCTCACTCACGTATGTTCTACACGTAATTAAAGGTTGCATGCTTTAGCATGATGCATGATTATGCATTGATGAAAGCATAACAAGATTAACTAGCTTGAGTACAATTTTTCTTCACGGTGCAATTATAGGTAATTATCATAAAGTGATTTTAGTTATTCTTTTAACAAGTCAACTATGAGCTTAAAAGAGTAAAGCATATCACACATTACTAGAGTCAAGCAAGGCAAAGATAAGATCACATCAACTTGACTTAAGCACTAAAGGACAAGTTAGTTAGTTAACCAATCACTACACAACTTATCATTAATCAAAACTAATCATGAGATTCATGAAACATACATGGCACACATGATATACCCAAAGTAAAGCTAGGCAAGACTAGAGAAACTAGTATCTATGCATGCTTACTAGATATCACCCTAACAAGAGGCATATTAATCATGGATTAGCAAGACTTAACATAGAAACTCATGCATAGCTTTATCTTTTTACCTAAGAGGTTGCATACAAAAGAGCAATTAAGGCTACATACACGCTTCCACCTAATGAAGTGCTTAATCACAACAAAAAAACATTTCTACTTTCTATTAACACAAGTTGATCAAGCATATCAAGAAGGTAATTACTTTGCCATAAAATAGCAGGTGTGGATGTGTCTCATGGTCTACAATCAACTCAAAAATGCACCCAAGTCCTATTTTGATTTATGCTAATCCATTTGATAATTATTAATTAAAGCATATAATTAAGGATATAATTAAACATCATCAAATTAATCCCAACCTTTTTATGTAGGTTGATCTTATCATAAAACAGTTACACAAAAAATTTCACAACTAAAGGATATTTATTTTAGCCTACAAAAATCATGGAACAAACATTTATTAATTAAAAGAGCTAATTTTTAAACATCTAATAACTATTTATTTCATGGTTTCATATTTTTTCTACATATATCACATCATGAAGAGGCTACACAAAAAATTTCATGATTTTATCACACTTCTAAAATTAGTTATGAAATTCACAAGTTTCAGCTGAAAATATAAAAAGAAAAAGAAAAACCCTATAGCAAACTATTCATTTGAGTCACAGTTTGTGCAGTTAGCCCCTTGGAAAAGCTTCTATTTGAAGCATGAGTCCCTAGTCACGATTTAAAAACAGAGGATGCCAGAAAGGCTCGATTTCCGGCTGGCTGACGCTCGTCGGCGGCGAGGGAGAGGTGCTGGAGTATCTCCATGCCTGGGCGCACCCGTGGGTGGTCAAAACACGGTCGGAGATGGTTGGAGAAGGGCCGACCACGTGCGACGGCGGCCTTGCAGCGACGGTCACGGTGGCAAGCTGTGCTCTCGTGGCGGTGTGTTATGAACGATGTATAGATATATGAAGTAAACGAAATCAATCACAGCGGAGACACACGATTTACGTGGAAAACCCCTTCAATGCGAAGGGGAAAAACCACGGGCACCAGCCGGCAACAATCTCACTATCTCAAGAGTTTGGGGTTACACGCATGTGGCGGCTTACAAGAGAATCAAGTCTCCACGAAACCCAAGCCTCCGGCGACGGGCCTCCGCTTCGCTTCGTCAGAAGCCCGGCCTATATCCTGGAGTGAATTTGGAACAACTCCAACACGGTGGCGGTCGGAGGAGGCCTGAGGAGGTACAACGTGAGCTGAGGAAGGTTGCGGCGCGGTCGGCTTGGGCAGAGGAAACTCGGAGGAAGCTGGCCACGGTGGAGCACGCGGCGGCCATGGCGGCATGGCCGCGGCGGCAACTGGCGCCGAGGATGGTTCCGGCGGCCAGAGGCAAGACAAGCGGCTCAACGGACACACAAGGACGAGGCTGAGCTGCGTGTACGAGCAATTGGAGTGAGGGCGAGTAGGCTTGGCGAATTTGGCCGGCGAGGTGAAGGTGCTCGGCGGCAGCGGGAAGAAAGAAGAAGAAAGACGGTGACCAGCTGCGATGTGTTAAGAAGGCAAATGCAAGGCAAGAGAGAGCGTGGGCACCTTCTGGAGCGAGCCACACGGGCGTCCGCGCGTCCAGGCGCGAGAGGCAGCGTGAAGACGGCCAACGGCGCATGGCGGTGACGAGGCAGACAAGCTGCTTCCCCGGCGGTGCACTGTAGCAGCCTGAATCTTCTTCTTCCTCTTCCATTTTCTCTCGAATCCATGTAACAACTAGAAAATCTCCGAATAGCAGGGTTGTTCATCTTGATCTGCTCTCCATCTTTGCTTTAAACACCACTTCCTAATTCTAATCAGTTAGAGATATCTAGGATCAGAAACAGGGGTACATTAAAACGCAAAGCTGAATTCAGTTCATAGTTCTCAAAAACAGTTTCAACTAAGCATGCTAAAACAGTTAATTAAAGGTCCAGCTCCTGTGTACGGAGTAGTACATGGGAATTGGGATGAAAATCATTGAGTCATGGCCTCCTGAGCTTCCCAGCGGGAAACTCAAAGACTTGAGTTACGGGCTAAGAGGGAGTAGTATTCCTGTGAGTTAGTAAATGCGAGGCCACCCCTACGGCCCCACCCACACGTAATGACAGGAAATGGCGCTGCTGACTAGCTGCATGCGCCCGCCTCCCACGCTGCTGAAGAGCGAAATGTCATGGCCACTCACGTCCCTGCCTTGCTCCTACGGTCATGGTCCGTGAGTCCACTCTCTTTGCCCCTTGTTTAGATTCCAAAATTCACCCCCAAATTTTACTATGCAAAAAGAAGATTTTCCATCACATCAAAATGTCAGCATATATATGGAGTACTAAATGTAGATGAAATCAAAAACTAATTGCACAGTTTTATTGTACTTTGCGAGACGAACATTTTGAACCTAATTAATCAAAATTTGGACAATTATTACCACTAAAAAACAAAAAGTGCTACAGTGTCGGGGTGGCACTGTGCCGAATCGGCCACCCCGACTCTGGTAACTAAACGAGGCCTTGGTGACTCAGCCTCCCAAGTCAAGAACCACCTGACATGCCAGGTGACTCAGCCTGTTGTCTTAGCCCTTGTTTAGATTGCCTCAAAATTCTAAGTTTTGTATGGAGCATTAAATATAGATAAAAAAATAACTAATGGCATGGTTTAGTTGTAAATCACGAGATGAATCTTTTGAGCCTAGTTAGTCTATGATTAGATAAAGTTTATCAAATACAAACGAAACGTGCTACAACGTCTAAATTGCAAAAATTTACTCCCTCTATCTCCAATCAGATGACGTCGCAGGAGATCTCACGGAGACCAATGCTAAAGAAAAAGACACTGCCATCCCTATACCGGAATCTTGCAGCTGAATGTGACGTGAAGTCTGGGAGCAGCACTCCGGCATTCCTCTCCACACTTTAGAGGGCATTAGTACATTGTTTATTGCTTTTTAATTCATGTTAAGGCGAGTGGATGACAGGAACTGACGTTTTGATGGTGGACTACCTTGAGTATGATCAGACACATACGCAGAGCTAAAACATCAACTATTGTGGGATAATTTTTGCCTTCAACGACTTGTATTTTGCGACGGAGGGAGTACAATCTAAACCAGGCTTGGCCGAAATTTTTGGCGAGAGGGCCAGCGGAGAGTTAATGCGATGCTAGCGTTTTTCTTTAGGGTTGTTTAGTTGGTGAAAAAGTTTGGGTTCGGCTACTGTAGCACTTTTCGTTTTATTTAACAAAATTTATTCAATTATGGACGGCTCAAAAGATTCGTTTCGACATTTACAGACAAACTGTGCAATTAGTTATTTTTTATCTACATTTAATATTCTATGCATGCGTCCAAAGATTCGATGTGACGGGTACTGCGCAAACTTTTTTGGGTTGGGGAAGGAAGTAAACAGGCTCTTTGTTTCCAGTCGCATGTGGCTGCCGGTCATGAGAGAGATGGACCGTGTGCAGGACGTACAATTTATTTTTTCTTGATGTCCATGTCGAGAGAGAGCACGTAGTGGCAAGTACTAATATAGAGAGGAGGCATTAATGTGATGCTTGTTTTGTCAAGCTGCATGCGGATAATAAAGAGAAATAGAGGCCAGGGGTGTGCAGAGGAGGCATCCATTTTTTTTGGATCGAGCAATTGAGGTTGTGTTTAGATGGTGCTGTAAATTTTTTAGAAGCACAGTAATTCTTTCATTTTTATTTGATAATTAGTGTTTAATCATGAGCTAATTAGGTTTAAAAGATTCGTCTCGTGATTTATAACTAAACTATGTAATTATTTATTTTTTTACCTATATTTAATACTTTATACATGCGTCTAAAAATTTGATGTGACGAGAAATCTTATAAAATTTTTGAAACTTTGAAACATCTAAACAGGGTGTGAGAGAGAGGCAGGCATGCAGGTTGGTACATGACACTAGCACTAGCAGTCAGTCAGCACTTCTTTTAAGACTGCTCGCAGTGGGTACTCTAAAGCGATACTCTAAAGCTTTAGAGTATGAATATAGAGTAAAAACTGCTGCACTGTGTACTCTAAAACGATATTCTATTCTTTCTCTTACTCTATATTTAGAGTGGTACAATGCTTACTCTACAGTGGCTAGTGGCGGGCCCCACTAGCTAAACAAAGGAAAAAATGCTATAACTCACAAACCAAAAATCCAAATTAAATTTCGATTGCACCATTAAATTCGTCTCAATAAATTCTTCAAAACTAGATCACACATAGATATATTTAGATAAAGTGACAAGTGAGTCCCACAGTGGATAGAGTGGATAGAGGATGATATAGAGGATGGATGGGTGCGGGAGAATTGAGTATAGATGAGAGAATCTTACTGACTAGGACGTATAGAGGATGAATATAGAGATCCATGAGTGCGGATAGCCTAAAGGGAGTACCGGCAGCCGAGCAGAGAGTGTGCTCTTTACAGCACCAGAGCGACTGAGCAGCCCAAGCTGCAGTAGACCCTTTCTTTCTCGTCTCCAACTACGGCCGGCACCCTGGCGTCCGTGCCCAGTATCCCATCATGCTCGTGCTACTGCCACAGCACACCGGCGTGACCGTGCTCCGGTTGCCTCCGCATGCCCGCGGCATAGCGACGCCCACACATGACTCCGTCTCTGCCGACCTGTTGCCCTGGCTAAGCTCCAACTTATCTCTTTTGTCTTTTAAATATCTTGTTTATGCATGTTTCGCTTAGACAAGCATATTGCAACGATGTATACCATTTAGGTGCGATGGTGGATTAACTGGAGTAACCAAACGAAGGCGTGATGGTGACCACACCCCGCGGATGGAAATGTTAACTTAGTTATAATGTTGTTTACCCAAGTAAGCCCCGGTGCATAACCCCTACTTTCTGCACTTTATATTACATGATATGCATTAAGTTTAAGGAGTTGAATGGAATCCACCTACATATATATCATTATCCTATGAGTCTTACTAGTATAACAGGATCACGTAGATTACCATGCTATAGGACCCCGATAGAAATTGAGTCATTATCTGTCACTCGCGAGAGATAGAAAATATATTATGGTTACTATTATTATGTTACTATCACATTGAATATACATGTATAATAATTGAGGACTAGGCGGGACTGTACTTGGAATTGGATGTGGACTTGGTTGGACAATCCGAGCAAGACACTGGTTGCTGTAGATGGTAGTCAGGTCACAGACTTATTATCCTGAGCACATACTTGTTTATGGGAGCGGGAAGACTTGTTACTCTCTTGTCATGGGTTTCGGCTCTTTCTGGACCGACCGTAAAGAGTGGATTATTAGGTGGAGGTCTAAGCACCGCACTGAAGCCGGACCTTAGGTGTTGAGGGCTTGGAGTCCTAGTTTGGACGGGGACCTAGACCCCTTTCACAAGAGTGGAGCGGGTTGGTCTTGTCTCTGCCCAGGGTATAGATGAGACGTGTGTTTTGAGGTACCCAGCTGGGCTACATTGATTCACGAATCGCCGTTTCTACGTGATGGTACGACTTGGCTATGGTCTAGCACCGTAGTAAGAACTGGAACTGGGAAGGAGGTAAAAATAGTTCTGATTGCTTACCACCTGCTTAAAAGTAGCATAAGGTGCTTACCTAGAATGGTTAGTTAATGAACTAATGACGACTGCTAATACAATTTGAATATAAGGATGCATGTTTAGTAATGCTTCTTACAGATATAATAACCCACAAGCCAGAAAACCTTACATATCCTTGGAGTCTTTTCTTTTCTCCTGACAGGTAAGTCTTGCGAAGTATAATTGAGTACTCAGGGTTTGTTCTATCCTATTGTAGGTGACAGGAACATGTGGAGCTGACCCTTGTGTGTGAAAACCTCTTGGTGAGCTCAGCGAGGATTTCCTTTACGTTGCGAATCTAGAGTTTATTTAAAATTTCCACAAAAAATAATTTACAAAGGAAAACTTATAACCTGTTATTATTTCATGTATAAAAATATTCATCATGATAATATTTAACTCGTCATTAAATGATTTTTATTTTTGCTAAAACTCTGATAATATTTTATATTCCGCTATTATTATCAACTAATGCCATACTCTGATGTTGTATTAAAGTGATGTAAGAAATGGTTAAGAATGTTGTAAGTTTTATCTCTCATTTATGATCCTGCTGAAAAATATAGATTTTTGAGTTCTTCCTTTGGGTGTGCTCGATAGAACTGCATAGTTTAGTGCCCTCTCTCGGGTATTTAGTGTCTAAAGGAAGACGAGTACTCCCGAAAGGGCATTAGATTAGGCGGTTCTGCCATAAAAGTAAAGAGAGAGGAACGAACGCATTGATGTTTTGTCGAGGTATTGAAGAGTCACCACTCCCCACTAGTCCTCGTTGGAGCACCCGCCCAAGTGTGTAGCTCTCCCTCAATCCACGCAAGGATTGAGTGATTTCTACGGACTGATTCTTTGACACTCCGTCACGGTGAATCACCCACAACTGCTCACACCATGAGTTGGGTCATCCACAAGCTCCATCGGATGATCACCAAGCTTTCAATCACCACCAAGCAATGTTTTTCTAAACGCTAAACGGTAAACAGTCGGTCGCCCTTCGTTTAGCGTTTAGACCGTTTAAACGGTGTTTAAACGGAGTTAAACGGCCTAAACGGTTTTGTACAATAACAATAAAATATACATATTCATGTAGGTAAAAATAAAATTTGCTAAAACCCATACATATTTACACATGTAAAAATTAAATATTCTACCAAATAATCTTGGAAGAAATCTAAATCCCACAATACTTCATATAATTACAATGTTAATTAGTTTCATGTTGATTGTGATAGACGTAATTCTTTAATTCACTTAATTATGGATTAAATGGTTGCTTAGCTCATTTAATCACGTTTAATCTGATTTTATTTAAACCGTTTAGGTGGGATTGAACGGTTTAAACGGGTTTAAACGGCCTAACCGTTTAATTTACCGTTTAGGGCCTAAACAACACGGCTGACTTCTGTTTACCGTTTAAACGGTGTTTAAACGGACTAAACGGCCGTTTAGGCGAACGGTGCCACCAAGCCATCTAGGTGATGGCGATCACCAAGAGTAACAAGCACAAACTCTCACTTAACCATGACAAGCCTAATGAGATGGGTGGGTGCACACTTGCTACTCCCTATGCACTAATGAGGTCCTTAATCTTGGATTAACAAATCTCAACAAACTTACTAGGCTCTTGCTCTCCTTTACACTCTAAAGTGTTTCCTCAGCTGAACAAATGGGCAAGAGAACCTCCATGGACGAGTTGGGCAAGTATAAATACCCCTCACTCAAACACATAGCCGTTGGAGACTTTTTCCAGTTGTCAGTCGATTGTCGGACGCAAACACAGGGGCGTCGGACAAATAGACACGCTGTCCGACCCTCACAGAAGTAACTGTGTTAGAGGTAGCCGTTAAGGACCGTCGGACGTTCGACGTCTAGCCTCGGACCACGTCCGACGCTCCCATACCTCTCTGGACCCTTTCTGTAAGCCCTTGGACGAGACACAGATTTGTCCGATGCCTTCTTGTTTACCCATGTTCGACGCCACGCTAAAGGAATCTCGAGCGTGAACAGTAACCCCATTTTGTCTGACGCCATGGCCACTGCAGCGTCCGACGATGTTGCACGCCTGATGAGCTTCCTCAGCGCGCCACGTAGGCGTTGGACACTAGACCTCTTTGTCCGACGACTGCGCCAAGCACAGTCCGACGCCTGTTTCACCCCTCAATTCACTTTCGATTCCAAAACTTTGTGAACGGGGATTGACCCATCTGATCTTTGGGCTGTCCCTGAGCTACCTAGTGCTAAGTTTGACAGGTATGCACCACACCTAACACATTAGACTCACCTAGGTCAAGCTACTCGTTCATACCCCCTTAATAGTACAGCCAAAGAAAAAACAAAGTCCTAAAACTAATCTATGTGTCTCTCAACGCCAACCAACACTTAGAGCTAGTCCGTCCTTAACCTTGTTGTCCATCTTTTGAAAACCGAAACGATTTCCATCGATAGGGGCATGAAAACCATTGATTGCCCAAACGATCACCATTATCGTGACCTAGCTTAAAATGCCTCTGCAAAACACATGTTAGTCACAATAATCTTACGTTGTCATTAATCACCGAAACCCACTAGGGGCCTAGATGCTTTCACACAGTACATAAACATTTGTTGAATGAGCAGGCTGCGAGCAATTAACCAACCTCCTTGTTGAGTCTTCCAAGTGAATGGTTTTCTTTCTTCTTTCTTTTTTTTCACATTGTGTCCATGTCCAAGCCTCATAACCTGGCTAATCGCTCCCCCCATGTTTTTGTCGATCACCAAAGCTCGTTTTGTTGTGTGGTGCGGCCATAGGTTATACCTAAATCACTATATTATGGCTCCAAGAATTTCATAAAAAATAGTTTATTTTTACTAGAAAACGTAGAAAACATATTTCTATGAGGACCTAATGTTCTAATCCCTTGCCAGTTTATCACCGATGATGGATATCGATGACAATAGTGCTATGGAGATATTGTGTGGACATTTAAGTCAGGTGCGTTGGTTAGTATACAAATTGGACATAGGAAGGCCCAAATGAAACTACATTCTATAACCAAGAGTTAGAGCATCAAAGTCGGCAAGCCTCTGAGCTCATCATCACATCTCCTAGCTCTTCCATCCCATCTTCTTCTATTTCAAAAGCAGGATAAAAACTAGCCATATACATCACACATGATCCCCACACCTTGGATTGCACACTCGCTTTTTTACCCTGATTGTTGTCGGCCTCTATAATAATGATGGTATTTGCTCGTGCCAATTTGCCATTAGTCCGTTATTGTCCACACCTAAACCCTGATTTACTTCACGCTTCATTACTACTCTGATCCTTTATTTTTCTTTTTTGTGACACTTACCCTGTACTCGCACCAGGAACTTAAACAACATGGATAGTTGAGGGCATCAATTGGACTTCTAAACACAAAAAACTCATATTCAGCTACAAATCCAGGGCCCATTTGGATTGCAGGATTTATTTATTCTAAATCATTTGTTTTCTCTGTGAAATTAAACTGATTATTATAAAGTTCTATATGAATTCTGTGACCTCTGCGTTCCAAAGAGGCTACACCGAACGGTCTGGCGCCTCTAACGCGTGGAGCGTGGTAATCGGCCGGTAACCTTTTATTATGGTGCTGACGAAAGTTGGGCATGGCTATAGCTATCTAGCTGTGGATTATCTCTACAAGCAAAGCTAATCTATCATGTGGATTTAATTTCGTTGGTGTGACCTCGCAATCACAACAATCTTATTATATATTCAAGAAATGAGTAAAGTCTCTGATATTGTGCGTGGCCGTAGCAGCCGCCTCTCATGTCGGCACTCGGCGCCTAAAGTTTGCCGCGCCCATTTTCAAAAAAAAAAAAAGGAAAAAAATGTTTGCACCCGAAGGTTTGGCCACGGACAAAGGAGTTGCCACCGGTATGACCCTTTTTCTTGGAAAAAGTGCGCGTAGGGGCTGTCTGGTTTAGAGTCATACCCCACCACGCCACAGCTGTGGCCGCCGCACAAACCGAGTTGGGTGTTTGGTCCTCGTCCAAGCTTTTGGCCGCCATAGCTTTTTCTCGAGTCGTTGTGTTGCTGCTTCGCGTCGTCTAGCGTGGTGAGATTGTGGCGACTGTGGCGAACTTTCTCCGCCACACCACGGCGTGGCGAAGGTTGGCCGGGAACCAAGCATCCTTTATGTAGCACCTCTCGACCCTACCGTGTCATTTGGAAGCACTGCGTCTTCTAGGCCATGCAATGGACACGCCAATAGCCACTTGGAACATTGAATGAAAGAAAAAGGCTACCATATTCGTCCTTTCATACACACATATATAGGATTTCCTTTGGCACCCAATTATAGCTGTTCTCCAACAAATATATAACTTTTGATCAATTTTTAATTTCTAGAGAGATACTATTTACAGTTCAATAATGCCGTGACATGGCATCTTGGATTACCTTGTCTGCTTGTATGCTGGTCACTGTTTATATGATCTCCGGTGATGTGTGCATGCGCTTCTTGATTTTGTTTCAATTTTTATGTTTTGCTTATGTCGAGAGATCACTTGCATGGCCTTCGGATGTTCAGAAATAAAAAAAATCTTGCATTGAACAAAGAAAAATATTCTCACTTAATAAAGAAAATAGTATATACCGTGATTCCTTTTATATAATGTGGCCTAGGCAAAAGCAAAATTTCAGTCGAGTGTGAATTGAGCGCTCTTCTTTTAGTGGTAGATGACTTGTATGTAGTTTTCTAGATTTACTCTAGGATTTAGAGGTTGTTTGGGACTGCTCTACTCTATATTTTTTAGCCAAATAGGTTCAGCTCCATGCACTCGACTTGAGAAAAAAATGTAGAGTTTTCGAGAGCTCCTCATCAATAATTTTGTTGAGAAATACTCAAGCACAGTTGCCTGATAATCTGCTTATCCGTCAGTCGACGGGCTCACAAGAAGATGACCGGTTGACTAAGCCAGGCACCGGCCAGCCGGCGATCTCTCCCAGCCAGGCACCGCGTGCCGGTCCACTGATGCCGCTATAGATAGCTCAGTGCGCTTGCACATCGGGGGTTCCTGTGCAGTGCAGGGTGCATAGGCAGGTAGGTATAGCCAGGTCAAGCAAGCGAGGAAGGGCCGGCGGCCCAGCGTGTGGGTAAGCAAGCGATGCTGTTGCGGCTACAGTTGCACACTTACACGACGAGGCAGCACGGCACCAAGGGCTGGCTAGCTTTCAACAGGAGCACTCGGTAGAGCAAGAGGTCGAAGATGACCGAAGCTTATGCAAAATATCAGCAACTGCTGTGGAGACACTTCAATTTTGTTTAGGAAACATTATTTTAAGATTTACGGATGATTAATTCCATTTATCAATTGACACAAAGCAGAGTTTTAACGTGGCTGAATTATTAAAAAACAACATTTCGATGCAACTTACTCCCTCTGTCCCATTGAAAGTGTCGTTTTTTACTTTTACACTTCTCGTTTGACCATTTGTCTTATTCAAAATTTTTGTATAAATATTATTTTGTTATGACTTATTTTATCATTAGAGATACTTTAATAATGAATTATTTATTTTATTATTTGTATAAAAATTTTGAATAAGACGAATGGTCAAACAGAAAGTCTAAAAGTAAAAAACGACACCTTTAATGGGACGGAGGGAGCAGACACTAAGTTTATATGTGTCCTTCAACCATAGCAACGAACATATTTGCCATATATACCTACATAAAATTAAAGAGCGAGTGTTTTCTTGTGTTCTGTTTTTTTTCCTTCTCAAACTGCCCTCACACTCTCCATATATCACCCAAATTTATAATACTCTCTACGTCCATATATAAATAACTGCCATTCTCGGTTTCTGAGAAATAACTTTGACTATAATTTTATATAAAAAATTAATATTTGTGGTACACAATTAATATTATTAGATGGGTCCTTGAAACTATTTTCATATTAAATTTATTTGGAGATACAAATATTGCACGTATTTCTATAAATATAGTCAAACTTATGGTACTAGAAAAAACGACAAATATTTAGGAACAAAGGGGGTATGTGTTTATATGGGTTAAAACAACTTGTGCCCATCAATAATACGGAGTTCGATCAAAGACGTATATGGTTCCATGCAACACGCAGGCATGTATAATTTGTTGTAAAGTCACATAGACATTTTGACGCTCGGAGATTTATTCAACGCTCAAGTGACATGTTCTAACACGTTTTAGAATTGAATTTCATACCGTCGCTTAACACATAGAGTCAGAGCATTGTTAGACACGAGTTGTTTGTCCGAGTCACATACAGGTATATGGTGTGGCCAGGGTTGCCACCGATACGGCCCCACTGTCCATGATGGGGTTTGCAACTTAGGTCCCATGCTTGGTTTGTGATGCGGCCTGAAAATTCCAATTCCCATGTATCCAAAAGGTGATAATAAAATCGGCCTAAATGAATGGGATTAAATGGATTAGATGGAAGGACACTCCGAATTGCATTTCTCATACTTCCTGTCACCTTTTATCTGTCACTATGATATTAGCAACATTTTATCTCTAATTAAATAAACTTATTATAAAAATAGATTTAACAATCTATCTAATAATACTAATTATATATCATAAATATTAATATTTTTTATATACATTTGGTCAAAGTTAAGTATATTTGATTTCTCAAGACGTGATAACGATATATGATCTTATGAAATGAGAACGATACGAAAAAAAAAGACGGAGGGAGTAGTTGAAACGTTAATATTTTTCTTATATATATTTGGTCAAAGTTAAGTATATTTAATTTCTTAAGATGAGAACGATATATGATCTCAGGAAATGAGAACGATAGGAAAAAAAAAAGACGGAGGGAGCAGTTGAAACGGAATAATACAATATCGATGGATAAGCACATTCACGTGTAACGTATATCGAGTCACTAGTATACTGTAGCAGCAGACGGAGGCAGATTATTAGAATTTTTTTATTACTTCTATCTATATTTCACCTTCTTTTTCCTAATCCTTCTCACATTTACATAATGTATGGGCCCACCACTACATATGCATTCGTGCCCAGCTTGTTCTTTGCACGAGAGTCAAGCTCTCCTCTCTCTCCTCTCTTCTCTCCTCCATATCAGCACTTGTTGGGGACTATAAGCCAATTATTGTACCTGCTCTCAGCGGCCTTTCAACTTTTGGACTGCTTCCAACGGCCTTCCTCCATATATCTCCTTTTTTAAAATTTTGGATTTTAGACATATTGACATTTTTAATCCCTATTTCTTGTTTTGCATTTTAAATTTAAATTTTACCATCTTTTTTTGTACTTATTTTTAAAGAAAATGTCCCCATTTCGTATTTACATTTACAATCATATATTTTCCCTTTGGCCCAATAGTACAAATAATATGTGCTTTACTAAACTGTAGGCACCACATAATCATCTAAGAGGCACGACCGCTACTGTACAAATGATTTTGTCAGGCGGTAACTTTTTATTAACCGAGGTGGTTAGGCTGGCTGGCCGCATCCGTTAATCGATGGCAGGGCTGCTGGCCGAGTGTCCGCCTCGGTTAAATATTAACGGCGTCCACCTCTGTTAACGCTAGATTAACGGGACCACCTCCGTTAATCATCCACTCTACAGTACACTCTTAGGCCTGGTTGGGCTTGGGTCGCCCTTGCATGCTCGTGACCCTTGTCAGCTTCTTTGCCACGGGCCCACGGTGGAAGAAAAGCGAACCGATCAAGCTCGGTCACCGACTCACCGCCCGAACCGAACCGATCTCGGGCCCACTAGTTAGTGCCACGCCACACCCATGCTCACGGGGCTCTCGATCCCCTCTGCCTATCTCATTCCACCCCCTCCACCATCTCCGCTCATCAATTCCCTAAATGCATATATTCAAGTGGTAATGCTTTGTGATGATGCTCCCTAAGGCTGGGCATTCGGGTTACCCGAAAAATTCGGGTCGGGTAATTCGGGTAGTTGAAAATTCGGATATTAAAAATTGCTACCCGATTTTTGTTCCGAAAAAGTATTACCCGAAATTCCGGGTACCCGATAATTCGGGTTCGGGTCCGGGTTTTACCCGATATACCCGAAATTGACAAAACCAACCATTTTAGAAGAATTCAAGTACCATTTTAAAGCAATAAACAATAGCCCTACAAATCACATCATGTCTTCATATCAATTATCAACAAATCAATTATCAAGTGAGCATAAATCTACATTAATTCATACCAAATAATATATTCATATGGCATTGAAATACTTCATGTCTTTATATTAGGAATATAAGAGCAAATATTTGAGATATTTCGGGTAATTTGGGTAGTTCGGGTACCGGAAACATTACCCGAATTACCCAAACTAATTTCGGGTTTTTACAATCACTATCCGAAATTGTGATTGGGTATTTCGGGTTCGGGTACTTCAGGTCTGGATTCGGGTAATTCGGGTTTGGAAATTGGGTATCGGGTATTTTGCCCACCCTTAATACTCCCGATTTTGCCAACAGGTGTGAGCCTAATGCATCTACCAAATGATGGGTTCCACCGTCGGAAGGTTAGGTTAAGGCAAATGTTGATGCTGCTATTTTTAGTGAATCCGAAAGAATAGGAGCTGGATGTGTGATAAGGGACCACAATGGAAGTTTCTTGGCTGCAACAAACCAAGTAATTTGCAGAGTCTCTGAACCAGAAATGGCTGAAGCTTTGGCTGTCCGATGGGCTTTAAAGTTTATTTGTGATAAACACCTCAAGAAAGTGGTGATTGTTTCGGACTGCTTAAACTGGGTACGAAAGCTCAAGGAAAAAATCTGGATAGGTCTCACATAGGAGCAATCATTCAAGACATCAAGATGATGAAAACCAACTTTGATGATATTTCTTTTATCTTTTTTAGTCAAAATTGTGATGAGGTAGCTCATGTATTAGCTAATATGGCTAACCAGACGGCTGGTTTGACGTGGCTAAGCCCTTGTTTAGTTCCTAAAATATTTTGCAAAATATTTCAAATTCCCGTCACATCGAATCTTTGACACATGCATGAAGCATTAAATATAGATAAAAAATAAAACTAATTACACAGTTTAGTTGTAAATCACGAGACGAATCTTTTAAGCCTAATTAGGCCATGATCGGACAATAATTGCCAAATAACAACGAAAGTGCTACAGTAGCACTACAGTTCCATTTTGCAACATATTTTGGGAACTAAACATCCGGGCTTCACTTTGTAACCATTTTTAAGTTAACTAGCAGATACGCAGATGCCCGTGTGTTGCTACGGGAATCTTCAAAATTTCAAACGCAATAAGAGTATGGAAAAATAATAAGTCAAAATCAACCAAAAGATAAATTTTAACTCAACTTAACAATATACTATTCTGAGCCACACTCAAATAAATAGTGTTTAAAGGACATCATACAGGTCATAGCTAGCTTCATGAGCATATCCCTCTTGCAGTATCCATCCAGTGACCTCTCCTTGATATGCCCAAGCAGTTTTGTTGCGGCATTTGTGTACTTTTCAATCATCTTCTATTCGGGGAGTGAGTTTTCAGCATTCATGAGATGCTTAATGTTACCAATCAAATTAGTGCCATCAAACTCAAGCCCAATGCACTATTGACACGTTGGTTCACCTCGTCCAATTCTGCTTGTTTGGCAATAAGATTTTCCATTATTGACATCAACTATCTGAAAGATCTTACATGATTAAAACTCATTGAAATTCTTTATTAAAGACTTGTTCTAAAAATCTCTTGAGAGCACAGACAAGATAGGCATAAGTTTCTAGGAGATTTGAGTAAATAGTAGCAGAAAATGGCATCTGGACAAGTACATTGTCATTGAAGTACTCCCTCCGTCCCAAAAAACATGTAAATCTCGTTTTACGAGGAGTCAACAGAATCTTAAGTTTAACTAAATTTCTAGAAGATATCATCTACATTTATATCTTCAATTAGGTTTATTATAAAAATATATTCTATAATTAATCTAATGATACTCATTACGTATCATGAACATTAATACTTTGTCATATATATTCAGTCAAAATTAAGAATATTTGACTTTTTAGGAAACGAGATTTACATATTTTTTGAGACGGAGGGAGTAACATATTTGCTCTTTTGCTCTGTGGCTTTCCTAAGAAGAGACCCTAGAAAACATGTGAAAAAGATCATTGATCATATCTCACTACTTAGCATTTAGCTGTATTGTCATCATTTTCTTAGTTTTAACAATATTTAGATCAGACCTAGACATATTTCAACTATCATCAGTCTTAGTAGCACACAGGGAAAGATTGGTCTGCACCCTTGTTTCGATCTTGATTAGTCCAGGCAACATTAGCTTGACAAATTATTGTCCTCAATATGTTAATTTAGCCTGACAAACGAATATGTTTAATGCATTTGAAGCAAGTCTATACCAGTATACCACTATGTTTTACAAGTTCCAATAGGTCTATGTAGTTGCAGTCCTGCCATTCCTGGTAAACTAATTGAACTTTTTTTTCAAAACAACCTAGCGTCTGCTTTTGTCTAAAACACAAGCACAAGACACACTGGTATATTGTGATGTCAAACAGGAGATGAGCAAACAAGTTACCAGCACAGGTGATAGATTCGCTTGCCATTGATCTTATTCGCCTACTACTTGGCATCCCCCTCCTGTGTGGTCCTCTGCTGCTGCTTCATGGCAAAGGCAAGGAAGATGATGGTTCTGTTCACCAAGGATTCGAGCTGCTCAGGACAGTGCATGAGTAACAGTATACCACATGTTGATGCTTGGAAGAAATCAAACCTGGGCTCACTGTGTTGCAGATGGACACGCTTATTGGGGCTGCCGCCTTTTTGAATGATCTTGGAGAGTTGAGATGAACTATCAGCCGTGCGCTAGCGATGTGGTGGATCTTCCCTGAGACCCTAATTTTTTTGAAACTCGTGGTTCTCCTTAATATGAAGCAACCTGTTTGCAAAGCTAAAAGATAGATTAGGCAAAGTTCAAAGCATCACCCCTGTATGAAAGCAAACAACCGGAAATTAAAAAAAAAACAAAAATCCTTGCAGTAATAGCTACATAGTAACTTGTACTATTTGCCAAAAGAAGAATAATGGATCACAGTGAACATTGACAGTCCAATGTATGAGATGTGATCATAGGTAAACTTAGCTATTCATCTGAATTCTAAAATGTCAGTAATACAAGCTGAAAATTGGTGTTCATTGATAAACCTTGCCCACTAATATTGAACTATGGAGAGGAAACAAACGGACACAACAATATCCTGCCATGTCCAAGAACTGCATTCTGCTCCCCATCTCCAATCTCCACCAGCTCCAAAACGATCGGGAACAGCTCCTTTAGTCTCGTACCCTGAAATTATTTCCTCAAGCCATCAAATATCACCAAAGTTAGAATGCTTAGGGACTTCAAGCACATAATTTTCAGCTAATTGGTCAACAAGAGATACAGATAATTTTCAGTCAATTGGTCAGATATATGAATGGCCACTCCAGCAAAGCAGCATCCTCACCTGGTGCGCAGGCCATGATAGGCATGTTTGGTGTCATTGACGAAGAGGAGCACGGTGGAGAAGCCCTTGACCCCGACGGCGGCGGCTGCCTTGGGGTAGCGCTCCACGCTGAACTTTGCGAAGGCGACAGCGCTGCCCATGGTGCACAGCGCGGTGGCGGTCTCGGCGAACCGGAGCTGTGCGCGCTCGCATCATGGCGCATACCCAAGCAGCAACAGCTCCACGTGGTCCTCCACGGTGCGGCGCGCGTTGTTGTTGTCAAGCGCCAGCATCATCGACTGTGCCCTCCGCGCCACGCCCGACATCGCCGCCCGCCGCATTCAGCCCGCCCCGCTCTGCCATCGTACAGGTCTAGCCGTGTCACCAAGGCCGTGTTTAGTTGCCGCGCCCGAATTGCTACAGTGCGCATGCGCACTGTAGCAATTGGTTTGTATTTGGTAAAAATTATTCAAACTTTTACTAATTAGGCTTAAAATGTTCGTCTCGCAAAGTACAACAAAATTGTGCAATTAGTTTTTAATTTCATCTACATTTAGTACTCCATGTATGTGCTGGCATTTTGATGTGATGAGAATCTTCTTTTTGCATAATAGAATTTGGAGTAGGGCCTTGTTTAGATTCCAAACTTTGGAGGCAAAATTTGCATAGTAAGTGTCCCGTCACACTGTAGCAATTTTGTTTTTATTTGGTAATAATTGTCCAAACATTGATTAATTAGGTTCAAAACGTTCATCTCGCAAAGTATAACAAAACTGTGCAATTAGTTTTTGATTTCATCTACATTTAGTACTTCATATATGTGCCGATATTTTGATGTGATGGGAAATCTTCTTTTTGCATAGTAGAATTTGAGGGTAAATTTGGATATCTAAGACTGCCTACAGTGGCGTACTCTAAACGATACTCTAAAGCTTTAGAGTATGAATATAGAGTAAAAACTGCTGCACTGGATACTCTAAAACGATACTCTATCCTTTCTCTTACTCTATGGTCCTGTTCGGCAGGCTGTTTTTTTGGCTTATAAGCCGGCTGTGGCTGATTTGCTGTGAGAGAAAAACACTGTTCCACGGCTGATAAGCCGTGCTGATAAGCTCAGCCGAACAGGGGGTATATTTAGAGTAGTACAGTGTTTACTCTATAGTGCGCAGTGGCGGACCCTACTAGCTAAACCAAGGAAAAAAATGCTATAACTCACAAACCAAAAATCCAAATTAAATTTCGATTGCACCATTAAATTCGTCTCAATAAATCCTTCAAAACTAGATCACTCATGGATATATTTAGATAAAGTGACAAGTGGGTCCCACAGTAGATAGAGTGGATAGAGGATGATATAGAGGATGGATGGGTGCGGGAGAATTGAGTATAGAGGAGAGAATCTTGCTGACTAGGACATATAGAGGATGAATATAGAGGACCATGAGTGCGGATAGCCTAAACCAGGCCTGGAAATTAGGAACTCATTGCAACAGTCATCTTGCATGTGACGGCAGGCTAGTTCTGATGGAGGAGGCTTCGGCTGTGTTTACTTAAATAAAAAAGTACTGTGCAGAAAAAGATTCCCTGTTACATCAAACTTGCGATACATGTATGGAGTATTAAATGTAGATGAAATTAAAAACTAATTGTACAGCTTGGTTGTACTTTGCGAGACGAACGTTTTAAATCTAATTAGTCAAATACTATTTGTCGGCGTTCGGACCCGAGGGGGTCCTAAACCAACGAGTAAAATGCTGCGTGTCCCTTTCCTGGATGGTGATGCAAGGAGAACACACGGGGGTTTATCCTGGTTCGGGCAAAAGAAGGCCCTACGTCCAGCGGGGGAGGAGAGGTTTGTATTTCCTTGCACCGAGGTGCTTGTGTAGGGGTTACAAGCTTGCGAGAGAGGGCGACGAGCCCAAGTCTCAAAGGAGAAAAAGAGAGAGTACAAGATGATTGCTTGAGGTGTTGATCACTATGTTGTGTATGGCCGGTTGTTCGTTCGTTTCTCCAGAGCCCTGACCTACCCTTTTATAGGACGAGAGGAGGCCAGGACGACGGGAGCCTTGAGATGATGTTTTGTCGATCCTGTTGAGGTGGCTGTAGCGACGTGCCTTAGAAATGGGAGGCCATCCTCTGGGACGTGATGTCGTAGGCGTCGAAGTGACCCGGAGCGTCGTGCCATATCGTCCTTCCTTCCCTGTTGCGCTGTGTTGAGGGTCGAGGCCGGGTCGAGGCCAGGTCGAGGCCAAACGGATAAGTCCGAATCCCTGGAATCGTGGTGTACGGACTTTGTCGTATCTTCTCTCGAGGGTAACTAGTGATGTACAGTGTGAGGTAAGGTGGGTACAGTGACGTTTTTCACCTCCCATCACGGGATGGGCGGTTTAAACAGTGAGGACTGACACTGGTATTGTTCCCACGTCGGCCACGCGTGCAGCCATGCCGGTAGGTGGTAGTAGGTATTTGCATTAAATGCTAAGACTTTTGTCCGGAGGTAGGTAAAGACAGGGGGTCGAGCGCCTCGACCCGTGCTCACGCGAGTCGGAGCGCTCCCGGGGGGCGGTCGAGCCCCGCGCAGGTCGGAGCGCGGTCGAGGCCTGTCGTCGAGGGGGCCTCGTACGAGTCGGAGGCGGGATGCGGTCGAGGCCTTCCGTCGAGCCGGCCTCGTACGAGTCGGGCCTGTCGCGTATGTTGAAGTGGGTCGTGCTTTGCCGTGACTGGGTTACTTTAGTTTACATTATCGTTGAATGTGGGTACCCCTATACCATCGATACCGACACTATTTATCAAATAAAACCAAAACATACTACAATATTTTTTTACGCCTTTTCGCAGAACTATACACAGCCTTCGATCCGGTAGCAGTGCCGTTGCGTACTCACCCCTTTCCCGGTCTTCAGAGAGCGACGGGGCGGCGTGGCCACATGACTGGGCAGGGGCGGGCCCAGCGAAGTCGGTGGGATATGGGCGGCCGGGCGGGCGGCGGCATGCGGCAGCAGGGGAGGCGTCGGCGCAGGGCTCGGTGGGCGGGCAGCGACCTTTTTTTACTTGGGCTGTGTGTTAGATGGTGAAAATTTTGAAAAATGCTACTGTAGCTGACAATTAGTGTCCAATCATAGAGCTTGTTTAGTTGGCTCACCAACCCAAAAAGTGCTACAGTACCTGTCACATCAAATCTTGCGGCACATGCATGGAGTACTAAATATAGACGAAAGAAAAAACCAATTACACAGTTTAGTTGTAAATCACGAGACAAATTTTTTGAGCCTAATTAGTCCATGATTGGATACAAATTACCAAATAAAAACGAAAAGTGCTACAGTAGCCGAACCCAAACTTTTTCACCAACTAAACAACCCCATAGATTAATTAGGTTTAAAAGATTCGTCTCATGAATTACGGCTAAACTGTGTAATTATTTTTATTTTTTATTTATATTTAATGCTTCATGTATGTGTTAAAAAATTGATGTGATGGAAAATCTTAGAAAATTTTGCAAAATTTTATGGAACTAAACCAGCCTTGATCGACGATGGACGAACTTGCAGACGCATGGGGCAGAGAGAGTGCGGGCATGCGGGGCCACATGTCGGCGCAAAAATACTCGCTGGTGAAGCGTGCGACGCCCCCCGGCTTCACCACGGGTGGTCAACGGGTCCTGTTTGAAAGGGCCGTCTCTTTAAAAAAAAAAAATCAATTCCCCAAATCCATCGCCCCATTTCCGCCGCCGCCGGCTTCGCCGACCCTTCGTCGCTCCCCGCCCCACCACGCCACGCCGCGCCGCGGCCCTACAAAGGCAGCCAGCCAGCCGCTAAACCGACCTCATCCACTTCCGCCCGCCCGCGCACCCACGCTCGTCCTCCCCGACTCCGACGCCGCCGCCATGGGCTCCTACGACCCCTCCCCGTCGCCGGGCGCCGACGACCTCTACCTCTGCCTCTCCGACCTCGGCCCCACCTCGCCCTCCGCCTACCTCGACCTCCCGCCCACCTCGCCCTCTGCCTACCTCGAACTCCCGCCCACCCCGCAGCCGCAGCCCCAGCCGCAGCAGGGGAACACTTGGGGGGGCATGCTGCTCCCCTACATCTCCAGCATGCTCATGGAGGACGACTTCGACGACACCTTCTTCTACGACTACCCGGACAACCCCGCGCTCCTCCAGGCGCAGCAGTCCTTCCTCGACGTCATCTCCGACGACGCCTCCTCCCCGACCACCACAACCACTACCCACAGCAGCGCCAGCGCCAGCGTCAACCACCACACCTCCTCCTCCTCCTCCTCCGACGCCTTCGACGCATCCGCCAGCGCGCCGCTCACCCCCGCCGCGGTCGACTCCTACGCCCCGGCCCCGGCCCCCGCCGCCCAGTTCGACGGCTTCGACCTCGACCCCGCGGCCTTCTTCAGCAACGGGGCCAACTCCGACCTCATGAGCTCCGCCTTCCTCAAGGGCATGGAAGAGGCCAACAAGTTCCTGCCCACCCAGGACAAGCTCGTCATCGACCTCGACCCGCCCGACGGCCCCAAGAGGTTCGTCCTCCCCACCCCCGCCGCGGACAAGCCCGCGCCCGGACTCAACGCCGCAGCTCCCACCGTCCCTGCGGCCGTGGCCGTCAAGGAGGAGGAGGAGGTGGTCCTCGCGGCACCTGGCAGCGGCGGCGCCGCCGTCGGGGCCCGCGGTCGGAGGAACCGCTTCGACGACGACGACGACCACCTGGAGCTGCAGCGCCGGAGCAGCAAGCAGAGCGCGCTGCAGGGGGACGGCGACGAGCGGGACGTCTTCGAGAAGTACATCCTCACCTCCCACGAGACGTGCGTGGAGGAGATGCAGAAGCTACGGATCGCCATGCAGGAGGAGGCCGCCAAGAAGGAGGCCGCCGGTAACGGCGAGGCCAAGGGCCGCCGCGGCGGGAGGGATGTGGTGGACCTGCGCACGCTGCTCGTCCACTGTGCGCAGGCCGTCGCCTCCGACGACCGCCGCAGCGCCACCGAGCTGCTCAGGCAGGTCAAGCAGCACGCCAGCCCGCAGGGGGACGCCACGCAGCGCCTCGCCCACTGCTTCGCCGAGGGCCTCCAGGCCCGCCTCGCCGGCACCGGCAGCATGGTGTACCAGTCGCTCATGGCCAAGCGCACGTCCGCCGCCGACATACTCCAGGCGTACCAGCTGTACATGACCGCCATCTGCTTCAAGAGAGTCGTCTTCTTGTTCTCAAATCGCACCATCTACAATGCAGCGCTGGGCAAGAAGAAGATACATATCGTCGAGTATGGGATACAGTATGGCTTCCAGTGGCCGTGCTTCCTGCGATCGATAGCGGATAGGGAGGGTGGGCCACCGGAGGTGAGGATTACTGGCATTGACCTGCCCCAGCCTGGGTTCCGTCCTACTCAGCGCATCGAGGAGACAGGGCGCCGTCTCAGCAAGTATGCCCAGCAGTTTGGTGTGCCATTCAAGTACCAGGCAATTGCAGCATCCAAGATGGAGTCCATCTGTGCGGAGGATCTGAACCTCGATCCAGAGGAGGTGCTCATTGTGAACTGCCTATATCAGTTTAAGAACTTGATGGATGAGAGTGTTGTGATTGAAAGCCCAAGGGACATTGTGCTCAATAACATCAGGAAGATGCGGCCTCATACATTCATACATGCAATTGTGAACGGCTCCTTCAGTGCGCCCTTCTTTGCGACGAGGTTCCGGGAGGCTCTGTTCTTTTACTCGGCCCTGTTTGATGCTCTGGATGCAACCACCCCAAGAGACAGCAACCAGAGGATGCTGATTGAGGAGAACCTCTTCGGGAGGGCTGCCCTGAATGTCATTGCGTGTGAGGGCACAGATCGGGTGGAGCGCCCTGAGACATACAAGCAATGGCAGGTACGGAATCAACGAGCAGGCTTGAAGCAGCAACCATTGAATCCTGATGTCGTGCAGGTAGTGCGGAACAAGGTCAAGGATTACTTCCATAAGGACTTTGTGATTGATATTGATCATCACTGGCTCTTGCAGGAATGGAAAGGCCGCATCCTCTATGCCATCTCGACATGGGTGGCAAATGATGCCCCCTCTTACTTTTAGCTGTTCTTTTTTTGACTTGTCTACAAATTTAGGTTTAGTTATGTCGTCTAGATATATCTAGTGACAAGTTTGTTCTGTATGGCCCAGTTAGTAGCCATGGTTCAGTGGGTTACCTGGACTCAAGGTATGCGGTATTGCCTAGTGAGAATTCAACATGCACCTGTTCTTTTCCAAGGGTAGATTCAGTTTCTGAGGAACATTGGTGACACAAGAAGTGGAGGGTCAGAAGGCAGAAGGCATTCCGAAATCAGTCCTTTGATGTAATGTGAATTAGATGCTTATCACTCAGCCATGTTGTTGCATAGTGCTAAATATGATCTCCGGTGATGTGTGCATGTGCTTCTTGATTTGTTTAGTTTTTATGTTTTGCTTATGTCGAGAGATCACTTGCATGGCCTTCGGGTGTTCATAAGTAAAATAATGTTGCATTGAACAAAGAAAAATATATTCTCACTTAATAAAGAAAAATGCTAATACATATATGTGATTTATTTTATATAATGTGATCTAAGCAAAAGCAAAATTTCAGCGGAGTGTCAATTGAGCATTATTCTTTTAGTGGTAGATGTCACCGTATTTTTCTAGATTTATTTTAAGATTTGAGGTCAGTCAAAATTGCACTATACAGAGTTCATATCAGGCCATTACTTTTATTAAATTAAAACATGACCTCATTATATTTTCAAAAAAGTATTTGAAGTAAATAAAAAAAGTAAAAGCAAGATGCCCCTCTTAGCATTGATTTCGAGGCGGACATTATGGTAGGCCCCTTTTCAACGATGCCATGCCTCATTCACAGGCCTGATATTGCGTTCGGTAGAGTTCACTCGACCATGCAGTGAACTCTACCGAACGCAATATCAGGCCTGTGAATGCAGTGAATCAGATTACGGTGACATATTATTGGTTTCCCGTCATATGCACGTACCAATGTTTTATACGTATCCCTCTTGACTTGACTAGCAACATGAATTGGGATAGTCGTTTCTTTTTCCAGCATTGCCGCTAGCGCTTTCATTAATTTGGCAATTTGTTCTTAGTAGGCTCTGGATAGCTGGATTGTTCTCTAAGAATCAGAGAAGGATAGGAGTAGAGGACTATTGTAGTTGTGATATTTTAGACTAATAACTAGTATGTGCCCTTGGATCATGATATGGTTGGGCAGGAAAAGAGTATATTTCCTTGAACTATATATACTCCCTCTCTCTCAAAATAAATCAACTTCTATAATTGTCTTAAGTTACAAATTTGACCAAATTTATAGAAACTAGCACCAATATTTATGTCACCAAATTAGTATCATCATGAAATATATTTAGATAAAGTACTTATTTGGTGTCATAGATGATGTTACTTTGTCCCATGAAATTGGTCAAATTTAAAATAGTTTGACTTTAGATCGATGATTCAAGGAATTGATTTATTTTGAGATAGAGAGGTACCACTAAGTTAGCACTGATATACTATAAAAGATCAGCTTGATGATCAGATAGAATAAGTGGAATCAAGTCACTATCGTGCAAAGATTTGCTATCGTAGATTCTTGGTACGCTGATAAGTTTTTTACTGACTACCTTGGGCATTTCTGTATGATAATTCAACGATGACATATGGTTCCCCACGCCTATCTATTATATATGTTTTTAGAATCATACTAGCTTCCTTCCTTCCTCCATTTCAAATTGTAGGCCGTTTAGTCAAATACTCAGTATGTTACATTTACGCAACAACCAAATATAAACAGAGGAAGAAGAATTCAGAACGGAGAGATTACCGAATATCGTTCTGCAAGGTCAAGTACTGCGCTTATAAGATTTTTTAAAAGTGATGTTTATTCTCGAGCACATTTTGCCTTTCTGATACGGTACCAATTCAAACGCAGTGTTTATATTCACCGATTTGCAGTCGCAGATATCAACTAGCATTTGACATTTTTGAGCAGTATAAAAACCGGAGGGACAGCGGGCAGCGGCAAGTCAAGACTTATACCTTGTTTGGTTTCAAAAAATTTTACAAAATTTTTCAGATTACCTGTCACATCGAATCTTTAGACACATGCATGAAGCATTAAATATAGATAAAAAATAAAAATAATTACACAGTTTAGACGAAATTCACGAGACGAATCTTTTAAACCTAGTTAGTCTATGATTAGATAATATTTGTCAAATAACAACGTAATTGCTAAACAGCCCCTTAGCTTTCTTGCTCGCGTTGCCGTTGATCTTAGGCGGCCATGGACCATGAGTGACGGGAGTCACCAGACGTCTGCACCCGCTTTTTTTCATATATATTGATAGTGGCACATGCACACAGATAGCAACCTTTTTATATATATATTTTGATAAGGAAATAGCAGCAGTTTTGACTAGAGCCAATGACATTATTGGTTCCACTGTCTTGACTGAATCTTGAGATAATGCAGCTAGCTAGTACTCCCTCCCGTCCTAAAAAAAATAATTTTTACTTTTCAAAGAGTTAAAAAAGTTAAAGTTTAATTAAAATTACATAAAAATATTAACATTTATGATACAAATTAAATATTATTAAATTAATTAGAATATATTTTTTATAGTAAACTTAGTTATAGCCATAAATATTGACACTATTCATTATGAATTTGGTCAAAGTAAAAGTTAGTTTGGTTGGTACAAATAATCTCATAGTTATATTTTTTTTTACGAAGGGAGCAGGGAGTATATGCTCAAGTGTGTTGACGTACGTAGGTGCCTCTGTCTTGACCAATGAGGGCCTTGTATAGATACTCCCTCCATGTTGGTGGTAAAAGAAGTCGTTTTAGACAACGACTCGGTCTCCCAAGCATAACTTTAACTTTATTTTTCTATAAAAATATTTATTTAAAAGTGATATATGTATACTTTTATAAAAGTATATTTGAAGACAAATCTATTCATATAGTTTTCACATTTCCAAACTTAATAACTTAAAAGTTATTCATGATTTATATTCCCAATGTTTGACTTAAACCTTGTCCAAAACGACTTCTTTTACCAACATGGAGGGAGTACACCCAAAAGTTAGAATTTTTTCACTCTCTTCATCACATCAATTTTTAGCCACTTACATGGAGTATTAAATGTAGGTAAAAAAATAACTAATTACACAATTTAGTTGGAAATCACGAGACGAATCTTTTGAGCCTAGTTGGTCCACGATTAGATAATATTTGTCAAATAAGACGAAAATGATACTATTCATCGAGTTTAAAAAATTTGCAAACTAAACCAGGCCGAGAACACAAAAGGCATTCCTAGTTTTTCCTTGTACCAGACGTTTACCTTTGCGTATATATGTTGGCAACTTGCATGGTACATGTTGACATCCGCCTTGTTTAGATGCTTGCTAAAGTTAAATTTTTTTTACTCTCTCCGTCACATTAAATCTATAGACGCATGTATGAAGCACTAAATGTAGGTAAAAAAATAACTAATTGTATAGTTGTCTATAATTTGCGAGACGAATCTTTTGAGTCTAATTAATCTATGATTAGACACTAATTATTAAATACAAACGAAAAGTGCTACAATAGGTCAGATTTAAAAAAAATTAGCCATCTAAACATGGCCATCGTGTTGTTTTTACTGGTCTTAGTCCTTGTTTAGTTCCCGAAATATTTTGGGAAATATAACTGTAGCGCTACTGTAGTACTTTCGTTGTTATTTAGCAATTATTGTCTGATCATGGCCTAACTAGGCTTAAAAGATTCGTCTCGTCCATTTCGTCTAAACTATATGTCGGTGTTCGGACCCGAGGGGGCCCTAGACCAACGAATAAATGCTGCGTGTCCCTTTCCTGGATGGTGATGCAAGGAGAACACACAGGGATTTATCCTGGTTCGGGCAAGAGAAGGCCCTACGTCCAGCTAGGGGGAGGAGATGTTGTATTTCCTTGCACCGAGGTGCTTGCGTAGGGGTTACAAGCTTGCGAGAGAGGGTGGTGAGCCCAGGTCTCAAAAGAGGAAAAATACAAGTCGATTGCTTGAGATGTTGATCGCTATCTGGTGCTTGGATTGTGGTCCGTTGTTCCGCTGTGGAGCCCTGGTCTCCCCTTTTATAGGGCGGGAGGTGGCCAGGACGATGGTGCCTTGAAACGATGTTTTGTCGATCCCTGTTGAAGTGGCTGTAGCGACGTGCTCTAGATATGGGAGGCCATCCCTGGACGCCATGGAGTTGTAGCGGACGAGACGCCGAAATGACACGGAGCGCCGTGCCATGCCGTCCTTCTGTCCCTGTTGTGTTATGTTAGGCGTCGAGGCCGGGTCGAGGCCGAGTCGAGGCCGGGTCGAGGCTGATCGGATAAGTCCGAATCCCTGGAATCGCGGCGTACGGATTTTGTCGTATCCTCCCTCGAGGGTTAATAGTGATGCATAGGGTGAGGTACGGTGGGCACAGTGACGTTTTTCACCTCCCATCACGGGATGGGCGGTAAAACAGTGTGGACTGACACTGGTATTGTTCCCACGTCGACCCAGACTGTGGCCATGCCGGTAGCTGGTAGTTGGTGGTTGTATTAAATGCCATGACTTTTGTCCCGTGGTAGGTGGAGAAAGAGGGGATCGAGCGCCTCGACCTGGGCTTACGCGAGTCGGAGCGCTCCCGGTAGGCGATCGAGCCTCGTGCGGGTCGGAGCGCGGTCGAGGCCTCCCGTCGAGGGGGCCTCGTACGAGTCGGAGACGAGATGCGGTCGAGGCATTCCGTCGAGCTAGCCTCGTACGAGACGGACCTGTCACGCGTTCTGAAGTAGGCTGTGTTTTGTCGTGGCTTAGTCGTTTTAATTTTTATTGTCGTTAAATGTGGGTACCCCTATATTATTGGTACCGACACTATATAATTATTTTTATTTTTTATCTATATTTAATGCTTCATGTATGTATCTAAAAATTTAATGCTTCATGTATGTATGCCCTGTTCGGCAGGCTGTTTTCTGGCTTATAAGCCGGCTATGGCTTATTTGTTGTGAAAGAAAAACATTGTTCCACGGCTGATAAGCCGTACTGATAAGCTCAGCCGAACAGGAGGTAGGAACTTGTGTCGTAGGCTTTGGATTGTTCTACAAGGAGATTATTCTGCACTAGGTACTCCTCTGCTGTACTCCCTCCGTCCCACAAATAATTGCATGTTTTTGACTTCTACACTTCTTGTTTGACTGTTCGTCTTATTTAAAAAATTTTAATAATTATTATTTGTTTTGTTACGACTTATTCAATCATTAGAGATATTTTCATAATGTTTTATTTCTTTTATTATTTGCATCAAAAATTTAAATAAGACGAATGGTCAAACAAGAAGTGTAGAAGTCAAAAATATGCAATTATTCGTGGGACGGAGGGAGTACTCGTGAGATGACGATGTGTGCAGGTTCATGATTGGGCAGGAGTTGAGGCCTTGTATAGATGGCAAAAAATTTGTCTGAAAAGTACTGGGGCACTCTCGTTTATATTTAATAATTATTATCTTATCATGGTGTAAGTAGGTTTAAAAGATTCGTCTCCTAAATTACAGATAAACTGTATAATTAATTATTTTTTTATCTATATTTAATGCTTCACGCATGTGTGTAAAAATTTGATGGGATAGAAAATCTTGAAAAGTTTTCAACTTTTCGTGCCATCTAAACAAGGCCTGAGGAGCGATTTCGGTTTTGCTAGTAGAAGCGAGAAGCACAGCGGCTTGTTTAGATGCACATGAAAAGTTAGAATTTTTTCGCTCTCTCTATCACATTAATCTTTTGACCCATGCATGAAGTAGTAAATGTAGGTAAAAATAATAACTAATTATACAGTTTAGTTGGAAATCACGAGATGAATCTTTTGAGCCTAGTTGGTTCACGATTGGACAATATTTATCAAATAAGATAAAAATGGTATTATTTATCGGATTGAAATTTTTTCAGCATCTAATCGAGGCCTAGTATTATGGATGCTCCTGCTGCCTCCCTGAATTGACCGACCACATGGATCGGTTGCTGATGGGGTGACGCTGAGTCGCTGACACTGACAGCAGGAGTGACAGCAGCCCCCTGCGACGAATTTTAGGGCATGTTTGGTTTGGATGTTAAAGTTTAATAAACACGGTAACATTTTCGTTTTATTTAACAAAAAGTTTTTAATTTTAGACTAATTAGGTTTAATAGATTCGTCTCGTAAATTACTCTTAATCTATATCGACATGTATGCAATTAGTCTACATTTAGTACTCTATGCATTTGCTGCAACATTGATGCGATGGGTGTTAAACTTTAACATGTCCAAACCAAACAGACCCTTAGGGCATGTTTAGATGGTAAAAAGAGAAAAAAAAATTGTGCAGTACCTGTTACATCGAATTTTTGGACGCATACATGGAGCATTAAATGTAGATAAAAAAATAGTAACTAATTGCACAATTTATCGGTAAATATTGAGACAAATCTTTTAAGTCTAGTTAGTTCATAATTAGATAAATTTTAATAAATAATAACGAAAAGTACTACCGAAATAAAAAAAAAATTTTTGCCATCTAAACATACCTAGTACGCAGGAACAGGCATTTTTGGGTCGCATCCCACAATGACAAAAAAGACAAGCGCCTCGAGCGGTGGAGCCTCCTCCCTCCTGGTGGTGGCAGCTTTGGCTGTCTGCACTGGGTACTGATCCCATTCGGTACCCATCTTCCGGTGCTATTTTATAGTAAAAAAACCCTAGGCGTTATTTAGTTACCAAACTTTGAGGTCAAAATCTGTATAGTAAATGTCCCGTCACACTATAGCAATTTTATTTTTATTTGGTAATAATTATTTAAATATTGATTAATTAGGCTCAAAATGTTCGTCTCGCAAAGTACAACAAAACTGTACAATTAGTTTTTGATTTCATCTACATTTAGTACTCTATATATGTGCCGATATTTTGATGTAACAGGGAATCTTCTTTTTTATAGTGAAATTTGAGGTGAATTTGGGTATCTAAACGAGCCCCTACACCGCTAAATGCTACGCTGGCTGCCTTTCCACGGCAAATATAGCGACACGGAGAGATGTCGTTCGTCTGTCAGAGGGCTTGTTTAGTTGGTGAAAAAGTTTGGATTTGGCTACTGTAGCATTTTTCGTTTTATTTGGTAATTTGTGTACAATCATAGACTAATTATGCTCAAAAGATTTGTCTCGTGATTTACAACTAAACTGTGTAATTAGTTTTTTCTTTCGTCTACATTTAGTACTCCATGCATGTGCCGTAAGATTTGATATGATAGGTACTGTAACATTTTTTAGGTTCACTTTTTTGAACTAAACAGGCTCAGAGCATGAAGGGAGAGAGAAGGGAATCTAGCGGCGGACCCCACGGCTTCAATCAAAAAAATGTTATAAGTCGCAAATCAAAGAACCAAATTAAATTCCGATTGTACTATTAAATTCATTTCAATAAATACTTCAAAACAAGATGTCACATGGATATATTTAGATAAAGTGATAAGTAGGCCCCACAGTGGATAGAGGATTATACAGAGGATGGATGGATGCGGAAAAACTATAAATTTTGTGGTGACTAAGATAAAATATTTCTGTTAGAGGATGAATATAGAGGTCCATGAGTGCGGATAGTCTTATGCTGTCGCTGGTGGTGGCAGCTTATGCTGTTGCTGTTCAACACAGCCGAACGCCCCCAATTCTTGCATGGTACCAGTGGGTGCACTACAGCCGCATAATTTAGAGGGTGTTTGGTTTGGGGTGTTAAAGTTTAACAAACACTGTAGCACTTTCGTCTTATTTGACAAAAAGTTTCTAATTTTGGATTAATTAGGCTTAATAGATTCGTCTCGTAAATTATTCCTAATCTGTGCCGACATGCATTTGAGCATTTAGTACTCCATGCATTTGAGGGAACATTGATGTGATGGGTGTTAAACTTTAACGAAACGTAACCATACAGAGCCTTATTAACCAATTCTTTTCTATCCGTTTCGGCGTTTTCCGTCATGAGAATCACCTTTGCCACCGGATATTTTTCCCTTCTCCGAACATGGCTTCCGCGGGCCCATGTCTATTAGGAATTTCCCGACGCGACACCGTGGCTGTTGACCTCATCCACGTATGCAGCTGGTGTCCACATCACATTTATCAGCATCCTCGTAGGGTGTAAGAACTGCCTGCAGAACCACCAAGTGCTTTGTCTGACAAAAACTCAAAGCACTCACCGTCGCTTGCATTGGAGCAAGGCAGCACAGGCTCGCCACGAGTTTTCAAGGGACTATAGTGCCCAAAGACAACACTTGCGGGCCACAGGCCACTTCCATGTCAGAGGAGAGCACTGATGAGATACAGGCCCGATCTTTCGAGAGGTAACCGGTAAGTTCGACTTGTGGAGATCTCGACGTTGGCGATCCGGCTTCAAATCATACACGATTCGAACCCTGCAACCGTTACACCATTGCTCCGTTGGTTATCAACCAAGCACAACTTGATTGACCTCGCCAAGAAGGCTTTTCCTGCAAGCGAATCGAAGAACACAAGCAAGAAGGTAAAAACACGCAATCTGAAATTGCAAATATGAATGATGCGAATATCAATAGGGTTCAAGAACTCGGTTCCAAAGGACTAATTGACACAGTGGAGGAGATCAAGAACAGGGCCCTGGATCACTGTAAAAGGATTTGTCACCACAATTACAATGAACGATTCAGTTTCTCGATGGAAAACTAAACTATAAACAAAACCTAATTGTCTAACAGCGGTGGCGGCTGTGTTTATAGTCTAAGACTTGACCTAGGGTTGAGGACGGCCAGGGGTTGGACGCCCACAACTTGGGCTTAAGGCCCGACACGATACATGGCCAAGTTGGCCTAAATAGGTGACGCAGCACCTTGTCGTGATCACACAGAATGATTCACGAACCTTCTGGAGCTGGGACCAGATCCAAAATGACGGCGTCGTCGTCCCCTTTCCAACGCATCCAAGAACGCCCCGTTTCGATGTCGTATGCGAGAGTTATGACCAAAACAGTGACGACGTGTCTGCTGAATCCGAGGGTGACGTGGCAGCTGAGTTGGGGACGAATTGCAACTTGGGGAAGACCATAGCGTCGGTGTGTCCAGCGTGGCGATGTCCTCATCATCCTCCCCTTCTTGAATTGGAGTCGTCCTCGACTCCATCTTGGCGATGTCCTCATCATCCCCTCCTAGAATTGGAGTCGCCCTCGACTTCATCCCATCATCAACGAACTCCTGCAAAAGGTTAGTGACAGCAGGCAATGCACCAGACATAATAGGTTGACAAAACATAGTATAACATGGTGCATCAGGATTATCACATAACTCAGTAGTAACAGAAGTTGTAGCAAGAAAAGTACCTCCTTTTAACTTAATCCTATTATTTTTAGCAATATCAGTTGGAGGTTTATTTTTAATCTCTTTAGCAGGTTTAATAATTTCTATAGGAGACAAAGGCAGCAATGTAATTTTCTTATCCTTATGTACGATTGTGTATGTATTTGTTCTACCATGGTGTATAGCATCATTATCAAATTCCCATGGACGACCTAACAAAATAGAACAAGCTTGCATAGGAACAACATCAAAATCAGCAGTATCATGATAAGAACCTGTGAAAAAGCTAATACGTGCTGATTTAGTTACCTTAGTTTTACCACTATTATTGAACCATTGAAGTTTATATGGATACGAATGTTGTCGTGTGGTCAAGCCAAACTTCTCAACCAAATCTGAACTCACCAAGTTATTGCAACTTCCGCTATCAATAATAGTGAGAACACGACAACCCTGCACAATGAAATACATGTGGAACAAATTGTTTCGTTGGATCTTCATCTCGTCTTCATGTCCCACACGTGTACTTAACACACGCTGCACAAGAAGGCTAGGGTAATCCGCGGCAGCAGCCACAAAGTCAATGATGATAGCCTCCTTGTCTTGATCACCCTCGGTGGAATCTGCATCAATGTTAGCAGCAAGGGCTAAATCATCTTCAACATCACTAGTACTTACATATCCATCCTCGGTAGCAATGAAAGCACGACGACTAGGGCAATCCTTCATGACATGGCCCATGCCTTTGCATCGGTGGCAAATGATTTTAGTGCTGGACGAGGAGGAGCTAGTAGAAACACCTAGAGTGGCACCTTTCTTCTGCACATCAGACAATTTACTTACCCCATGTGGTGCAACAGAAAGCTTGGGCGTCTCCGGCTCAGAGCGCTGCTGAAAATTCCTTCCATTGTTAGACCTGAAAGGATGGTGTTGTTTGCGGCCCTGTACTTCACGTTCTGCCTTAATAGCAAGATGATACAATTGGGAAAAATTACGACATTCTTTGTAATCAAGTATGTTCTGGATATCATGGTTTAGACCACCAAAAAATCTAGCACTAGCATCATGATCATCTTCATTTATACCACAACGGGCTAAACCAATAAGCAATTCTTGATAGTAAGCTTCAACTCCTTTATCACCTTGTTTTAAAGTTTGCAGTTTCAAACGTAAATCACGTTGGTAATAAGGAGGAACAAAATGAGATTTCATACGTTGCTTTAAAGCATTCCAAGTTTGAGACACAGCAGCAGCATTATTAGCATTGCAAAGATCACTCCACCAGAACAAAGCAAAATTAGTAAACTCACTAGTAGCAAATCTAACTCTATGCTCAGCAGGAACATTATGAGAATCAAATTTTTGTTGAACAGCAAGTTCCCAATCTAAATAAGCCTCTGGATCAACATTACCAGTAAAAGGAGGAATGCTAAATTTAACTTTAGCAAAAGGATCGTTATTACCATGATTATTATATCCTATACCGCGACGGTTGAAGTTGAGGCGGCGACGGGCATAACCGTCAGCATTCACATCCGCATCGTCATCACCAAAATCATCTGCATCGTCATCAATAGCACGATGAGGTGGAGGACGTTGCTCGAGTTGTTCAATGTGGGTGACCAGATTGTTCACATTGCGCGTCAGCTCGGTCATAAGATTGCGTTGTTCAGTCATGAACGTTGTAAGCTCGCCCTTGGACACGCAATCATTGAAGTCCGTCGAAGATCCTGCCATGGTTAGAAGATAGAAAAAGACAACACCAAAGTATTATCCCTATCGACTAAAAGGAACCAAGTGGTGGTGGTGGTGAAAGTGGAATGCAAAATCACAAGCGGCGTACCACCGTCTTGCCTGTATTCTTACCAACGCCAAACAAGAGCAAAACCAACGTGGCGAAGTAATCTGTTGTTGAGCGTGGGTAACAGTTGCAAGATGAACCTGTGCTGACAGAAGAATATGTGGAGCTATGGGTAGGCACATAATATGACAGCAAGGATTAGCAATTAACGAATACAGATTAGCGATTGTTCAATCCGGATCCAAAGTACAACTCACAGCTGCTGGCTAAGACGTGTCGAGACGTAGCGCAACAAGGTGAAAACAAAGGATGATGGAAAGAATGCACAGAACAAGCAAATAACCAGATTTTTCCTTTTTCCTGAATTTTTCCCTGATTTTCCAAAAAGGCACTAGTAGGAATCAAACTTTTTTATTTTTTCACTATTTTTTTTTATATTTTTCTCTGAACAAGGATCACAAAAGATGCAACCACAAAAATTGGCACCTACAACTGAGGTGGGATGTGGTCTATAGAAAAACAGCACGTTCTCTGAAAAGCGTGCAAAAGCTTTGATAATTTTTTCTTTATTTTCCTGATTTTTTGGCAATTTTGACGAAACCAAATAGGGCGAAGCCGAGTTTGGGTCGGCTCCAAATGGAGTCAAGAAGCTGCTGTAAAAATTTCAGATTTTTCTGATAAACGAGCGAAAAGTTATGCCTGTTTTGCCGAAGGTATCTCAAGTTGTGTTTTCCGGAAGGCACAACACGGCAGCGGCAGTTAGGGCAAAGCGTCCCTAAACTCCAACACCGATCACAAGATCGTCCCTGTGACTCCAACAGCGACAGTAGGTATTTGCCTGATGATGTAAGGAGGGCTGCGATGCAGGCAAAATAAGAGCGGCTTGCAACCTATCTAGGGTTTGCGCGGCGACGAGAAGTTACACAAGGCGGCTAGCGGGGGCAAGTCGAGTAATGTGGTGGCTTCGACTTGTTGTTTAGGAACGGTGGATGGGATAGCGGCAGAAAACAAAAATCACAGCAATGGGCGATTGAACTACGACCACGAACACAATCCTAAACCATCAACAAGACTCGACCACGGACACAAACTCAACAACGCGAATCTGAAACGAAATTGCAAAGGCACAAAAGATGATAGGACAGCGGAAATTGAAATATTTTTTTGGGCTTTTTCTGGACTCTAGGTAATGAACAAATATGAATCTAAGGCAAACGAGAATATACCTCGCGGTAAACCTAAAATCTTTGATACCAATTGATGAGATACAGGCCCGATCTTCCGAGAGGTAACCGGTAAGTTCGACTTGTGGAGATCTCGACGTTGGCGATCCGGCTTTAAATCATACACGATTCGAACCCTACAACCGTTACACCATTGCTCCGTTGGTTATCAACCAAGCACAACTTGATTGACCTCGCCAAGAAGGCTTTTCCTGCAAGCGAATCGAAGAACACAAGCAAGAAGGTAAAAACACGCAATCTGAAATTGCAAATATGAATGATGCGAATATCAATAGGGTTCAAGAACTCGGTTCCAAAGGACTAATCGACACAGTGGAGGAGATCAAGAACAGGGCCCTGGATCACTGTAAAAGGATTTGTCACCACAGTTACAATGAACGATTCAGTTTCTCGATGGAAAACTAAACTCTAAACAAAACCCAATTGTCTAACAGCGGCGACGGCTGTGTTTATAGTCTAAGACTCGACCTAGGGTTGAGGACGGCCAGGGGGGCTTAAGGCCCGACACGATACATGGCCAAGTTGGCCCAAATAGGTGATGCAGCACCTTGTCGTGGTCACACAGAATGATTCACGAACCTTCTGGAGCTGGGACCAGATCCAAAACGACGGCGTCGTCGTCCCTTTCCAACGCATCCAAGAACGCCCCGTTTCGATGTCCTATGCGAGAGTTATGACCAAAACAGTGACGACGTGTCTGCTGAATCTGAGGGTGACGTGGCAGCTGAGTTGGGGACGAATTGCAACTTGGGGAAGACCATAGCGTCGGTGTGTCCAGCGTGGCGATGTCCTCATCAAGCACGCTCTTGGTTGAGGAAATTGATAGCTAGACATTGCTCTACATGGCCTATTACTTTTTTCTGAGGCTAACGCTACTGTTAGCCTACGTTGCTACTGCCCTTATATGCTTACTCTCGGCACTCGCGCGAGTAGTCGCAAGGCGTCCTATTGATCTGAGCTCACGTGGACGTAGCCCCACTTGCCAGGTACTTAGGTTTTTGTGCCTATAAGAGCAAGGATAATAAGCTCGCCGGCAGCGAGCTGCTAGCTAGCTGCAATACTAGTTACAGTAGGCTTGTATACTAAGCAAGCTTATAGGTTGGCCGCAAGAAATAAATAGCAGCAGTGAAAAAGACGCATAGGATTGGGAGAGAGGGTGGAAAAGTTATCTTTTCTAATGGCTTGTGCTCGTAGCTGGGGCTATTAAGTTACAATTCGCTTTCTTCTCTCTCCTTAATTATATCACCTCCACATAGGATTTTGATGACATAGATGATCTTGTAGCTCACTGAGTAGGACTTATTATACTTGCTCTGAAAATTTTTCACTCGTACTATAGGAGAAATGAGAAGGTCGTTTGAGGCTATGTTTGCTTCACCTGTTGAAAGTGTTTCTGCTGCCAAAAATCTAGAATGCCAACCAAATGGATGCAACCATAAGCTGTTTTTTCAAAAGCAGATGCTTTCATGTAGTACTCTCTTTTTGGTTTTCGGCTTTCTACTTTTCTAAAGTGGGAAAAGTAGAGAGACATTCCATATTTGTTTCAAAAAGAGAGGGTAAGCTTAACAGTTATTTTAGCCAAACAATTGGTAACTTTTTCCACAACACATAGCTCACATCAACTTTTTTAGATCTCATAACTTACAACTGTACCAAATAGACCCTGAATAAGATCCACCAAGAGAGTCTCCCACGAACATATACACATGAGTAATTAGAGTGCAACCACCACTGATTGGAAGATAGAGTTCTCTCGGCTTCTATGCTCATTTCCCTGTGCTTGCAAGCTGGTTGACCTACTATGCCTACGGACCAGCCGCCGGGAGAGCCTATCGCCATCTTCTACAGCTTTCATACATGTGCTGCAACGGCAATCGTTGAATTCAACATTGTTCCTGGATAAGCTTCGGAATTCGGAACCGGCCGGGCGATCTATCAATCTCGTAGTTGCCATAAGCATAAACAACTGCTTAGATAGAGCTAGAGGCAGAGTCATGGACGGTGGCACAACACACCACGTCATCGCATGAAAATATAAGTAAACCGAGCTTATTGTTTCTTTTGACCTACTACTATATGCTACCTTGTTACCCACGGTAGTAAAAAAACAAAAAATAGGTATCTATCTAGGGTGGCTAAGCTTGATCCATCCGCGGTAGTCACTTTCATTCGGAGGAGCACCGCTACACAGTACAAACATTTGTTGAGTGAGCAGGCTTCGAGCAACCAACCTACTTGTCGAGTCTTCCAAGTGAATGGTTATCTTTCTTCTTTTTTTTTCACATCGCTGTCCATGTCAAAAGCCTCATAACGTCGTCATGAAATGGACGTAACAATGCACGTAGTACCTCTCGACCCTACCGTGTCATTTGGAAGCACTGCGTCTTCTAGGCCGTGAAATGGACACGCCAATAGCCCCTTGGAACAGTGAAGGAAAAAAGGCTAGCATATTCGTCCCCTTTTATATTATATATATAGTATTTCCTTTCGCACCCAACTATAGTTGTTCTCCAACAAATATAGAAGTTTCGATCAATTTTTAATCTCTACTAGAGAGATAGGAGTACTACTTTCTAGTTCAATTATTTCGTGACATGACATCTAGTCTTGTCTATGCTCGTATGTTGGCCACTGTTTATACGATCCGGTGATGTGTGCATGTGCTTTGATTTGTTTCACCCTTTATTTATGTTTTGCTCATGTCAAGAGATAACTCGTATGGCTTTCTAAGCCCTTGTTTAGTTCCTAAAATATTTTACAAAATATTTCAGATTTCCGTCACATCGAATCTTTGACACATGCATAAAGCATTAAATATAGATAAAAAATAAAACTAATTACACAGTTTAGTTGTAAATCACGAGACGAATCTTTTAAGCCTAATTAGTCCATGATCAGACAATAATTACCAAATAACAACGAAAGTGTTACAGTAGCGCTACAGTTATATTTTGCAAAATATTTTGGAAACTAAACAAGGGCTAAATAAAAGAAAAAATGTTGCATTGAACAAAGAAAAAATATTCTCACTTAAATAAAGAAAAATGTCATACGCATATATATATATATATATATAAATAATTTCTTATTTTGGGTTGTGCATGAAAAATACTAAATAAAATAAACGATTTCAATATTTGAATAAATTTATTAGATAAGTTAAGTTGTTGCTAATTTAAATATAGAAAATTATGGTTTTAAACTTTTTCATATTAATTTGATAATGTGGTGTTTGTGTGATGCTTGTCTTTGGTGTTGGTGAGTGCTATTATTTTCAAAATATTATAGGACGACGTTTACTTTTCATCGGAAAACTTTTTGATATTTTCTGGATTTAAAATTTCAATTTCCGTGAGCTTAATCTTTTTCCTTGATCTCTTCATCAATCTTTTCATGAGTCCAAACTCATTTGGTTGAGTTCCTTATCTCCCCAAGAGTCTCTAGGATTTTTCCCGTGATTTTTCAGAGCTCCGGGCTATTTTTCGCGGCTAAAAAGATCATTTTAGATTTTCTAGAATTATTTTTATTCGTAGAATTAAAAATAATCCCGAAATTAAGAAATTCCGAAAAGTTTCCAAACCCTATGACTATATATATGCCGGCGTAGCCCTCGACGCCCTGGTTTCAGAAGTACAACCCTTATCGCGAGCCGTCGCTCGTAGCTCCCTTCACATCTCGCCGTATTTTAAATATCCATATATACATGTATACGTTTATGCAAGTGCTTTCACGAGACCAACTCGTAAACAGCTCAACTAGCTAGCTAATGCCAGGACCGTACTTGCTCAGTTTGGACTCAGCCGAGCGAAGAGGCCGCACGTCAGGCAGACTAGGAAGCCAAGTTCAACTCGATGTCGATCCTAAATCACATCCAACTCGATGATCTGCTAGCCTATATATAGAAAGGCCGCATCCTCGTCTCGTTTCTTTTTCTCAACAGAATAGATTGACTTCTATTCCTGCCCTAGATCGCGTCTGTCCAGCCGCCGGTGAAGAAACTGATGCACGATGGGATCCGTAGCTTCGTCCCCCTCCCCAGGTATGCAGATTGCAGACACTAGTATGTCAGCGCAGTATACGCGAGTCGTAGACGCAGGCACGCAGCAGCGACTCGTCCTCTCAACTCCGCGCGACGACGCTTCGACTGCAAGTTGCGGAGTCGGCACTCGGCAAGCGTGGGACTTCCTTTGATCCTCTTTCCCCTCATCCTCATATCCTCTTTCCTCTGCATACGACTGCGACTATTCCACTCTGCGAGTCGCCGGCGGGCGGCAGCCGGCCAGTACGTGATTCGCATAGGTACGAATCTCTCTTTCCTATCTCCTATGATCGCTAATTCCCTATTCCCTAATCATGTACAGCCCACCACTAAAGTTAATCAGTGATTCAGATTTCAGAGGCCTGGAGGACGGACATCATTTGGGATTTCAGATTTGCAAATTGCAATCTGCTAGGACTCTCTAAGACCTAAGGTAGTGTATAATTGTTTAATCTTTGTGAATTTTCTCTTGGTATAAAAAGGTCTAAAATTTTATTTTCATTCTAGGTCGAAATATACTCAGGACCGGCCCTGGTTGTTTACCATCTGCTCCTCCTCCGTGGTACTTCGCCTCTGGACATTTGTGAGTTTGGGTTCAGTTTATTAGAGAGGGACGATGTGCCACGGGTGAACCTCTGATTCCGTCATGTCGTGATGTGTAGAGCTCGGGTGCTCAGGCTGCATGTATTTTGGCACTTGTTTCTTGAGCTAGACGACCTGCCTTTGAGCCTCTCGTTTCTCAGCACGTGACGAAGCTAGACAATCACAGTACGTATCTACTTCTTTTATTTTTTTATCCTCTGATGTTTTGTTTCGTTTGAATTCCGTTTTACTTCGTTCCAGTCGCGTTAGATTCGTGTCGTCGTGCTCAATGCAGTAGTGGCATTGTTTATCATGTCATTTAGTTATGAATTTATTGATTGAAATACTAATTTGATTAATAATTATTTAATAGTTTTTTTTAGTTAAAATCAACATAGGGTTGTAATTCCGTTTTTGTTCATGTTGTGTTGCGACCATGCTGATATAAGCTACGTGTTAGCAAAGTTGTTTACCTTGTCACATGTTAGTGAATTATAAATTGCATTAATACGATTAATGTCTAATCAATGTTCTTTTCAATTAAAAGTAATTTAGATTTATCTCTAGTCTTTTATAATTAAAATGTTAACTTGATTAACACCAATCTTAATTTGTCTTTATCAATTATAATATGTTTAGTTAAACGTGAAACATGTAATTAATTTGGTTAATATTTATTTAATAACTTATTGAATTCAAAAGTAACTTAGGTATATACGTTGATCTTTTATAACCAAATCATAATACTAACTTAAATGTTTTGAGTTTATAATTTTAATATTAAATTGATTATTGTTAACGCAACCTAGTTTTTCAAATAAGATGAGCTTTGGACCATGACGATTGCTAACTACATTAATGGAAATATGAATGCCTTTTTAAATCATATTTTGCTTAGCTTAAGCATGCTACAGACATAACATTTATATATAACTCATTCAATTGCTTTCACATATACTTTTCCTTTTGCAAAGATAAAGTTAATAAACTTGATTAAATTATACAACATTGTTTATAAATAAAATAAGAGTAGCTCCAACTTAGGTTTATACATGAGACTTTTCATGAATCAATATTAATATGATTAATATCAACCTAAATGCCTTCTTAAATATGACTTACCTAGATCAACCATGAAACATATAATAATTCAATTAACTATTCTCACATGTTTTATGTTTTCTAAACTATGAGTGTTCAAATGACTTAGATGATATAATTATTTATAATTAAAATATGACTAAGATTATGCTCTGACTTTTATAAATTGGTTATTGGTTAATTTAACTCTAGGTTACTTCTCTAAAATGTCCATCATCTTACCATGACTAAAATACATCAAGCTTACAGTCTATCTTCTCCGTTTTGTCGTAAGTACCTTGTTGGACGTGTCCTCTTTTACGATAGCTCCGTTCTCAGGCGTTGATATGCTCTCGCGATCATAGGATTGAGCCATGCCGATTAGTATGCTCTTTTCAAAGTTTCACTTGTGATTGGTGTTTTGTTCTTAGATGTGTTTGTTGTCTGTTTGTGTTGCTTGGTTGCTACGAGTAGAGGAAGCGTGGTTCGTTAGCACTGAAGACTAGGAGCTGAGGACCGACAATCGAAGCAAAAGTTGGAGACCAGAAGATAGAAGTTGAAGATTCTGAGCAACTTAACCTTGGGAAAAAGGCAAGTATAACATGGGACTATCCTTGTTGTCCTATTCACTGAAATTATCATACATATGCATGTGTCCTCTTTGACAACCATAGAGATTATAACTTAGCTTTTGATATCTTGATTCCTTGTCAACCTTGGGTATGCATTTGGGTAGCTACTGCTAGAGCTTAATTATGAACAATGATCTTGTAATTTGACTAATGGATTATGCAATCAACCAATTAAGATGATTTTATTACTGTTGAAAGGGGGCTAGAGCATGTGGGTTATTTTGATGCTCTAGTTACTCTCCGTAAGGACTTACCTGTAAGTGATAACCGGGATTGACAGTACAGCTGTGAGGGCTATATGGCTCTGGCTCTAGTTGTTCAAGAGACCTTTTCTAGCTTGTTAGTGGTTACCTTAAATGGCGTAAGAATGGCTTGCCACGTTAGGTGTAGGGCGAGCCCCTGTCCTTAGTGTGTATAGGCTGCGGTTGTTGTGCCACTGGGAAGGGGGGGTTCTACATCTGCCTGCCGAGTGAATCTAATGGCCCTAACTTGCTAGACGAACTTTTGAATGGCTTTATATGGTTTCTTGTGCTTAGAGATTCATGACCCCTTAGCATATGGAAATCATGACTCACAGTGAAAGTGTACACCTCTGCGTAGAGTTTAATAAACTGGTATACTAGTCGTGCTCACGGATACGAGCGGCCTTGGGGATTCTTACAGAATAGTTGATCACCATTGTTATATCATGTTTAATTAATGTTGTTATTATTATGCTCATGTTAATGCTATTCATTATCCTTATTACAATTGATCATTGGTTCATTAATGAGAATTGGAATACCTTGATGCTACTCAATTGCTAAATTACATGATGAATAAAAGCTAAATGCAGTCAAACAGTGTCTAGCCTTTTTGAGCCTCATGAACCCTGTGTTATACTTGTTGAGTTCGACATGGACTCACTCTTACTATTTCCTCCACACTTCAGTGTGTAGTAAGATGCTACTCGAAAGAAGGACAAAGGTGTAGTGGAGTTTCCAGAAGACTAGTAGAAGTGCTAGGCATATGTTACCCCCAGTCAGCCGTCCCTGAGAAGAATAGAGCCTGAAGTTTAGTCACCGTTCCGCGATACTCTGATGTAAGTGTTAAAATAGCTATGTATACGTTATATAATAACATTGTTTCTGATATTTTTCATTCTGACATATGTGTGGACTTCCTAGGCACACGTATGATTAGCCTAGTTTTGTTCTTTAGAAAACCGGGTATGACAGTAATTTCTTTTATATAGTGTGGCCTACACAAAAGCAAAAATTAAGCCGAGTTTGAACTGATTTGTAGCTCGGTAGTTAAATGAAGTTAAAGAAAAGGTGTTTGTCTAGACGGTAAAATTGGACCCGACCTAATAACCCAAAAAATTTTGAACTACTTGTACACATATCTAGATCGCCTTAGAAAAAGAGATAATCCACTTAACGAAACTTATTTGACTCCTACAAATGATGACTTTCCATGCTTTGGTTGGGGTTGTGTTTGTGTCCCGAAAATTCCAATTTCCAAGTATCCAAAAAGGTCAAAAATCGGGCTGAATAGATAATGGAATTAAATGGATTCGATGGAAGGGCTCCGAATTGCGTGTCTCATACGTACGTTGAAACGGAATAATACAAATATCGATAGACAAGCACATTCACGTGTAACGTATAATAGTCCATATCGAGTCGCCTGCCTACTGTGGCAGACAGACAGAAGCAGTCAGCACAAGACCACAAGTCCAGTGCTAGCTAGGTCGTCCTCGTCCGATCCATGCAATGCAATACAGTGCGGTGCCACTGGGGGAACTGCCTTTGAAGACTATCCGCACTTGTGGTACTCTAAATTCATCCTCTAAAAGATCTAGTCATCAAGATTCTCTCCTCTAAACTTATTTCTCCCGCACCCATCCATACTTTATATTCATCCTCTAAACCCAACTACCAGCTGGTGGGGGTCCATATGTCATACTCTATTTTCCCTCCCTTCCCTTTTCTCCTCTCTCTCCTATCTCCCACACGCGCCGCACACTCCCCTACCCTCTCCCATCTCTCCTGCTTGGCCATCTCGCCCGCTCGGCGCGGAGACCTGCACGACGGCGAGCTCCACCGGCGGCCGGCCGCGCCACCCGCTTCCTGCTCCCTCCACCTCCATCCGTGGCGGCGGCCCTCGCCACCCGGTCCCACGGCGGCGCCCCTCCTCCCCGGCACCGGAGGAACAACAGCTGAGGAGGAGGCCGTGTGCGCGCACGGGAGCGGCGGCGCTCCTCTTGGTCGGTGGCGTTCCTTTCCCGGATGGCTGGTGGTGTTCCTCCCTCTCCTGGCGGCGCAGCGCGTCGAGGTCGCCGTGGGCTGGCAGGCGAGCCCCTCTGCTTCACGCGTGAGAGCAGGGGCGGCGCACCATGAGATGGTTGGGTGGTGGATGGATCTGCGTCGGAGGAGGAGCAGAGTAGTCCGACGGCGTCGGAGGAGGAGCGGAGTGATCGTCCTCGATCTGCCACTGACTAGAGCTCCGCCGCCGTGAGATTCGAGGTCCACCTCCACTGGCATGGAGCTGCTCGACCACGGCGCCTTCCTCGCGCGCATGGCGGAGCGGTGCGGGGGCGGGGACGCGACGCCGGGGCGGCTTCTCTCTCTCCTCCTCGACGGTTGCGAGGTGGGGCCGGCGCGAGCAGTAGCGGACGTCCGCTATTCCCCCACATTTGGCGGGCGAGAGCGCATCGCGGATGACATACAAGTCCCCGCTGCAGCAAATTTCAGCCTCTAAATCGTCGTAGCGGATGGGATACAGGTCCCAGTGCAGATAGTCTAACGCTGGCGGCCTTCTAGGACCTCTCTCTACTCTACAGTACACTCTTAGGCCTGGCTAGGCCTTGGGCTGGGCATGGGTCGCCCTTGTATGCTCGTGACCTTGTCAGCAGCCTCTCCACCACGGCGCAAGAGAAGAAGGGGAACCGATCGGGAGCCGGTCGCCGCCCGAACTGAAATTGGGCCCACCAGTCAGTGCCACGCCACGCAGTTCCCGATAAGTCTGGGCAAAATACCCGATACCCATTACCCATACCCAAATTACCAAAACTCGGACCCGAATTACCTGAACCCGAGGTATCCGATCCCAAATTTGGATAGCGATTTTGATTACCTTAAATTAGTTTGGGTAATTCGAGTAATATCCCCCGGTACCCAAACTACCCAAAGATTTATTTTTGTCTTTGTATTTATCATATATTGTTAGTTGAACACTTTCACTTGTCACTTTATCAGAATATAATTCTATCTATTTGAACGAGTGACTGTAATATATTATTCTCTGCAAATTGCTGTTGAAATTCTATACAAATTGCTGCTGAAATTATGTATAGATCGCTACTGAAATTTAATGTAGTTTGTTGTTTTCCGTAAATTTAAGTATATCGGGTAATACCTGAACCCGAATCCGAATTATTGGGTATCTAAATTTACAAGTAGTGTTTTTAGACAAAAATCAGGTAGCAGTTTTTATTACTCAAATTTTAAATTATCCAAATTACGTGAACTGAAAAAATCAGATAACCCGAAAGCCCAACCTTACCCGATCCCCTCTCTCTCTCTCCCCATCTCCTTCCACTCCCTCCACCATCTCCCCAAATCCATCCCATTTCCGCCGCCGCCGCCGCCTTCCTCGAACCTTCGTCGCTCCCCGCCCCGCCCAGCCGCGTCCCTACAAAGCCAGCCAGCCAGCCGCTAAACCCTCCTCGTCCTCGTCCTCATTCACTTCCGCAACTCCGCCGCCGCCGCCATGGGCTCCTCCTACGACCCCTCCCCGTCGCCGGGCGCCGACGACCTCCTCCTCTACCTCTCCGACCTCGGCCCCACCTCGCCCTCCGCCTACCTCGACCCCTCCTCGCCCTCCGACTACCTCGACCTCCCGCCCACCCCGCAGCCGCAGCCGGGGAACATAGGCCCCGCGCAGGACATGCTGCTCCCCTACATCTCCAGCATGCTCATGGAGGACGACATCGATGACACCTTCTTCTGCGACTACCCGGACAACCCCGCGCTCCTCCAGGCGCAGCAGTCCTTCCTCGACGCCCTCTCCGACGACGCCTCCTCCCCGACCACCACCACCACCCCCACCAACAGCAGCGCCAGCGCCAGACTCAACCACTCCTCGTCCTCCTCCGATGCATCCGCAAGCGCCGCGGTCGACTCCTACGCCCCGGCCCCCGCCGCCCAGTTCGACGACTTCGACCTCGACCCCGTGGCCTTCTTCAGCAACGGGGCCAACTCCGACCTCATGAGCTCCGCTTTCCTCAAGGGCATGGAGGAGGCCAACAAGTTCCTGCCCACCCAGGACAAGCTCGTCATCGACCTCGACCCGCCAGACGACCCCAAGAGGTTCGTCCTCCCCACCCCCACCCCCGCCGCGGACAAGGTCGCGCCCGGATTCAACTCCGCCGCCGCCGCCACCGTCCCTGCGGCCGTGGCCGTGGCCGTCAAGGAGGAGGAGGTGGTCCTCGCGACGCCTGGCAGCGGCGGCGGCGCCGCCGGGGGCCGCGGTCGGAGGAACCGCTTCGACGACGACGACGACGACGACCTGGAGCTGCAGCGCCGGAGCAGCAAGCAGAGCGCGCTGCAGGGGGACGGCGACGAGCGGGACATCTTCGAGAAGTACATCATCAGCTGCCCCGAGATGTGCACGGAGCAGATGCAGAAGCTGCGGATCGCCATGCAGGAGGAGGCCGCAAAGGACGAGGCCGCCGGGAACGGCAAGGTCAAGGGCCGCCGCGGCGGGAGGGATGTGGTGGACCTGCGCACGCTGCTCGTCCACTGTGCGCAGGCCGTCGCCTCCGACGACCGCCGCAGCGCCACCGAGCTGCTCAGGCAGATCAAGCAGCACGCCAGCCCGCAGGGGGACGCCACGCAGCGCCTCGCCCACTGCTTCGCCGAGGGCCTCCAGGCCCGCCTCGCCAGCACCGGCAGCATGGTGTACCAGTCGCTCATGGCCAAGCGCACGTCCGCCGTTGACATACTCCAGGCGTATCAGCTGTACATGGCTGCTATCTGCTTCAAGAAGGTCGCCTTCGTGTTCACGATTCACACCATCTACAATGCCACGCTGGGCAAGAAGAAGATACATATCGTCGAGTACGGGATCAATTATGGCTTCCAGTGGCCGTGCTACCTGCGATGGATAGCGGATAGGGAGGGCGGGCCACCGGAGGTGAGGATTACTGGCATTGACCTGCCCCAGCCTGGGTTCCGCCCTACTCAGCGCATTGAGGAGACAGGGCGCCGGCTCAGCAAGTATGCCCAGCAGTTTGGTGTGCCATTCAAGTACCAGGCGATTGCAGCATCCAAGATGGAGTCCATCCGAGCGGAGGATCTGAACCTCGATCCAGAGGAGGTGCTCATCGTGACCTGCTTATACCAGTTTAAGAACTTGATGGATGAGAGTGTTGTGATTGAAAGCCCAAGGGACATTGTGCTCAATAACATCAGAAAGATGCGGCCTCATACATTCATACATGCAATTGTGAACGGCACCTTCAGTGCGCCCTTCTTTGCGACGAGGTTCCGGGAGGCTCTGTTCTTTTACTCGGCCCTGTTTGATGCTCTGGACGTGACCACCCCAAGAGACAGCAACCAGAGGATGCTGATTGAGGAAAACCTCTTTGGGAGGGCTGCCTTGAACGTCATTGCGTGTGAGGGTACAGATCGGGTGGAGCGCCCTGAGACGTACAAGCAATGGCAGGTGCGGAATCAACGAGCAGGCTTGAAGCAGCAGCCGTTGAACCCTGATGTCGTGCAGGTAGTGCGGAACAAGGTCAAGGATTTGTACCACAAGGACTTTGTGATCGATGTTGATCACCACTGGCTTTTGCAGGGATGGAAAGGCCGCATCCTCTATGCCATCTCGACATGGGTGGCAAATGATGCTCCCTCTTACTTTTAGCTGTTCTCTTGACTCACTTGTCTACATATTTAGGTTTAGGTATGTCATCTCGATATGTCTAGCGACAAGTGTGTTCTGTATGGCCCAGTTAATAGCCATGGTTCAGTGGGTTACTTAGACTCAAGGTATGTGGTATGCCTAGTGCCCTAGTGAGAATTCAACATGCATCTGTTCTTTCCAAGGGTAGACTCAGCTTCTGAGGAACATGGGTGACACAAGATGTAGAGGATCAGACGGCAGAAGGCATTCCGAAATCTTTCCTTTGATGTAATGTGAATTAGATGCATGGAGTATTAAATGTAGGTAAAAAAAATAACTAATTACACAGTTTAGTTGGAAATCACGAGATGAATCTTTTAAGTCTAGTTAGTCTACGATTGGACAATATTTGCCAAATAAGACGAAAGTGGTACTATTCATCGGGTTGAAATTTCTTTCAATCTAAACATGGCCCAGATTGTAATTGACGCTTGGTCCTCTGTTTCTGGTGCTTACTGCGCTGTTTCAGACTTTAGCATGGTTATTATGAAGTGATGAAGCCTGGGTTTTGTTTGTCTACTTTATTGCACATGAAAGCTCTTTCCAGATATGAGAGCTCTTTCCAGATGTATATGGCATGTGTTTATTCGTATTTCTTTTCAGCATACATATTGGTTTGTTGCAGTGATGAAATCATTAGGATATTTTTGCTGAACTGTGGCTGATGTTGAATTGTTGGAATTGTTCAGTAATCAGGCTACACATATTAGGCTGTTATTAGTTATTACCAGGATGCCATATTATCTCTAGCTGATGTCATTATCTCTTGCCGTACTGTCTTCGCATTTTCAGGCTACGTTTGTGTAATTGTGTGGGCCATGCTGCCTTGTATGGGAGCTCTTTCCAGACGGTATGCATGATTAATAAATGGTTCATGTTCAATTAGGCTGTTATTACCAGGATGCCATTATCTCCTGCTGTACTGTCTTTTGCATTTTCAGGAAGGTAAGTTTTATAGGATGGTGATTCGTCCGGCGATGTTATACGGTGCTGAGTGTTGGTCTATAAAAGAGCGACATGTCCAACAATTGAGTGTAGCAGAGATGCGTATGTTGCGTTGGTTTTGTGGGCACACAAGGAGGGATAGAGTCCGGAATGACGATATTTGGGATAGGGTTGGGGTGGCACCAATTGAGAAGAAATTGATTTAATATCGGTTGAGATGGTTTAGACATGTCCAACGGAGGCCTCTTGAGGCACCAGTGCGTAGTAGGGTTCTAAAGTGGGTCAATAATGTAAAGAGCGGTAGAGGCCGACCTAAACTGATTTGGGACGAGTCCGTTAAGAGAGACTTTAAGGGGTGGAATATCTTCAAGGATTTAGCTATGGACAGGAACGTTTAGAGACTGGCAATCAACGTGACCTCTATCTGTCTTGTGCCCTTTATCTGTCTTCCTGTTTCTTGTCTCTTTTGGGTTTCATCTCTAGCCTACCTCAACTTGCTTGGGACAAAAGGCTATGTTATTGTTGTTGTATATAGAGTTTTGTCTGGCTCATGCTGTCTTGCTGTTTCTTGCTCTTTCCAGACGGTATGCATGATCAATAGATGGTTCATGTTCAATAAATCCAATGTTTTTGGGCCAACATGTTGATTCAGTAAAGCCATTACTTGTTCAGTGATCAGGTGACACCTCTTATGAGGATGCCATCATTTGTTGTTGTAAGTACAGACAAGTGTGTTCTCATGGTCATTATGCTTAGGACTGACCATCCATTGCTTTCTGCATGTTTTCAATCCTGAGAGGCAGTGTACGTTTTGTCTTCGCCCTTGTTTAGATTCCAAAGTTTGCCTCCCAAATTCACTATGCAGAATTCCTATTCCCCGTCACATCAAAATACCGGCACATATATGGAGTACTAAATATAGATAAAATTAAAAACTAATTACACAGTTTTGTTGTACTTTGCGAGACGAACATTTTAAGTCTAATTAATCAATATTTGGACAATTATTACCAAATAAAAACAAAATTGCTACAGTGTGACGGGACACTCACTATGCAAAGTTTGCCTCCAAACTTTGTCATCTAAACAAGGCCTTCCTCAAACTGAAACGATACGCGTTACTCCTTCACCCACCACATGCGGTTTCCATTCCAGCTCTAACTCTAAATCAGGAGATTTATGATGGCTTCATCTTGTGACGTCAGTGCTCCCATTATCCCAGCTTCGTTTTAGCAGTTTATTATTAAGGTGCAGGTGCACATGCAACGCCCATGCAGATGCCCACAAGTTAGAATCCGTCAAAGTAGTCAGGGTTCAGGTTTGTTGTAACATAAAAGTATATCAGTATTAGATACATAATATGTACTATATGTTCAGAAGAAAATACAATATTAGTGTTGTGTTGGATACGGACAGAGCAGGAGTGCACTTGAAACAGCTGAACAAGAGCCGTTGAAAATACAGGATAGGATATATAGGGTTGCGAGGATATCGTTGAAGATCCTTGCACATGGCAGTATGGCACTGAGCTAGTGAGACCTAAACCTGCCCAAAGAAGACCAAAAGGAAAGTAATGTAGTGCAAACAACAGGATGGGGCATTCAGGAGCACATGTCTGTTATTGATCCCGGAAGACAAGTCCAACCCATCAGTTAGTCTGCATCGATGGAACCTTCAGAGAGGCCATACACACATCACAAAATGGAATCCGTCGGTTCTTTTTTTCCTCTTTTCTTTTCTACTAGTGGAAATGACCGTGTGACCCGCACGTGTCTAAAAAAAGCTTTTTTCTTTAAGGAAGTGTTGAGTTCATGACTATTACATTTTATTTTACAAAGACAAAAACATACATTTTCTCAAGATTACAAATTCAACCCCTAAAGTTTATGAAAAAATGCATCTTTTAATTATATTAGATTAAAATTTTAAACCTAAATAATTTCGAATATATCAGCACTGGGTTCATGGAATGTTAACATACATTCAGCCAGCATTACATTCAAATTCTTTTCTTATATAAAATGTTAAGATTAGTCAATCACCCCAATTATGTCCATATCAGCTTGCTATCATAATAATCTTTAAAAATGAGAATAACGGTGTGTAAGGCAAACAGAGAGAGGTCCTCACCAAAACTTTTAAAGCCTGATGATTCACTATTAAACCTTTGGCTGGACTATTGTGAAGTATATGGATGAGAAACGTCAATCACCTAGAAACCAGGTTGGAAGCATGAAGTCTGAAATAAACTCGCTGATCAAAGAATCTGAATTCTTATCTTCCACAGCATTCACTGAAGTTTCATGCTTCTTCAAACGGAGTAGTAGCTTACAATTGTCATCTGATATATAAGCACACAAACACAACATCAATGAAAAATGAGAAATTTGGCATAATGTCCACTTACCGTTTCTGATAAAAAATGCAAGCGCTCACAAACACATTTACCTCCCTGAGCCCTATGCACTTTATACAAATCCTATCACTACAAGAGATATGACCTTCTATGATGGCTTGCTCCCGAGGACGTCAAAATTTGTTGCTAAGTCAATCTATTTTACTATGTTTTTGGTGTTAATATGACTTTATGACAAAAATTCTTTGGCCGTTGTTAAGAGCCAGTAGAAGTCGTCCTAAAATAAAGGATTTCAAAATTGTGACTTACTATAAATCATCATACCATGCTAACTGGCCATCGTCACAAATCTATGACAACATCAGTTCATTGTAAATATTTTATTTAAAGTTTAACAAGCTACGTGTAACCGTACAGGTCATAAGTTTTTTCATTTTCCATTTAATAGGCCACAACCTATATACATAATACCAGTTAGCTAGTTTTCAAAAATGTAATAAAATAGTTAATTTCTAAAATATAAAGTTATACCCTATGCACTTTATACAAATTAATTCAAAACAAGAATGCAAGAATTCAAATATATACAAGTTTCATACCTTAAATATTCGTAACTCTGCCATATAATCAAGAGCTATATAACAATACCCCTTCTTCAGCTCTTCAGCCTTTTCCATGTAATACTTGCCCTGTTCAATGTAAATGGTACTGTTTCATGGTAGGAAAAACAAACACTATGAAGTACTTCAGAAATATACTGCTATCACCTACGTATGATAAGGATATTTTAGAGAGAGAAGCTACCTTAGAAAAATCAGTAATGTGAAATCTAACCTTGGAAACATAAAGCTGTGACCAATGTTATATGCTTTCCAGAGGATTGATGACTGATGTGATGCAATGAATTGAGATTGGCATTATAGAGGGTTTTGTAAATTTGTGTCCCATTACCAGATTTAATATAGGTCACATTACCTGATCAAGATTTTGAATGGGGTTGTTCATATAACAATATTTTATTTTATTGTGAAATAACAATAATTTAATTTGAAATACACAGGTGAAAAAAGACAGTTTTGAGGAGATTTCATTTCACATAAATACTTTAATTAATGCTTCTAGTAGAGTTTTCTTTTCATTATTGACTACTTCAGGGCCTGGACCATGACCAAAAGGAGCAAAATCCATATTGTGGTTCATACTAACTATATAATTTAGACAAAGTAAATACGGAGGATGGAGTGAAATTGATCAAATATTAAAAAACAAAGCAGTAGCTACAAAGGACGTACTCTGGCGCTTTGTGGGCATGCATGTCACTCGCTGGCTTGTGTACGTGGGCTAATCGCCGGCGGCTTGCACCTCCACGGCTCCACTTCCTGCGCCTGCGATGGCATGTAGAGTATTAATTAAGCCAGGTGTTGACAACAGAGTAACGATGGCGATGGTTGATGATGCGCGTGAAGAAGGTTGAATTGGAGTCTAGAGGACGTCGGCTTGATCAGTTGTCGCTATCGAGAGAAAGAGAGTGCATCGACCATCATAACCATACCTGAACTTCTTGAGGAGGTCGAGGCCGTGGTAGAGTGCGAGGAAGGCGTCGCGGATGTTCATCTCGGCGTGCTGGACCTTCTTGCGGTGGACGACGGCGGGGTCAGCGCCGTCCTTGCGGAGCACGTTGACGAACTCCTCCCACAGTCCCACACCTTGAACGCCGCCCCGCGCGGGGCTGGTGGGCGGAATGTCGATGTGCACCGTCGTCGGCTGACCGGGCACCAGCGAATGCCGAGGCCGCGCGCGTTCTGCCTCTGGCCTCCGCCTTCGCCCAGACAAGACGCGGGCAGCGCCGATGATCAAGCGGACGAACGCCGCACGCCGGCCGCCGGACGCTCGAAACCCCAAAGCCGCGTCCCCACGCTGCGCCTTCGAGCGGATGTGGCCGCGGCGGTTAGTGGATTCTCGTCTGTATACCTAGGAAGAAAAAAGGGAGGTTGTAACATCCAGATGTTAGGAAACAATTAAAACTTGATCATGAAGCATCATCAAGCATAAACATCAAATGACATGCCATAAATGCATTCATGTTGCACAAGTTATTTTAGTCATGTTGCATATGTTGCATATGTTTCATATGCCATGTTTCACATGTTGTAAAAAGAGTCTCACATGTTGCCTTGCGATGTTTCATATAAAGTATGACTATGTTTCAAAGTTATGTTTCATAGGTTTTGATCAATGTTTCGTATGTTTCATATACATGTTTCACATGTTTTAATAGTAATATGATATGTTGTTTTTACTAGTATGACTAATATGTTAATAATGCCATGTTGCTTATCACATGAAATAATGTTTTATTAGGGATAAATAATTAATCATGTTTTAGTTAAAAAGAATAATCAATTGAATTCAAAATCCTGATTTTCGGAAAACCCCATTTTACCCCTTTTGGAATAATTCAAAATCTAAGCAAAAATTTGGGAAAAAGTTTAAAACCAAGTTTGTAGATCTTTTCTAGGGCTACAAGTTTGGTGTTTTGAGTTTTTAAAGTTTTAGTGTAAAAGTTGGAGTAATTTTCAAAAGATTCAAATCTCAAATTTGACCCCTTTTCATTTCTCCATTCCAATTTCAAAATGGAGGCAAATTTTGAAAATGGTTTAAAAATAAAAGTTGTAGGTCTTATCTAGATGTACAACTTTGGTGTTTTGAGTTTTTAAAGTTTCAATGCAAAATTTTGAATGCGACAGTTGGGGACCTAAAAACATGCAGCCCTCATGACAGTTGGATGTTACATTCAATCGACCATTGGACTTGGAATATAAGCTTGTTACTTTATTTCACTCACTGGAAATGGTTGCACTGAACTACTTAGTCTTGATTGTCACCTGCCAGCCAGCCCAGCCCCCCCAAGTTGCTCATATTATGCACCAGAAGGCTCTGTCAGTAACTGTACTACTGTATATTTCAAATGTCAAGATCCAATAATGTGATGGTCTCTATATTTGTCAATTATAAAGAAAAGTCCTGTACTTTGAATTTCTTGGTGGTTTGAACTTTTGAAACTATCATTTTTCTGACAAATAGCTTGAAATTGAATATGTTGTATATCTAATGTAATGTTTTCTAGAAAATTTTGATAAGCTCTTTGTGCTTCACTCTTCTATATGAAGTTTGAAAGTACATAGATTGATCTTTTCAGGAGGCTCCTCTTGGAGATTTGATGCTAGAGAAGCTTGATGAAGTTGAAATCTCTGTAAAGGTGACAGTTGCAGAAATGCTTTGCATTGCTTTGATTCTTTCAACGTTCTCTTTGAATATATACAATTACAAAACCAACAAAGGTAGTGACTAATGTAGTTAGGTAGTGCCAGTGGTTGTAAAGGAAATATAAAAGCTTCAGAAGGCCTAAGAACTTTAGATCCATAACTTAATGTTTAAAAGCTTGTTCTGCCATCAAATTGTAGCTGGATGCATGACTTACTATCTCAGAGTTGATCGATGTAAGTCCTTTAATGGACTTTTAGTATTCAGAGTTTGAGACCTTGAGCTCAGAGTTGAAGCTATTCACCAAAATTCTAGTAGCATTTATTGCTGTAGTGATGTGTACATCTATCTATCATTGTTTTTGTGGGGGGGGGGGGGTTGGTTACTCGTATGTTTGCTTGGCACTTCATGTACATGTTTGATATAATAGGTTGTAACACCCCGGGTGTTATAGTGCTAATTAATTTGCCATGTCATCATAATGCATCGCAAAGCATCCATGGTTAGGTCAATCTTGTTATGCATCAACTAAAATGAGTTTACTTATCTAGATTGGGTGTGCTTCTCAGTGGTGTGCTCTGAACCGAAAACCCTAATTTCGAATGCCACCGCAAATACTTAGTCCATACCCTGCGTAAATTGAGGTGTGTGACAGTGTTGCACACTAGTGTCAATTGTAGGGTATGAGCTCAAGTACAACACATAAAATGAAGCTCCAAGTTTGAGTTTGAGTTGGAATCCAAAAACTTGTCACGAGTTTTCCGATTCGAATTTAAATTCAAATTTGGGGAAAATGTAAAAGACTTTCAAAAGCTAAATTGGTCAACCAAGAGTGGCATTTGGTCAACCATGTCATGTTGGTCCAAATGATACCCTTGGGTGATGTTTTGATCACTAAGTAAACACTAATCAAAGTAGCAACAAATTCCAATTGAAAATTCCTCCGAAAACCCTAAATTTCAAAACCCTATTTTACCCCTTTTGAAATAATTCAAAATCTAAGCAAAATTTGGGAAAAAGTTTAAAACCAAGTTTGTAGAACTTTTCAAGGGCTACAACTTTGGTGTTTTGAGTTTTCAAAGTTTTAGTGAAAAATGTGGAGCAATTTTGAAAATAAACAAATTTCAGATTTAACTCATTTTTGTCCCGAAACTAAGATTTCAAAATGGAGGCAGAATTTTCAACTTTGGTGTTTGGAGATTTTGAAAATGGGTGTTTTGAACAGATTTCAAAATGGAGGCAGATTTCAAAATGGGTGTTTTGAATAGCAAAGTTGTAGGTCTTGTTTAGATATACAACTTTGGTGTTTGGAGATTTTGAAGTTTCAATATAAAATATAAAAGTAATTTCTAAATTACCAAATTTCTAAAATGTGTCCCCTTTTAAATTTAAACTCAAATTTCACAATTCAGTTAGAATTTGAAAAAGTGTTCAATACAAAACTTGTAGAGCTTGAAATTCTGAAGATTTCATATCTTTGGGATTTTCAAGTTGTTACATGAATTTGAAAGTAATTTGAGAAAACAGTTTAAAATTTCAAAGTTGGGGGGGGGGGCAGCTACAGTGGCCGGCCAATCGCCGCCGACCACCGCGCGGTATGGGCGTCGGAGCACCGCCGTGGCCTTCGGCCAGCTTCCAGGCGCGCCCTCGACCGCCAGCGCGACGACGTGAGCATTCCCGTGCTGTAGCCGCGACCGTTGCCTACAAATACAACGCGTTCAGGGAGAGCGTTTTCTTCTTCCCTGTTTTCGCAACCGCCGCCACCGCAGCTCCGCCGCTCGCCGCTGCTGCCGTCAAGCCGTCTCCGGCCACGCAAACTGTACCAACAGAATCGCCTCGTCCTTGCGCACCTCGTGAACTACCCGAGCTAGCTTAACTCCGCATGGATCACCGCAGCCACCGCTTCCCATGCTCAACTCCGACGACCGAGCCGCTTCACGTGGCCAGCACCCTCCACCGCCTTCCAGCGCCTCCTTGTGGCTTCACTGCGACCGCTGTAAGCTCCTGATGCTTCCCGTGCTCTCGCTTTAGTCGCTACCGCGTTGCATCGCCGGGACGCCGGTCACCGTAGCAGCCGGTCCGCCATGGCCGTCGGGAAGGGCTTCCCGGAGCTGTAGCATAGCCGTTAGGGGTTAAAACGAGTTCGTGGTGAAGCGTAGATGCTGTAGAGTCACTCGGTTGGGTGACCGACGCGATGCTCGCCGGCCGGCCACCACGTGGGCATGGTTGAGCGCGCGGGAGAGAGCGAGAGGGCGGAGGAAGGTGATGACAGGTGGGGCATGGCTGTCAGTGAGAGAAAGAAAGAGAGTGCGCGCGCGGAGCAGGCCGCGCTGCTGGGGCACGGGCGTGGAGCTGGGCCGAGCGCGGGCGCGCGAGCGGGCCGCTCGGCTGGACTGGACCGGAAGGAGAGGAGTCGGCCCGGTTCGGTTTTTCTTTTTCTTTTTCAAATTTATGAATAGTGTTGTTATTTGTTTATTTCAATAAAAATTGTGTAGAGCTCCAAAATTCATGAAAATTTTTGTGGGAGCTTCTCAATGTGTAAACTATCTAGGAAAAATGTTAAATGTCAAATTTGCTTACTTTGTGCAGTAGATTTAATTAGTTCCAATAAAGATTAAATGCAACTTCCATAAATTTTAATAATTAAATTATTAATCCAAAAATTATGAAATTTATTGTGACACTGTTCTAGGTCATTCTTAATCCCTAGAAAAAGTTTAGGCTTGTTTAGATAAAGTATGATCAACTATTAATTATGCTCTAATTAATTAAATAGTAAATAAATGTTAATTTGATAACTTTAAGTGTTGTGTGCCCTTTTGATTGAGTGATGTCCTTAGGTCACTAGTCATTGGTGATCTTTGGCACCTTAATTCCATGTTGAGCTCGTTAATAACTGACTTAGTGATAAAAAGCTGGTATCGCTGGAGTTGTCGCTACTAGTTAATAGGTTTTCTGTTTGCGACTGTACCGCGAAGGAAAGTTGTACTCAAGTCGTAACTCGTGGCATATCATCATCAAGCATCATGTTTATCATTGAACATCATGTTGAAGCATGTTATGTATTCGTGTAGTTCCTGCTTTCGAAGAAGTCGCAGTTACTGAGCAAACTTACGGAGAAGAGCTATCGTTAGTGGGTTCCGGACCAGACGTTGGAGTCCTCGAGTCTGAGTCAGCCGTCGTGTCAGAGCAAGGCAAGCCCCGGTGCATTTAAACCCTACCTTGAGATTTACAAATATTTATTATTTATATTATGGTTTATTGCATTAAGTAATTACGAGTTGAGTGATAACCCAATTGCTGCATTATCATCCTTGATTATTGCGATATCACCCTTGATACCTCTTTTACTGAAAATGCGTAGTATGCTTCGCTATGTTTATGAGTTAAGCTTTTTAAATGAATGTTTATATGGCCATGACGACATACTTAATGAATATTGAAATATGAAAATGAACTTGAAAGATCGGGCGGGTGGTTTGGCCACTGCTAACATGCGTTGGGAAAGGAGTCTCAATGTTGTGTTTCCGCCTTGTCAGTTAAGGACCGTTCATTGTAGGCCTGCTTGTGTTTCGAGACTTTGCAACTAGCCTCATGCCTTGGGTAAGCCCAAAATGTTAGTGATTCTATTTCGAGAACGTCTAACCTCGCACTGGGAGTGGAGAGATGGCAAGAGTAGCGTGTACCCTCGGGGCTAGAATCGGGCCGGGTTCGAGGAGTACTGTACTCTCGGGTGGCGATGGACACGTTCTGGTTTTGGGAGATCTAAATGAGGGTTGATATATGCAAGATTCGGTTCTACATATGTCGTGAAGTTAGAGATCCCTAGCTGGGTATAATCGGTTCGAATCGTCGTTGCTCCTCGGTTATGGAGACTTGATCACCTGACTTGCATCGTAGTTAAGAACTGGAATTGAAAGAAAGAATGAGAAAGGTTTTGATGATAATTACTTTGATCTAGATTAGGATCACCTAGAATTGGTTAATGAACCATCAATGGTAAAAGTAAAATATTGAAGATAAGGACTTACCTTAGTAAGCTTTTCTGCAAAAGAAAATTTGATTCTGGATTACCCGTACCTTGATTTCCTAAAGCTAGCATGCCCTTGGAGTCTTTGTCTTAGTCGGGTAAGTCTTGTTGAGTACTCTAGTACTGAGGGTTTGTTAGAACCCCTTGTTGCAGGTGCGGTTTATGAACAAGTCTGCTTTGAGCCTTGTTGCATGACCGTTGTGGCTGAAGAAAGTGACGACGAGTAGGCTGTGTGGCCTTTGGGCAAGGCATCTCGCTTGTGTGTTGTAATAAAGTTACTACCGATACTTCTCTACTAATTGTTTGTAGGTTTGAGGTTTGGAAACCGGTTTGTAAACTTAAGTTATTGTAAGACTTCCCTACTTTACTCTGTTGAATATTTTGAATAAACTGTTGTAATATTGCAATACTCCTGTGATTGGATCCTGTTCGGAGGAAAGCAGGCCTTTTAAGTTATGAGGAACATAAGTACGGCTGTCAGAGGTCATTATGACGATGACAGGTACATGTGGGCCATCATAATTAGGAGGTTTTGTGACAGCTGGTACTAGAGCATAATCACTCGAGTTATTGTAGTATTACTTTGCAAAACTTCAAAATGATTTGGGTCGAATAAACTTAATATTGATATTTTGGTCCAAATTGCTTTTGCTTATCTAAATCTATTCTATAGTTCCTTAGCTCATTTTGAAAGCTTCGTAGTGAAGTATCATGTTATAGTGCCCTACATTATCAATATTGCATGTGTTACTTAACCTTTTCTGTTAGATCGTAAGTACGATGCATGCATCATGTTTAATTAACCTGCTTAAGTTACCTTCCCTTTTAAAGTGGTTTGGGTTAAGTAAGGTTCAATCCTATTCATGCTAACCTTCGAATCCCTCCCATCTGTTCTCATCGTTCTAATTCTATCTTGCTTTAGGATGGTACGTGTGAAGACGACTCCTCACAAGAAAATGGGTCCGCAAGGAGTGCCACGTCAGCAGTTGGCCACCAGAGGTGATGGAGCAAGCAGTAGCCGCAATCCAAACCCGGATTCGGAATCAGTGGTTGCAAGGCTTACATCAGAGGTAGAATGACTGAACCGCAACATGCGTTTTTGGAAACAGTTGCAGAACGAGTCTCTAGAAAAGGAGACAGAAGCCAGGGCTCGTGTTCGAGAGTTGGAGCTTTATGCGACACACCTGGAGCAGTACAACACAATTCTACATGAGGAAGTCCATAGGCTACATGATCTGATGAATCCCAATCATCAGCCTCAGGCAGTGGAAGATGATGTCGGTGCCGTGGTTGTTCCTCGTGGAGAGGACAATGAGGAAGAAGATCCGGAACAAAATGAACCCATGATGGAAAGTGGGGATGATGCAAGTCATGTCACTAGTGCAAGTGCTCCAGAGAATGAGGATAGAGTGATCGTGATCAGTGATGATGAGGAGTGAAATATCAACATGGATGGTTATGTAATATAGTAGTCTTTCCTGTTTTCTAAGAACCTTAGTGGGTAGTTTCTTGCTTGCGAGCAAGTTTGTAATGAAATAATGTAAGATAAGTTTGATGTGTGTACTAGTACTGTACTAACTGCTTTTTAATTCAATAAAGCACTGTAAATAAACATGGTTTGTGTACAACAGATGGACGGTACTAGAACTTCCCAGGATGGGGACAATACTCCGAATCCCCCACCATTCCCACCTACCTTGGAAGAAGCTATTGCCGCACTGGTTAATGCCACTACCTTGTTGGCTCAGAATCAGAATGGAAATCAGGACCGTCGAGGCCGTAATAATGGAGGAGAAACCACTTATGTGGATTTCACCGATACCCGTCCATCGGTGTTTTCAAAGGCAGATGAGGCGCTAGAGGCGAATGACTGGCTCCGCACCATGGAGCAAAAGTTTGAACTTTTATAGTGCACGGAGTATTAGAAACCCGTGTTTGTAGCACAACAGCTCAGGGGTGCCGTAGGGGCGTGGTGGGTGAATTTGGTCACCGCACGGCCTACTGGCCACCGTGTCACTTGGCAGGAGTTTCGAGATGCTTTCAGAGCATACTACATTCCAGATGGTGTCATGGCCATGAAGTTAGAAGAGTTTCTCTCGCTGAAACAGGGGAACCAGGCAGTTCTACAGTATGTGGGCAAATTCAATCATCTGTCCCAGTATGCAGCTAAGTATGTGAACACCGATGCGAAGAAGAAGAGTTGTTTCATGAGAGGTTTGAGTACCAGAATCCAGGAAGCATTGGTTACATGCTATAATGCCACGTACCATGAGATAGTCAATGTGGCTATTGCGTCAGAAGAGAAGTCCCGCCTACATAAAGAGTTGAAGAAAAAGAAGCAAGTGTTGTCTAGTCCGTCTGGCGGCATTAAGAAGCGCCAGAAGTTTGTTTACCACCCTCAGAACCATTTCCGCCCAACTTATCGTCCACCGCAATACCAAGCTCAGCCGTAGACGTTTTTCCGTCCTGCCGCAACCGCAATATCCACAACAGCCGAATGCCCCTGGTATTCGAAACCAGACTCCAGTAACCCATAACTTTCCCTGCTACAATTGTGGAAAGCCAGGCCACTTTTCCAAGGACTGCCCGTATCCAAGGCAGTACAATCCCAACTATCCCAGAGCTCCCGTAACACAACAGCAACAACCTCAGAGCAAGAATAACAATCTGAATGTTCAGAAGGGTAAGGGTGAGAAGAAGAAGACCGGACGTGTATTCTACACTCAATCAAGTGCAATTCCAGAGGGAGAACCTGTTATGATGGGTATGTTCCCTGTTGCTAATCATCCAGTAGTACTATTATTTGATTCAGGTGCATCACATACATTTATAAATCACACCTTTGTTGTTAAGCATGACATTCCAATTATGGAAACACAAGAAGATTTCTTTATTCAGTCGCCCGGGGGACGACTGTGTACTAAGGAGATGGTACGCGACGTACCTATAGAGTTAGGTGGGCATATATTCCCTACCTCCTTGATAATATTATAGAAACATGATATAGATGTAATTCTGGGTATGAATTGGATGTACCAACGAGGAGCCATTATAGATGCACTGCACAGAACTATAAGGTTGAACTTGCCAGATAATAAATCTCATCTTCTTATCCAACTTCCTATTCCCAAGAGAGCAGTTGAAAGGATATGTGCAACTTCAGTACAGGAGATTTGTGATATACCGGTAGTCTGTGAATTTCCAGATGTGTTTTCAGATGATCTACCAGGTCTGCCACCGGACAGAGATGTAGAGTTTGTGATTGAGTTAAAACCTGGTACTGCCCCAATATCCAGGAGAGCTTACAGAATGCCACCCAATGAATTGGCTGAACTCATGGATCAATTGCAAGAGTTACGTGACAAAGGTTTTATCAGACCCAGTTCCTCACCATGGGGATGTCCGGCTCATTTTGTTAAGAAGAAAGATCAGACTTTAAGGATGTGTGTTGACTATCGACCGCTGAATGAAGTAACAATTAAGAACAAATATCCGTTGTCTCGCATTGATCTACTCTTTGATCAGCTTGCGGGGGCAAAGGTATTTTCAAAGATCAATCTTCGATCAGGGTACCATCAAATCAAGATTCGATCTGAAGATATCCCAAAGACTGCATTCACCACCAGATATGGACTGTATGAGTACCTAGTTATGTCTTTTGGTCTCACCAATGCACCGGCACATTTCATGTATCTGATGAACTCAGTTTTCATGCCGGAACTTGACAAGTTTGTGGTTGTGTTTATTGATGATATTCTGGTATACTCCAAAAGTGAAGAAGAGCATGTTGAGCACCTTAGAGTTGTTCTGACTCGTCTGAGAGATTATCAATTGTATGCCAAGTTTAGTAAGTGTGAGTTTTGGTTAAGAGAAGTGCAATTCTTGGGACATGTGTTGTCAGCAGAAGGAGTAGTAGTAGATCCTGGCAAGGTGAAAGATATTCTGAATTGGAAACCACCAATCTCAGTTCATGAAGTTTGAAGTTTTCTGGGAATGGCGGGTTATTACCGTCGTGTCACACCCGGTTTTCCGAAGAATACCAAGCGCTAACTATATGTGTGCCCAGGATGTCCACACGACACATATAGCGACAAATATGGAGAACATCAAGAATAATGCTTTATTATATATCTAACATATTTACATCAAAACTTACAACTATTACAAAGCGTAGCGAAAACTATTCTATATCTTCTCTTCGGGACTCCATACTCCACAGGGACGGTTGACTGGGGGAAGCACTCTCCTAGTACTCATGGACTCCGCAAGAAACTCTTCACTTGAATTACCATCTGGTACCCATCCGGGATTTTTATTGGTGACAACAACAAGCGTCAGCTCACCATGCTCAGCAAGTATACCATGAGGTTATGCAAGGCTCAAGAAGGCTTGACTCGGTTATACTGCGGTAAGCATTTTTAGTTGGTCATATTTTATTTATTATGCCTATGTTTCTAAGTTATGCTTAAGGCTCCCATGTGAATATAATTAGTTATCACCATCAAGATTAATCATATCCCAAACCATCCATAGAACCATCTATCTCGAAAAGGATCCAGGCCGCTCGTGTCCGTGAGCACGGCTGATATATCAGTTTGATCAAACTCTGCAGAGTGTGTACACTTTCACCTTGAGTCATGATTCCCATGTGCCGGGGTTTGCAAAGCCCACAATACCTCTTCCTAGGAGGCGTGGCAGGGTCTCACTACGAAGCCTTTCACTAATTACCCTAACAAGTTAGTAGCCGCGAGGTTTCAGCGTCTAGGCGAATGGAGCCCCCCTTCAAGAGTGGCACACCATGACCGCAGCCCAGTACTCACCTTGACAGGCAAGAAGCCATTCTGCAACCTAGTCCCCCCTCTTGCGCCGAAAACTTTCGGTAACTACTAACAAGCTAGAGAAAACTAGCTATACAACTAAGATCGTGCCCATTTTGATTCTCAAGGCTGTACGGAAGTCCTGGGTTGCCGCTTTAAGATTCAGTCCTTATGGAGGGCAGACTAGAGCACCCAACAAGGCCCAATGCTCTAGCCCCCTTGTGTCCATGTTGCCGAAAAGCACCATTTTAACCAATGATTCCATAAGTCATTAATCAGGATTAACTTTATAATATTTGGTGACTGCAAGCTAAGCAAAACTACCCATATGCATGAACCCAAGGTAACAAGGAAGAGGGTACAAAAGTACTAGGTAAAATCCTTAGCATCATATTAGACACATGCATATGAAGTGATTAGAAGGTTATTAGGTAACAAGGAAACTCATGTTACACTTGCCTCCAATTATCCGCTCAAACTTTTTCGACTTTTGCTTCCGAACCATCCTTGCGCATCTTCTCTTCTATAGAGCGCAACATCCGGTACAAGCACAATGATTAAACCTAGAAACATTACACCATGAATTACAAAAACAAGCTAAAAACGGTTCTAACGTGAAGCCGTGATCCTACGATCGCGTGAGCACGAAAACAACCCCAAACGGAGCTCTGGTTAAAATGATACAAGCTTTTGAATGTTTGTGGGCTTAAATTATAAAAGTACCATTTTAAATAAACAAAACAATTTATAAATAAATTTAAGTCACAAAAGTAAATTATGACAGAATTTCGAGGACTATCAACAAGGATGGCAATGATGTAGAAGAAATAAATGGGACATGGATAAGATTGCTAAACCGGTATTTGTAGAAATTCTAGGATTATATTTATGAAGGAAAAGAATTTGTATATATGGCATCAAGACAATGTCAAGATGATGATAGGCTGCTGAACATGTATTCGCAGGTTTACTACTAGCTTGTGCATGGCTTAGATTGGAAGTCGGCATAGATAAAGGACTATTGAATGATATTTCTAGATGGAAAAAGAAATCGGTATAAGGGACATTACATGCATGATGGGATGCTTGCATCACTATATATGGTGTATATACATACTTTGATCTGCAGGCTTATACTAGCTTGCACTTGAGAACGTGCATGCACGCGCATTAGATGCGTGCTACTGCTAGACAGCTTGATCCATGAACAAATATAAAACTGATATGGGCAATTAGCTAGCATGCGCAAAAGATTACAAGAGATGTCTATATCCAAGCTTCCATGCATCTACTAGGCTGAGGAATTGATAATCTAATTGGTGATCATGGGAAGAAGCTAAGCAAATAAATTATGCATGCCAACGGGAAGTGGCGCACACAGCAAAATAATAGATTGCGATGCAGATAACCTTCTCACTTTGGGTTGTGAAATTGCAGTGAAACGAAGATAAGTAGCCTCAAAAGACGAACTCTGCTACAAAGCGTCGATCTTTGTTAACACCAGGGCATGGTAGTAGGGATCAAAAATATAATCAAAAGGAAAAGATCATTACTTTGCTGTGATTGAAGATGATGTGATAGGGATATTAGAGAAAAACCCTCACCAGAGTAGCAGCTAGAAGGCGGACCGGTGAACGGCAACTCGATGGGACACAAATGAACGGTAGTGGCGTTAGCACTGGAACAGGGAGAATGACGATGCACTTGCCAGATATTACAAGCTGTGTGGGAGGGCTATCAGGAGCATCAGCGTGAGATGGAGGGACAAAGCACTATTTATAGATGGGGCAAGGAAGCTGAGAAGACGATCAGGCGGTGGAATTGAAGGCCATCGTCATTAGAGCTTCAGAGTCATGACACAAAAGAAACTGCATTTGGCCGGTTACTGCTGGATGCAAAATAATTGAACACGAAGGAAGAAAGTGGACAGCAATCAATTTTGTTCTACGGTGGCATTTGGTGCTTCTTGCATGCATGCATGTGGATTTCACGTGCAAAGGAGTAAGGCCAAAAGCAAAGGAAGGAAATTGTGTTGGAATTATTTATGGAAAGGTGAAACGTCCAAAGTGATCACGTGATGAGATGGATAAGCATTAGAATAAGTAGATGGCAGGCCATTTTATATTGGATAGGAATGCGGCAAGAACACGGCACACAGGAGATGGTCGAGAATTATGGCAGGCTTAGCCACCGACTTCACACGTGGTGGAGGAGATCACGTGATATTGATTAGGATTGAGTTGGAATTCAGTTTTGGTTGAGTGGACCCTCTGCTGTACTTTCATTATTGTGTGCTAGTGGAAAACTCAGAACTTGATAGTGCTGGACGGCAGCAGAAGAAACGGCAGCTTTTGAATCTAACTTGTCTTCAACGATGACCCATGCAGAAGGGAGGAGTTAAGTGATAGATAAAAAATAATGCTGAAAGTGAAGTGCGGCACTGATTGGAGATGAGAGAGAGAGAGATTAGTTTCAGTTTGCATGTTAGCATAAATGTGTGAAACTTTCTTTGTTGTAGACGTCGTGCACATGCAAAGAAGTGAAATATGGGGAGAGAGAAAAGGAGAGAAAAAGGGAAATTGAATTTAGAATTGGCGACGGCTATTTAGGACTAAAAAGTGAGCACGTGATGAGAATATGAAATAGACAATAATGATCAAAGATTTGGCATGAGATCAAAAGGATTTTAGTCAAACAAGAATTAAAGAGTTTGACTATGATTTTAGAAATTATATTTAAATTACTTTTTCAAAGCCGTTTAAAACTCAAACTATTTTTTTAGAACTTTATACAACATAATTTGAAATTTATTTATTTTAAATAAATAGAACAAAACCTATTTGAGGCTTTATCGAATTTTCTAAATTCATTTTTCGCTCAAGAAATTTTATGCAAGGCATGAAATGCAACAAACAAGCTATATTAATTTGTAAAAGTTTATAAAATTATTTTCTTTCATCCACTAGATTGACAACAAACTAACTAAAGCTTGTAAATTTTAGAAAATTTATGAAACCTTTTATTTTATTTAGTGTTTTCTACTCACAACCCAAAATGAAAATTTTTGGGGTGTGACACGTCGATTTATACCTGACTTTTCAAAGGTAGCCAAGCCAATCATAGAGTTATTGAAAAATCAAACTAAGTTCATATGGTCTCCAGAATGTGAGAAAGCTTTTAGAATTCTAAAGAAGTCACTAACAACTGCTCCAGTTTTGGCACAGCCAGATATAGAAAAGCCATTTGATGTTTACTGCGATGCCTCAGGTATTGGCCTTGGTTGTGTATTAATGCAAGAAGGCAGAGTCATTGCTTATGCCTCGAGACAGTTAAAGCGTCACGAAGAGCATTACCCAACTCATGATCTTGAACTAGCAGCTGTGGTTCATTCATTGAAAATCTAGCGTCATTACTTGTTAGGTAATACTTGCCACATGTTACAGATCACAAAAGTTTGAAGTATATCTTTACTCAGTCAGAGTTGAATATGAGGCAAAGAAGGTGGCTTGAATTAATAAAGGACTATGATTTAGAAGTACACTATCACCCTGGAAAAGTAAATGTTGTTGCTGATGCACTCAGTAGAAAGAATCATTGCAATTGTATGACTGTGAAGCCAATGGATTACAGTTTGTGTTACGAATTGGAAAAGTTGAATATTGAAATAGTCCAACAAGGTCAGTTGACTAATGTCACAGTGGAATCAACAATCAAAGATTTGATTATATCTGCCCAGAGAAAGAACTCCGGAATAGCTCACATCAAAGAAAAAGTTAGAACAGGTCAACAAACAGATTTCAGTATTGATGATGCAGATGTGTTGTGGTTCAAGAACCGGCTAGTGGTCCCAAAGGTTCAAGAGTTACGTCAGCTCATTCTTGATGAAGCACATAGTACAAGGTTTTCTCTTCATCCAGGGAGTAATAAGATGTATCAAGATTAGAAACAGAGATTCTGGTGGACTAAAATGAAAATTGAGATCGCTAAGTATGTTACCAGATGTGACACTTGTTGTAAAGTGAAGGCTGTACATTTGAAGTCGGCAGGAATGTTACAACCCTTACCCATTCCATCCTGAAAATGGGAAGATATCAGTATGGATTTCATTACTGGGTTACCCAAGACCTCAAGAGGCTTTGATTCAATTTGGACCATTGTGGACCGACTGACAAAGTCATCTCATTTTATTCTAGTCAAGGTGGATTATACTGCTACAACTTATGCTAAAATACATATTGCACGAATCCTGAGTCTTCATGGGGTACCAAAGACCATTGTATCTGATAGAGGTACGCAGTTTGTTAACAATTTTTAGAGACACTTACATGAGTCCCTGGGTACAAAACTTCTGCACAGTACCGCTTATCATCCACAAACAAGTGGTCAGACTGAAAGGGTCAATCAAATTCTAGAAGATATGTTAAGGTCGTGTGCACTCAATTATTCAGACACTTGGGATAAGTGGTTACCTTTAGCAGAATTCTCCTACAATAATAGTTATTAAGAGAGTATCAAAATAGCACCGTTTGAAGCATTGTATGGCCGCAGGTACAGAACTCCATTGAATTGGTTAGAACCGGGAGAAAGATGGTTTTTCAGTGTTGATCTTGTGAGAGAAACAGAAGAAAAGGTTAGGCAGATCCAGAATAATCTGAAAGTTGCTCAGTCTCGACAAAAGAGTTATGCTGATAAAAGACGTAGACCCTTGGTATTCAAAGTAGGAGATTATATTTATTTGAAAGTATCACCCATGAAGGGAGTTAACCGATTTGGAGTCAAAGGCAAACTCGCACCGCGTTATATTGGCCCATTTCAAATTGTTGAAAGATGTGGAAAGGTGGCATATAAGTTAAAGTTGCCTGAACAACTGTCAGCCGTGCACAATGTATTTCATGTATCACAGATGAAGAAGTGTCTGCAAGTACATGATCAAGTTGTTGATGTTGATGGAGTTGAACATGAACCGGATTTGAGGTATTCTGAACATCCTGTCCGAGTTTTGGATCAAAAGGATCATGTTACCTGAAGTAGAACAATTAAATGGTACAGGATACAATGGAATCAACATTCAGAAGAGGAAGCCACGTGGGAATCGGAAGATTACCTGTTGGAGAATTTCCCCGAGTTCCTTGCTTCTATCTAGGTTGCAATTTCTTCTTTAAACTGTAACCTATCCTTTTCAAATTCTTGTAATGTAGAAAACCCCCTACCTGTTTTGTAGACAAGTCTTGGACGTGTTTGCTTGACACGTTTCCTTTTCCATTACTTAACTCAAGGCTTTAAATCTCGGGACGAGATTTCTTTAAGGGGGAAGGGTTGTAACACCCCGGGTGTTATAGTGCTAATTAATTTGCCATGTCATCATAATGCATCACAAAGCATCCATGGTTAGGTCAATCTTGTTATGCATCAACTAAAACGAGCTTACTTATCTAGATTGGGTGTGCTTCTCAGTGGTGTGCTCCGAACCGAAAACCCTAATTTCGAATGCCACCACAAATACTTAGTCCATACCCTGCGTAAATTGAGGTATGTGACAGTGTTGCACACTAGTGTCAATTGTAGGGTATGAGCTCAAGTACAACACATAAAATGAAGCTCCAAGTTTGAGTTTGAGTTGGAATCCAAAAACTTGTCACGAGTTTTCCGATTCGAATTTAAATTCAAATTTGGGGAAAATGTAAAAGACTTTCAAAAGCTAAATTGGTCAACCAAGAGTGACATTTGGTCAACCATGTCATGTTGGTCCAAATGATGCCCTTGGGTGATGTTTTGATCACTAAGTAATCACTAATCAAAGTAGCAACAAATTCCAATTGAAAATTCCTCCGAAAACCCTAAATTTCAAAACCCTGTTTTACCCCTTTTGAAATAATTCAAAATCTAAGCAAAATTTGGGAAAACGTTTAAAACCAAGTTTGTAGAAATTTTCAAGGGCTACAACTTTGGTGTTTTGAGTTTTCAAAGTTTCAATGAAAAATGTGGAGCAATTTTGAAAATAAATAAATTTCAGATTTAACTCATTTTTGTCCCCAAACTAAGATTTCAAAATGGAGGCAGAATTTGGAAATGTTTTGAACAGAAACATTGTAGGTCTTGTTTAGATATACAACTTTGGTGTTTGGAGATTTTGAAGTTTCAATATAAAATCCAAAGTAATTTCTAAATTACTAAATTTCCAAAATGTGTCCCCTTTTGAATTTAAACTCAAATTTCAAAATCCAGTTAGAATTTGAAAAAGTGTTCAATACAAAACTTGTAGAGCTTGAAATTCTGAAGATTTCATATCTTGGGAATTTTTCAAGTTGTTACATGAATTTGAAAGTAATTTGAGAAAACAGTTCAAAATTTCAAAGTGGGGGGGGGACAGCTACAGTGGCCGGCCAATCGCCGCCGACCACCGCGCGGTATGGGCGTCGGAGCGCCGCCGTGGCCTTTGGCCAGCTTCCAGGCGCGCCCTCGATCGCCAGCGTGACGATGTGAGCATTCCTGTGCTGTAGCCACGACCGTTGCCTACAAATACGACGCGTTCAGGGAGAGCGTTTTCTTCTTTCCTGTTTTCGCAACCGCCGCCACCGCAGCTCCGCCGCTCGCCGCTGCTGCCGTTAAGCCGTCTCCGGCCACGCAAACTGTACCAACAGAATCGCCTCGCCCTCGCGCACCTCGTGAACTACCCGAGCTAGCTTAACTCTGCCTGGATCGCCGCAGCCACCGCTTCCCGTGCTCAACTCTGGTGACCGAGCCGCTTCACGTGGCCAGCACCCTCCACCGCCTTCCAGCGCCTCCTTGTGGCTTCACTGCGACCGCTGTAAGCTCCTGATGCTCCCCTTGCTCTCGCTTTAGTCGCTACCGCGTTGCATCGCCGGGGCGCTGGTCACCGTAGCAGCCGGTCTGCCATGGCCGTCGGGAAGGGCTTCCCGGAGCTGTAGCGTAGCCGTTAGGGGTTAAAACGAGTTCGTGGTGAAGCGTAGATGCTGTAGAGCCGCTCGGTTGGGTGACCGATGCGATGCTCGCCGGTCGGCCACCGCGCGGGCATGGTTGAGCGCTCGGGAGAGAGCGAGAGGGCGGAGGAAGGTGATGACAGGTGGGGCATGGCTGTCAGCGAGAGAAAGAGAGAGAGCGGGCACGCGCGGAGCAGGCCGCGCTGCTGGGCCGCGGGCGTGGAGCTGGGCCAAGCGCGCGGGCACGCGAGCGGGCCACTCGGCTGGGCTGGACAGGAAGGAGAGAAGGAGTCGGCCCGGTTCGGTTTTTCTTTTTCTTTTTCAAATTTATGAATAGTGCTGTTATTTGTTTATTTCAATAAAAATTGTGTAGAGCTTCAAAATTCATGAAAATTTTTGTGGGAGCTTCTCAATGTGTAAACTATCTAGGAAAAATGTTAAATGTCAAATTTGCTTACTTTGTGCAGTAGATTTAATTAGTTCCAATAAAGATTAAATGCAACTTCCATGAATTTTAATAATTAAATTATTAATCCAAAAATTATGAAATTTATTGTGACACTGTTCTAGGTCATTCTTAATCCCTAGAAAAAGTTTAGGCTTGCTTAGATAAAGTATGATCAACTATTAATTATGCCCTAATTAATTAAATAGTAAATAAATGTTAATTTGATAACTTTAAGTGTTGTGTGCCCTTTTGATTGAGTGATGTCCTTAGGTCACTAGTCATTGGTGATCTTTGGCACCTTAATTCCATGTTGAGCTCGTTAATAACTGACTTAGTGATAAAAAGCTGGTATCGTTGGAGTTGTCGCTACTAGTTAGTAGGTTTTCTGTTTGGGACTGTACCGCGAAGGAAAGTTGTACTCAAGTCGTTACTCGTGGCATGTCATCATCAAGCATCATGTTTATCATTGAGCATCATGTTGAAGCATGTTATGTATTCGTGTAGTTCCCGCTTTCGAAGAAGTCGCAGTTACTGAGCAAGCTTCCGGAGAAGAGCTATCGTCGGTGGGTTCCTGACCAGACGTTGGAGTCCTCGAGTCTGAGTCAGCCGTCGTGTCAGAGCAAGGCAAGCCCCGGTGCATTTAAACCCTACCTTGAGATTTACAAATCTTTATTATTTATATTATGGTTTATTGCATTAAGTAATTAGAAGTTGAGTGATAACCCAATTGCTGCATTATCATCCTTGATTATTGCGATATCACCCTTGATACCTGTTTTACTGAAAATGCGTAGTATGCTTCGCTATGTTTATGAGTTAAGCTTTTTAAATGAATGTTTATATGGCCATGATGGCATACTTAATGAATATTGAAATATGAAAATGAACTTGAAAGATTGGGCGGGTGGTTTGGCCACTTCTAACATGCATTAGGAAAGGAGTCTCAATGTAGTGTTTCCGCCTTATCAGTTAAGGACCGTCCGTTGTAGGCATGATTGTGTTTCGAGACTTTGCAACTAGCCTCATGCCTTGGGTAAGCCCAAAATGTTAGTGATTCCATTTCGAGAACGTCTAACCTCGCACTGGGAGTGGAGAGATTGTGAGAGTAGCGTGTACCCTCGGGGCTAGAATCGGGCCGGGTTCGAGGAGTACTGTACTCTCGGGTGGCGATGGACACGTTCTGGTTTTGGGAGATCTAAATGAGGGTTGATATATGCAAGATTCGGTTCTACATATGTCGTGAAGTTAGAGATCCTCAGCTGGGTATAATCGGTTCGAATCGTCGTTGCTCCTCGGTTATGGAGACTTGATCACCTGACTTACATCGTAGTTAAGAACTGGAATTGAAAGAAAGAATGAGAAAGGTTTTGATGATAATTACTTTGATCTAGATTAGGATCACCTAGAATTGGTTAATGAACCATCAATGGTAAAAGTAAAATATTGAAGATAAGGACTTACCTTAGTAAGCTTTTCTATAAAAGAAAATTTGATTCTGGATTACCCGTACCTTGATTTCCTAAAGCTAGCATGCCCTTGGAGTCTTTGTCTTAGTCGAGTAAGTCTTGTTGAGTACTCTAGTACTCAGGGTTTGTTGAACCCCTTGTTGCAGGTGCAGTTCATGAACAAGTCTGCTTTGAGCCTTGTTGCATGACCGTTGTGGCTGATGAAAGTGACGACGAGTAGGTTGTGTGGCCTTTAGGCAAGGCATCTCGCTTGTGTGTTGTAATAAAGTTACTACCGATACTTCTCTACTAATGGTTTGTAATAATGCTACATAAGGTTTGAGGTTTGGAAACTGGTTTGTAAACTTAAGTTATTGTAAGACTTCCGCTAATTTACTCTGTTAAATATTTTGAATAAACTGTTGTAATATTGCAATACTCCTGTGATTCGATCCTGTTCGGAGGAAAGCAGGCCTTTTAAGTTATGAGAAACATAAGTACGGTTGTAAGAGGTCATTATGACGATGACGGGTACATGTGGGCTATCATAATTAGGAGGTTCTGTGACATAGGTTTCAGAGGTTCATTTTTGCTGGTGTTGGTTCTCTGAGCCTGTAACAGGAATTTTCTTTTGACTCAGAAAATGCAAGCACTGCTACAGGGGCTGAAACTTCGAAGATTAAGACCACATCCAGTTGACTCAATGTATGTTGACATTTCACAGGCATGCTTTCTTATCCAGCTAGCTTCACGATCCTTTGCAATGATATGTGAGTATCCAGGACTACTAATGTCATTGGTTTGTGTGTTTCTTGGCTCTCAAGTCTCAACTTTCACTTGCGTTCCAAGGTATTGCAGCTGACTCCATGGCTCAGCCCTGTCGCATAAAATTTGTTGGATTTCCATGATATCAGACCATTTATCAAAACTATCCAAGTGGGATGTTTTGCATGTGCTAGATAAACCACTTTTCCTGACGATAATTGGCTTCCACTGTTCCACAATGTACCAGCATAATACTGAAAAGCATTCTCTATCATGTTTTGAGAGGGTCATTTTCTTTGGTTCATGTATGGTTTCTAGTCACAACTCACAAATCACAATCCTATAGCTGTACATACCAAAAATGTTACTGGAGAAGTCCCATTTGTGCAGAAGTCATCATCAGGTTATGAAGTTAATGACTTTTGATTTTTTCTTTAACAAATAACAAAACAACTGCAACTGCAAAAAAATCTGTTGAAGCACGTAATAATCAGCGCATACCCTCCACTTGTTCAGTAAATATCAGCCAAACCTCAACTTCAGTTACCAAGACATCTGTTGCTGCCTGAAAAACTATGTCGTTGCCAACTTGTTGATTGCTTTGCTGGTTGGTGGTGCTTTTCTTGACCCAGATAGTTCCACAGTCAAAATTGCACTATACAGAGTTCATATCATGCCATTACTTTTATTAAATTAAAACATGACCTCATTATATTTTCAAAAAGTTATTTGAAGTAAATAAAAAAAGTAAAAGCAAGATGCCCCCTCTTAGCATTGATTTCGAGGCGGACATTATGGTAGGCCCCTTTTCAACGATGCCATGCCTCATTCACAGGCCTGTTATTGCGCTCGGTAGAGTTCACTGCATGGTCAAAAGGCTTTGGAATGTTTCAGTGGTTATAATGTAACAGGTGTTTCTTTACTTTATCTTAATCTGATGAACTATAGTTCCAACATGTGGTTCATTGAACCTCGTAACTATCTAGTCGTTTCTTCTAACCACAGGAAGGTGGAAAAATATTTATTTATACAAACAAACAAAAGACTAGCTGCTACCTGTTGCCAGGCGAAAAAAGGTGGTATCTGCTTCTCGTGAGGGACTGAGGGCTGACTGCTTGACTTTTGTCCCTTTTTCTCCATCCTGTGTTCACACTCTAGGGTATTTCCTTTTTCCTTTAGATTAGAGGACCACTCCTCGATATTAATATCCTATTCTCCTGGCTGCATGATATCATATCGAGCCATGCATACAATCTCTTGGGGTCCTTGTCTTGATGTTTGAGAAAAATGGACCAGGCCATTATAAGCTAGTTTATTGATTTGGTGGTTATGGCTGCATTGCTTTATATCGTATCAAGTGTGGTTTAAGCACATAGTGCTTCATGAATTATGTTGTTACCTTTTGGTTTGTTCCCCCACTTCCCTGTCATTATGTTGTTACCTTTTGGTTTGTTCCCCGTCATATGGCACCACAATCAGAATTCAATATCAAATTAATAAGTTCTAGCAGCCACCCGTGTGGTCTCCAGTGCCATCAGAAGGCATCTGGTCTCATTTTGATTGGAGATCTTAGTTCTACTTGTCTTTGCAGTAGTGATCTAGGCTAGGATGGTCACTGGTAATATCAGACGGTTTTCCTGGCACCCGTGATCACTATAGTTTCATGTAGCTTGGACTACTTGGAGCAGATGATGACAAATTTTCTTTCTATTGTTTGTGGTTTTAGGATCGAACAAGATATGACTGGTGCTGATCGACCCCTCTTTGCTCTGGTGGCTATCAGCGTCATCGTCGTGGTTGCTGTTGATAGCAGTTCGGCTCATGCAAATGCAAACATTTTCGCAGTGGCTGTATGAATAGCTAAGGGTGCTTGTAACTTTGTTATTGTCATATGTTCCGTCCTGTATATTATTGTCCAATACGGATGGTGATGGCTTGCTATTATATGCAGCTTTTCTGTAATCACGCCGGGAATTTCGCTCTCTGCAAATAAAGTCATGTATAGTTGAAAGGGAGCAATCATCCATATTGTAACTCGAGAAAGATCATCAGATTAATGAGTGAAACCAAGCCACTACCTTGCAACTGATGATGTCAATATCATATATTGATAAATGATATAAGACCTTTACTGTTTGCCATGGGGGTGGCTATCCTGTATAGCTTGATTGCCAATATAGCGACCTTTCTGTTTGCTTCTAAAAGCATTTTTTTTGGCATTTAACAACACTTCTTTTTTTTTCCCCAAAAAAATATTTACTTCAGTGAATCAGATAGCCTGAACAATTGATACCTTTTTTTTCTTTTCCTTGCCTAGTTGTGTTTTGGTACTGATACCTAGCTTTCTATACACCGAACTAGCATTTGGTTATTCTGAGTGATTATCCTTTGACTCGATGCACGGACATTATTGGTTTCCTCCTGACTGAATCTTGGGATGATGGACTTGTAGCTAATACGGAGTACGTACCAATGTTTTATATGCCTCTTCACTTGACTAGCAACATGAATTGGGATTGTCGTTTCTTTTTCCAGCATTGCCGCTAGCGCTTTCATTAATTTGGCAATTTGTTCTTAGTAGGCTCTGGATAGCTGGATTGTTCTCTAAGAATCAGAGAAGGATAGGAGTAGAGGACTATTGTAGTTGTGATATTTTAGACTAATAACTAGTATGTGCCCTTGGATCATGATATGGTTGGGCAGGAAAAGAGTATATTTCCTTGAACTATATATTCTCCCTCTCTCTCAAAATAAATCAACTTCTATAATTGTCCTAAGTTACAAATTTGACCAAATTTATAGAAAGTAGCACCAATATTTATGTCACCAAATTAGTATCATCATGAAATATATTTAGATAATGTACTTATTTGGTGTCATAGATGATGTTACTTTTTCCCATAAAATTGGTCAAATTTAAAATAGTTTGACTTTAGATCGATGATTCAAGGAATTGATTTATTTTGAGATAGAGAGGTACCACTAAGTTAGCACTGATATACTATAAAAGATCAGCTTGATGATCAAATAGAATAAGTGGAATCAAGTCACTATCGTGCAAAGATTTGCTATCGTAGATCCTTGGTACGCTGATAAGTTTTTTTACTGACTACCTTGGGCATTTCTGTATGATAATTCAACGATGACATATGGTTCCCCACGCCTATCTATTATATATTTTTTAGAATCATACTAGCTTCCTTCCTTCCTCCATTTCAAATTGTAGGCCGTTTAGTCAAATACTCAGTATGTTACATTTACGCAACAACCAAATATAAACAGAGGAAGAAGAATTCAGAACGGAGAGATTACATACAAGAGTAAACAACTGGAAATCTGTTCCACCGAATATCGTTCTGCAAGGTCAAGTACTGCACTTATAAGATTTTTTTAAAAGTGATGTTCATTGTCGAGCACATTTTGCCTTTCTGATACGGTACCAATTCAAACGCAGTGTTTATATTCACCGATTTGCAGTTGCAGATATCAACTAGCATTTGATATTTTTCACCCTGTTCGTTTCGCTGGATCAGTAGTCATCCAGCAGTGTTTTTCTCTCACAACAAACCAGCGAACAGTACTTTCAGCTACAATAATCCAGCGAAACAAACAGGGTGAGCGGTATAAAAACCGGAGGGGCAGCGGGCAGCGGCAAGTCAAGACTGTAGCTTTCTTGCTCGCGTTGCCGTTGATCTTAGGCGGCCATGGACCATGAGTGACGGGAGTCACCAGACGTCTGCACCCGCTCTTTTTCATATATATCCCGTGGGCAGATAGTGGCACATGCACACAGATTACAGATACCAACCTTTTTTTATATTTTGATAAGGAAATAGCAGCAGCTTTGACTATAGCCAATGACATTATTGGTTCCACTGTCTTGACTGAGTCTTGAGATAATGCAGCTAGCTAGTACTCCCTCCCGTCCTAAAAATAATAATTTTTATACTTTTGAAAGAGTTAAAAAAGTTAAAGTTTAATTAAAATTACATAAAAAATATTAACATTTATGATACAAATTAAATATTATTAAATTAGTTATAGCCATAAATATTAACACTATTCATTATGAATTTGGTCAAAGTAAAAGTTAGTTTGGTTGGTACAAATAATCTCATATATATATATATATATATATATATATATATATATATATATATATATATATATATATATAGGCTCGTTATGAGCTCGAGCCAGAAAGCCAGCTCGGCTCGTTATGAGCTCGAGCTAGCTCGTTAGGCTCGCGAGCCAGGTATAAAAAATGCATAAAATATAATATTTGTATTTATCTAAAGCTTAAAAATATTAATAATATAAAAATAATATATTCAATAACCTTAAATCGAATAAAATATTCATATGAGCTAACATATCATCCATTTGTGAAGTGCAAGACATGAAGTAATACAAAACTAATATAAGTTATGATGACTTTTTCCCTAAAACTACGGCTTGTTTGGCTCGCGAGCGGCTCACGAGCCAGCTCGAGTTGGCTCGTTATAGCTAACGAGCTAAAATCTTGGCTCGGCTCGGCTCGTTATGATAACGAGCCGAGCCGAGCTGAGCCGAGCCAGCCACGAGCCGAGCGAGCTAACGAGCTTCGAGTTTTTCGTCCAGCCTTACGTAGGTGGTGCCTCTGTCTTGACCAATGAGAACGCAAAAGGCATTCCTAGTTTTTCCTTGTACCAGACGTTTACCTTTGCGTATATATGTTGGCAACTTGCATCGTACATGTTGACATCGTGTTGTTTTTACTAGTCGTAGGCTCTGGATTGTTCTACAAGAATTACAGAGATTATTCTGCACTACGTAGAGTACTCCTCTGCTGTACTCGTGAGATCACGATGTGTGCAGGCTAGGCCAGGTTCATGATTGGGCAGGAGTTGAGTAGGGATTTCGGTTTTGTGCTCATACCGATTCCTGCATCGCTCCTTCACCAAATCACCTCGTACTTCCTCCGTCTAAAAAAAAGTGACGTTTTTTATTTTTAGACATCGTGTTTGACTGTTCATCTTATTCAAAAATTTTATACAATTTATAAAATAAATAAATCATTATTAAAATATCTCTAATGATAAAATAAGTCATAACAAAATAAATAATATTTATAAAAAATTGAATAAGACGGATGGTCGAATAAGATGTTTGAAATTCTAAAACCATATTTTTTTTGGAACGAAGGTAGAAGCGAGAAGCACTAGTATTTACAGTAGTACGTATTGGATGCTCCTGCTGCCTCCCTGAATTGACCGAGCACATGGATCGGTTGCTCTTGCTCCATGCATGCTATTTTAGATGATGAAAAAGTTTAGGTAAAGTTTATGTAGTATTTTTTTGTGTTATTTGGTAAAATTTATTCAATCATAGATTAACTAGGCTTAAAATATTTGTCTCGATATTTATAGACAAATTGTGCAATTAGTTGTTTTTTTACCTATATTTAATGCTCCATGTATATGTCTAAAGATTCGATGTGGTATTATGTACAAAATTTTTTGGGCCTTTTCACCAAGGCCTCGTTTAGATGGGTGAATTGGGGGAGAAAAACACTGTATCAGAATTCCTGTAGCATTTTGTTTGTATTTGGTAAAAATTATCCAAATTTTGACTAACTAGACTTAAAATGTTCGTCTCGCAAAGTACAATAAAACTGTATAATTAGTTTTTGATTTCATCAACATTTAGTACTCCATGTATTTGCCGACATTTTGATGTGACGGGGAATCTTCTTTTTGTATAGTGGAATTTAGGGAGAGAATAGGGGAACTAAACAAGGCCCAACTAAACAAGCTTTGCTGAGGGTGACGCTGACACTGACAAGTGACAGCAGCCCCCTGCAACGAATTTTAGGCCTTGTTTGGTATGAATATGTTAAAGTTTAACTCCTATCACATCAATGTTTCCTCAAATATATAGAGTACTAAATATAGACTAATTGCATGCATGTCGCCACAGATCAGGAGTAATTTACGAGACGAGTCTATTAAGCCTAATTAGTCCAAGATTTGAAACTTTTTGTCAAATAAGACGAAAGTGCTACAGTGTTTGTTAAACTTTAACTCCTCCAACCAAACACCCCCTTACACGGCTGTGTTTAGGGTGTGTTCAGTTGGTGAAAAGTGGGTGAAAAATTATTGTAGCATCTTTTGTTGTTATTTGGTAAAATTTGTCCAACAATAGACTAACTAGGCTCAAAAGATTCGTCTCGACATTTACAGACAAACTATGCAATTAGTTATCTTTTTTACCTATATTTAATGCTCCATGCATACGTCCAAAGATTCGATGTGATAGGTGGAAGAGAAAATATTTTGGGTTTGCATAGGAAGTGAACACACCCTTAGTTAGCTGAAAAATGTACTATGCAAAAAAAATTCCCCGTCACATCAAACTTGCGATACATGCATGGAGTACTAAATGTAGATGAAATAAAAAACTAACTATACAGCTTAGTTGTACTTTGCGAGACGAACGTTTTGAACCTAATTAGTCAATGATTAGATATTATTTACCAAATAAAACCAAAATATACTACAATACACTTTTCAGCCTTTTCAGGACAACTAAACGCAGACTTTTGGGTCGCATCCCACGATGACAAAAGACAAGCGCCTCTAGCGGTGGAGCCTCCTGGTGGTAGTGTCAAGGCCCTGTTTAGATGCCCAAAACGCCCAAAATTTTTTACATAGTATCCGTCACATCGAATCTTTGACGCATGTATGAAGCATTAAATATAGGTAAAAAAATAATTAATTGCATAGTTTGTGTGTAAATGTCGAGACGAATCTTTTGAGCATAGTTAGTCCATGCTTAAACAATTTTTATCAAATAACAACGAAAAGTGCTATATGAACTTTTTCCCAAATAATTTTGAGATCTAAACACGCCCTAAGTGTGGTAGTGAGACTAAGTAGACCGGTGGTGGCAGCTTATGCTGTTGCTGTTCTGCACGCGAGAACGGGACGGGGCCCCTTTCTTTTTCCTTGTCTGTCCTGTGTCTTGCATCATTGCATGGTACTAGTGGGTGCACTACCGCAGCATAATTTATTAACCAATTCTTTTCTATCCGTTTCGGTGTTTCCAACATGAGAATCACCTTTGCCACCAGATATTTTTCCCTTCTCCAAACATGGCTTCCGCGGGCCCACGTCTATTAGGATTTCCCCACCGCGACACCGTGGCTATTGGCCTCAACCTCCACGTATGCAACTGGTGTCCACATCGCATTTATCAGCAGCCTCGTAGGGTGTCAGAACCGCTTGCAGAACCACCAAATGCTTCGTCTGACGAAAACTCAAAGCACTCACCATCGCTTGCAAACTCGAAGCACTCACCGTCGCTTGTGTTGGAGCAAGAGCAGCCTCACCACGAGTTTTTGAGGGACCATATTGCCCAAAGACAACACTTATGGGCTGCAAGCCATTTCCGCGTCAGAGGAGAGCACTCACTTGGTTGAGGCAATTGATAGCTAGACACTACTCTACATGGCCTATTACTTTTTTCTGAGGCTAACGCTACTGTTAGCCTGCGTTGCTGCTGCCCTTAGATGCTTACTCTACAGTATAGTGCTACAGTTCTCGGCACTCAAGCGAGTAGTCGCAAGGCGTCCTATTGACCTGAGCTCACGTGGACATAGCCTCACTTGTCGATTACTTAGGTTTGTGTGCCTATAAGAGCAAGGATAATAAGCTTGTCGACAGCGAGCTACTAGCTAGATGCAATACTAGTTACAGTAGGCTTACTAAGCCGGCTTATGGGTTGGCCGCAAGAAATAAATAGCAGCAGTAAAAAGACGTATAGGATTGGGAGAGAGGGTGGAAAAGTCATCTTTTCCAATTGCTTGTGCTTGTAGCCGGGCCTGTTAAGTTACGATTCACTTTCTTCTCTCTCCTTGATTCTGTCACCTCCACATAGAACTTTAATGACATGGATGATCTTGCAGCTCGCTGAGTAGGACTTATTATACTTGCTCTAAAGATTTTTCACTCATACTATAGGAGAAATGAGGAGGTCGGTTGGGGCTATGTTTGCTTCACCTATTGAAAATGTTTCTGCTATCAAAAAAGTAGAATGCCAACCAGATGAATGTAACCATAAGCTGTTTTTTCAAAAGCAGCGTAGTACTCGCTTTTTGGTTTTCGGCTTTCTACTTTTCCAAAGTGGGAAAATTAGAGAGACATTTCACAGTTGTTTCAAGAAGAGAGGGTAAGCTTAACAGTTATTTTAGCCAAACAATCAGTAACTTTTTCCACGATACATAGCTCACATCAACCTTTTTATATCTCATAACTTACAACTGGACCAAATAGACCCTGAATAAGATCAACCAAGAGAGTCTCCCACGAACATATATATATGCATGAGTAATTAGAGTGCAACCACCACTGATTGGAAGAGAGAGTTCTCTCGGCTTCTATGTTCATTTCCCTGTGCTTGCAAGCCGGTTGACCTACTATGCCTACGGACCGGCCGCCGGGAGAGCCTATCGCCATCTTCTACAGCTTTCATCCATGTGCTGCAACGGCAATCGTTGAATTCAACGTTTTTCCGGCCGGGCGATCTATCAATCTCGCGGTTGCCATAAGCATAAACAACTGCTTAGATAGAGCTAGAGGCCAGAGTCATGGACGGTGGCATAACACACCACGTCATCACATGAAAATATAAGTAAACCGAGCTTATTGTTTCTTTTGGCCTACTACTTGTTACCCACGGTAGTAAAAAAACAAAAATAGGTATCTAACTAGGGTGGCCACAATAACATATAGAGGTTAGATGGTGGACTAACGGTTTCTGCAACTAATAAGCCGGCTGAAACTGATTTGCTGTGAGAGAAAAATATTGTACCATGACTGATAAGTCAGGCTGATAGGTTCAAGCGAGCAGGATTTAACAATGTTCGTAAAAATATTAACGATGACATTAATTGCTCACTGTTACTAGTATATAGTAGTTCAAGTCTTGTTAGGCAAGATTTTGGGTAAAAAAATAGTCAAGAGTGGTTAAGCTTGATCCATCCACGGTAGTCACTTTCATTCGGAGGAGCACCGCTACACAGTACAAATATTTGTTGAGTGAGCAGGCTTCGAGTGACCAACCTCCTTGTCGAGTCTTCCAAGTGAATGGTTTCCTTCTTTTTTTTTTCACATTGCTGTCCATGTCAAAGCCTCATAACGTCGTCATGGACCACCTGGTTAATCACCCCCACCCCCCCCCCCCCCCAACACCCACCCAATGACCCAACCCATGTTTTGTTGTCTCGTTTTGTTGCGTGGTACGGCCATATTAAATCACTCGAGAAATTTTACCACGACACTAAGGCCTCTTGGTCCACAAGAATTCTATAGAAATTAGTTTATTTTCACAGAAAAGCAAGGAAACAGAAACAATTCCTACATTTCTGTAAAATTTCTAGGAAACACTTACCCTATACTCACATCGGGAACTTAAACAACACAGATAGTTGAGCGCATCGATTGGACTTCTAAACACAAACTCGTATTCAGCTACAAATCCAAGGCCCCTTTGGATTGTAGTATTTTTTTTCTGAATCCTATGCTTTTTCTGTAAAACTAAACTAATTCTTACAAAAAGTTTGTGGACGAGCTGATAGCTCGATTGGTAGCTCCCAGTTTTTTTTTTTGTGACTTATTGGTAGCTCCCAGTTGTGGGAAGCTCCGGGAGTTCGACTCTCCACCTCCGCATGTGCATGTTTCTGCGTTGTAAAAAGGTTCGGTCGGGGGGTTTTCTTGATCTGCATGATAAGATCTTTTTAAATACAATGCTCGGGGGCCATCATATCCCGCGGGTCGAGTTTTTTTTTTAAATCTCAGCGTTCCAAAGAGGCTACACAGGTGGGTTTGGCGCCTTTAGCGCGTGGAGCGTGGTAATTGGCCGGTGACCTTTATTACGGTCCTGACGGAAGTTGGGCATGGCTAGCTAGCTACGTGTGGATTATCTACAAGTGAGCAAAGCTAATCTATCATGTGGATTTAATTCCTTTGGTGTGACCTCGCAATCACAAGGATCTTTTGTATAGTCTCTGATATTTTACGTGGCCGTAGCAGCCGCCTCTCGTGTCGGCACTCGGTGCCTAAAGTTTGCAGCGCCCATTTTCAATCAAAAAAGGGGGAAAAAATGTTTGCATCCGAATGTTTGGCCACGGACAAAAGAGTTGCCATCAGTATGACCCTTTTTCTTGGAAAAAGGTGCACGTAGTACCTCTCGTCTCTCGACCCTACCGTGTCATTTGGAAGCACTGCGTCTTCTAGGCCGTGAAATGGACACGCCAATAGCCACTTGGAACAGTGAAGGAAAAAGGCTAGCATATTCGTCCCCTTTTATATTATATATATAGTATTTCCTTTCGCACCCAGCTATAGTTGTTCTCCAACAAATATAGAAGTTTCGATCAATTTTTAATCTCTACTAGAGAGATAGGAGTACTACTTTCTAGTTCAATTATTTCGTGACATGACATCTTGGATTATATATCTTGTCTATGCTTGTATGTTGGCCACTGTTTATACGATCCGGTGATGTGTGCATGTGCTCCTTGATTTGTTCCACCCTTTATTTATGTTTTGCTTATGTCAAGAGATCACTCGTATGGCTTCCTAAATAAAAGAAAAAATGTTGCATTGAACAAAGAAAAAATATTCTCACTTAAATAAAGAAAAATGTCATATGCATATATGTGATTTCTTTTATATACTGTGGCCTACGCAAAAGCAAAAATTAAGCCGAGTATGAACTGATTGTAGCTCAGTTGTTATGTTTCTTACGTTGAACTATGACCACTAGGTTGAAGTCCCCCACTTAACACGAATGCCCCTAGTTTTCTAGATTTATTATTCTTGTATTTAACTATATTATTCTTTTAGTGGGTATGTAGGCGACATGGCTATCGATAACAAGATACATGTGGTGATTTTATCGATCTCGAAATTTGTTGATCGAGCTCAGCATCTCGGAGGTTTTTCATAAGAATGGGTTATGTGTGCGCACGTGCATTGATAGGAGTAAGTGGTTGTGCGTGTGTATGTGAGCATTTGCATTTGTATTTGATTTATGCAAAAAAAAAGCAGAAAAACACTAGAGTTTAAATGAAGTTAAAGAGAAGGTGTTTATCTAGACGGTAAAATCGGACCCGACCTAATAACCCAAAATTTTGAACTACTTGTACACATATCTAGATCACCTTAGAAAAAGAGATAATCCACTTAATGAAACTTATTTGACTCCTACAAATGATGACTTTCCATGCTTGGTTGGGGTTGTGTTTGTGTCCCGAAAATCCCAATTTCCCATGTATCCAAAAAGGTCAAAAATCGGGCTGAATGGATAATGGAATCAAACGGATTCGATGGAAGGACTCCGAATTGCGTGTCTCTTACGTACGTTGAAACGGAATAATACAAATATCGATCGATAAGCGCATTCACGTGTAACGTATAACTGTAGCAGACAGCGAGAGCAGTCAGCACAAGACCACAAGTCCAGCGACGTCCAGTGCTAGTGCTAGCTAGCTAGGTCGTCCTCGTCCGATCCATGCAATACAGTGCGGTGGCACTGGAGGAACTGCGGCGTAACGCTGGCGGCAGGCAATGGCCATGCGAAAGGCGCCGCCGCCACCGGTCAGCTTGTTTCCGGATCTGAGAAGAAAAAAAAAATCAAATCTCTCCACGGAAACTCGTCTCCTACTCCGTGCCCGTCCATCCTGCCTTCACGGCGCTGTGCTCCGTCCTGGCCGTTCCAATCCGCCGTGCTGCCGCCTACTCCGGCGCGCTACTGCCGCCATCCCCGTGGCGCCGCCATCCCCGCGGAGACGAGAAATCCTTTGTGTGAGGTACGTTGCTAGTCGCCCCGCCGACTGCAGCAGCTATCGGACCTAGTCGCTGGCACCTAGCCGTCCACCCCAAGCTCCATGCGCGTGCTCGACGACTGCAGCGGCACCTCCGTTCCCCGCGCGCCATGCCGAGTGCTCCATCCTTCACCGCGCCCAGGCCAGGCGCCTAGGAGAGGGGGCTGTCGCTGGCCAGGCTCAGGCCATCCGTAGGCGCAACTAGCCGCTGCAAGGCCTCGCCACCATCCTCGGCTGCCGGCTGTCGGGAACCGGTCGTCCCCTGCTCGGCGCTGCGATCTACGGAGGAAGGGCGAAAAACGCATGTTGCAAGCCTATGTTCCAAGTGTTTTAGATGTTTCATAGGTATGTTGCAAGTGTTTCATATGGATGTTGCAAAAGTAGATCGGGATGTTGCATATGCTGCAATGGTTGTACACGTATGTTGGAAGTTTCTGTTCCCAATGTTTCATTTGTTTTTTTTTCAGACGTATGTTGTAAGTGTCTTTATTTGAATGTTGTATATATTTTACACATATGTTGTAAGTGTTTTATCTGGATGTTGCGTATGTTTTTACAATAGTTTTCAAGTGTTTTTCAAGTTGTTTTTGCAAGTGTATCAGATGCATGTTTCAAGTGTTTCATCTGTCTTCAGACGTATGTCGCAAGTGTTGCGTCTGTATGTTTCAAAAAGTAAATTAGGTGTTGTATCTCCCTCGTCGCTTTCTACTGCCTCGTCTAGATTTCTCCTCCTCCTGGCATGGCTAGGGATCCGCCGCCTCTTCCCCCTCTTCTCGATACTGGTGGAGTTCGGAGTGGTGCGGGCCCTGTGTGGATGTGCGAAGCGGAGCGAGAAACAAACTGCAGGTGCAAGTGTGCGGACGTCGGGGCGCTGCCAAGCCCGTTCTTGCATTGCATGGACACGTTAGCCTGCCATTGTACCATTCCTCAACGGCTGCGTGCACGGTCATCGAGGTTCATCCATGCCTCTGATGATGCCGTTGCCATGCAGCGGCCTCTCTTTTGGACCGCTTCCAAGTTCCAACGGCCTTCCTGGACCTCTCTCTACTCTACAGTACACTCTTAGGCCTGGCTGGGCCTTGGGCTGGGCTTGGGTGGCCCTTGCATGCTCGTGACCTTGTCAGCAGCCTCTCTGCCACGGCGGAAGAGAAAAAGGGGAACCGATCGAGCCCGGTCGCCGCTCGAACCGAACTCGGGCCCACCAGTCAGTGCCACACCACGCCCACGTCCACGGGGCTCTCGATCCCTCTCGCCATCTCCTTCCAAGTTCCACTCCCCCTCCACCGTCTCCCCAAATCCGTCCCATTTCCGCCGCCGCCGCCGCCTTCCTCGAACCTTCGTCGCCCGCTGCCGCTCCTCGCCGCGCCCCTACAAAGCCAGCCAGCCGCTAAACCCTCCTCGTCCTCATCCACTCACCCACCCGCTCGTCCCCGACTCCGCCGCCGCCATGGGCTCCTCCGACGACCCTTCCCCATCCCCGGGCGCCGATGACCTCTTCATCTACCTCTCCGACCTCGGCCCCACCTCGCCCTTCGCCTACCTCGACCCCTCCTCGCCCTCCGACTACCTCGACCTCCCGCCCACCCCGCAGCCGCAGCCGGGGAACATAGGCCCCGCGCAGGACATGCTGCTCCCCTACATCTCCAGCATGCTCATGGAGGACGAGATCGACGGCACCTTCTTCTACGACTACCCGGACAACCCCGCGCTCCTCCAGGCGCAGCAGTCCTTGCTCGACGTCCTCTCCGACGACGCCTCCTCCCCGACCACCACCACCACCACCACCGCCACCCACAGCAGCGCCAGCGCCAGCGTCAACCACTCCTCCTCCGACGGATCCGCCAGCGCGCCGCTCACCCCCGCCGCGGTCGACTCCTACGACCCGCCCCCCGCCGCCCAGTTCGACGGCTTCGACCTCGACCCCGCGGCCTTCTTCAGCAACGGGGCCAACTCCGACCTCATGAGCTCCGCCTTCCTCAAGGGCATGGAGGAGGCCAACAAGTTCCTGCCCACGCAGGACAAGCTCGTCATCGACCTCGACCCGCCCGACGACCACAAGAGGTTCGTCCTCCCCACCCCCGCCGCGGACAAGCTCGCGCCCGAATTCAACGCCGCCGCTCCCACCGTCCCTGCGGCCGTGGCCGTCAAGGAGGAGGAGGTGGTCCTCGCGGCGCCTGGCCGCGGTCGGAGGAACCGCTTCGACGACGACGAGGACCTGGAGCTGCAGCGCCGGAGCAGCAAGCAGAGCGCGCTGCAGGGGGACGGCGACGAGCGGGACGTCTTCGAGAAGTACATCATCACTGACCCCGACAAGTGCACCGAGATGATGCAGAATCTGCGGATCGCCATGCAGGAGGCGGCCGCCAAGCAGGAGGCGGTGGCGGCCGCCGCCGGGAACGGCAAGGCCAAGGGCCGCCGCGGCGGGAGGGATGTGGTGGACCTGCGCACGCTGCTTGTCCACTGCGTGCAGGCCGTCGCCTCCGACGACCGCCGCAGTGCCACCGAGCTGCTCAGGCAGATCAAGCAGCACGCCAGCCCGCAGGGGGATGCCACGCAGCGCCTCGCCCACTGCTTCGCCGAGGGTCTCCAGGCCCGCCTCGCCGGCACCGGCAGCATGGTGTACCAGTCGCTCATGGCCAAGCGCACGTCCGCCGTTGACATACTCCAGGCGTACCAGCTGTACATGGCTGCCATCTGCTTCAAGAAGATCGCCTTCGTGTTCTCGAATAACACCATCTACAATGCTGCGCTGGGCAAGAAGAAGATACATATCGTCGAGTATGGGATCAATTATGGTTTCCAGTGGCCGTGCTTCCTGCGATGGATAGCGGATAGGGAGGGCGGGCCACCGGAGGTGAGGATTACTGGCATTGATCTGCCCCAGCCTGGGTTCCGCCCTACTCAGCGCATCGAGGAGACAGGGCGCCGTCTCAGCAAGTATGCCCAGCAGTTTGGTGTGCCATTCAAGTACCAGGCAATTGCAGCATCCAAGATGGAGTCCATCCGTGCCGAGGATCTGAACCTCGATCCAGAGGAGGCGCTCATCGTGAACTGCCTATATCAGTTTAAGAACTTGATGGATGAGAGTGTTGTGATTGAAAGCCCAAGGGATATTGTGCTCAATAACATCAGAAAGATGCGGCCTCATACATTCATACATGGAATTGTGAATGGTTCCTTCAGTGCGCCCTTCTTTGTGACGAGGTTCCGGGAGGCTCTGTTCTTTTACTCGGCACTGTTTGATGCTCTGGATGCAACCACCCCAAGGGACAGCAACCAGAGGATGCTGATTGAGGAGAACCTGTTTGGGAGGGCTGCCCTGAATGTCATTGCGTGTGAGGGTACAGATCGGGTGGAGCGCCCTGAGACATACAAGCAATGGCAGGTGCGGAATCAACGAGCAGGCTTGAAGCAGCAGCCGTTGAACCCTGATGTCGTGCAGATAGTGCGGAGCAAGGTGAAGGATTGCTACCACAAGGATTTTGTGATCGATATTGATCACCACTGGCTCTTGCAGGGATGGAAAGGCCGCATCCTCTATGCCATCTCGACATGGGTGGCAAATGATGCTCCCTCTTACTTTTAGCTGTTTTTTTTTTTGACTCACTTATCTACAAATCTAGGTTTAGGTATGTCACTTAGATATATCTAGTGACAAGTGTGTGGCCCAGCTAATAGCCATGGCTCAGTGGGTTACTTGGGCTCAAGGTATGCGGCATGCCTAGCGAGAACTCAACATGCACCTGTTCTTTCCATGGGTAGATTCAGTTTCTGAGGAACATGGGCGATACAAGGTGTGGAGGATCAGAAGGCAGAAGGCATTCCGAAATCTGTCCTTTGATGTAATGTGAATTAGATGCTTATCACTCAGCCATGTTGTTGCATAGTGCTGAATATGATCTAGCTCTATGTCCTGGTCTGGAAAATGTTCTCCATAGCAGCTGCTGTGCGTGTGCCCTGTGATCAATCCAGTCAGTTGATCAGGCTGTAATTGACACTTGCTCCTCTGTTTCTGGTGCTTACTGCGCTGTTTCAGACTTTAGCATGGTTATTATGAAGTGCCTAGGTTTTGTTTGTCTACTTTATTGCACATGAAAGCTCTTTCCAGATATGAGAGCTCTTTCCAGATGTATATGGCATGTGTTTATTCATATACATGATTCGTGTTCAATGAATTGAGTCTTCTTTTCAGCCTGCATATTGGTTTGTCGTCAGCGACGAAAGGATATTTTTGCTGAACTGTGGCTGATGTTGAATTGTTGGAATTGTTCAGTAATCAGGCTACACATATTAGGCTGTTATTACCAGGATGCCATATTATCTCTTGCTGGTGCCATTATCTCTTGCTGTACTGTCTTTGCATTTTCAGGGTACATATGGGGTTTTGTGTGGCCCATGCTGTCTTGTATGGGAGCTCTTTCCAGATGGTATGCATGATTAATAAATGGTTCACGTTCAATTAGGCTGTTATTACCAGGATGCCATTATCTCCTGCTGTACTGTCTCTTGCATTTTCAGGCCACACACGGGGTTTTGTCTGGCCCATGCTGTCTTGTATGGGAGCTCTTTCCAGATGGTATGCATGATTAATAGATGGTTCATGTTCAATAAGTCCAATGTTTTTGGGCCAGCATGTTGATGCAGTAAAGCCATTAGTTTTTTTTTGGTATTACTATTCCTTGGTCTCATTTGGGCAGGTTTAGGTCTCACTAGCTCAATGCCATATTGCCATGTGCAAGGATCTTCAACGATATTGCAGTTCAAGTGCACTCCTGCTGTGTCCGTATCCAACACTAATATTGTATTTTATTCTGAACATATAGTATATATCTAATACTACTACTACAACAACATAGCCTTTTGTCCCAAGCAAGTTGGGGTAGGCCAGAGATGAAACCCAAAAGAGACGATAAACAGGGAGACACATAAAGGGACATAAATGGCACAAGACAGAAAGAGGTCACGGTTCAGGCACGTTGATTGCCACTCTCCAAGCGCTCCTGTCCATAACTAAATCCTTAGAGATATTCCACTCCTTAAGGTCTCTCTTAACAGACTTGTCCCAAGTTAGTTTAGGTCGACCTCTGCCGCTCTTTACATTATCGGCCCGCTTTAGAACCCCACTACGCATAGGCGCCTCAGGAGGCCTCCGTTGAACATGTCCAAACCATCTCAAACGATGTTGAATCAATTTCTCCTCAATTGGTGCCACCCCAACCCTATCCCGAATATCGTCGTTCCGGACTCTATCCCTCCTTGTGTGCCCACAACACCAACGCAACATACGCATCTCTGCTACACTCAATTGCTGGACGTGTCGCCTTTTTTAGGCCAACACTCAGCACCGTATAACATCGCCGGGCGAATCGCCGTCCTATAGAACTTACCTTTCAACTTCTGAGGTACCCTTTTGTCACAGAGGACGCCAGAAGCTTGACGCCATTTCAACCAGCCGGCTGAAATTCTATGCCTAACATCTTCATCAATGTCGCCATCAGCAGGATGGGACAATCAGGAGCACATGTCTGTTACTGTTACTGATCCTGGAAGACAAGTGCGACCCATCAGTTAGTCTGCATCAATGGAACCTTCAGAGAGGCCATACACACATGAAAATGGAATCCATACAGTATTAGGAAGACTATACAGGCAAGAGAATCTGAACACAAAACTCTTGAAAACGGAGGACAAGATTATGGGAATATCTCCTCACACATGGCACCGAGCTGGTGAGGCCTGAGACGGCCCCGTTCAGATCAAAAGTTACCTGCACAAGATGAGCAGCTGGAGACGTTCAGAGCACCTGTCACTGATCCTGAATGGCAGGTAGGAAAAAAAACTTAGTGGTTTGACTAATAGTTTAGTATCCACAGGCAGTGGCGGATCCAGGATTGACATCTCGGGGGGGGCTAATTAAGGGAGATGTTGATTTACAATTAAGATTTAATGGTGATTTAATGCTATGCTACAGTAATTGCTACAGTGTTTTTAGTGAAGATATCACCCTCCCGGGGGGGCTGCAGCCCCCCCCTGGATCCGCCAATGTCCACAGGTTAATCCACATGGGCCATGGATGCATGGAATCTTCATGCAAGACAAATTCAAGCAGCTGGGGTTGTGCTCCTGTGTGATTTTTGCGATTTGACAGTTGGAGATCAAAACGAATATGATGATATATGGTCAGAGATTATTCTATCTGGGTGTCTAGGAGAGCAGATTGGCTGACCCTGATCCGGCGAGGATATTGAAATGGCTGATGGTGGCATTCAGAAAGAAGTGTCTGACAGGAGAGGAGACGAGGCTTTGTGATGTGAGGTTGTTTTGTACTCCCTCCGTCCATAAAAACATGCAATTCTCGCTTTTCGAGAAGTCAAACAGTTTGAACTTTGACTAAATTTATCTAAAAAACTATTAATGTTTATAATACAAAATAAGTATCATTAGATTAGTTATAGAATATATTTTTATAATAAATTTATTTGGAGACATAAATATTAATACTATTTGTTATAAATTTGGTCAAACTTAAGTCAGTTTGACTGGCACGCATGCCATAATTACATCTTTTTTTGGACGGAGGGAGTATATACTACTACTAATAGGTTCAGACAGGCTTGTTGTGCAAGAATGCAAGAGTTGCGCGTTCTAGAAGTTGACACTTGACAGAGCTAGCTTGGGCTAATCTAACATCTAAGTTGGGGAGCCAATGCAATATGTTGTATAAAATGATTGGAGCTCTGGGTCCGGTGCTTGCTACACCGTGTATGATAATGCGAAAAAGCATGTGTTTTTGTCTAGTCTATGTTGTATACATGCATGGGAGTGGGACTATGGGAGGTCTTCCTCTTCCTCTTCCCTAATGGGCATGTGCTATACGTATGATTGTTGTGAGTTCAGCGAAACTGGAGGCTGCCATTTTCTGTGTTTGAGATCCTTCGTGCGAGTGTACTCCTGCACTCGCGCTCAGATGTCAATGTTGACTGTATGTGGAGGAACATAAGCTAGTTTCTCAGATTTATTTAGGAGATTTGTGATGATCCCATCCCATGTATCTGTCGTATAATTGCACTGCAAATCCTGGCACCAGGTTAGGCACATGAGTTGTGGTGCAGATAGATCTTTGCATCAGTATAACGTCCATGCACAACTCACAACTCACACATGGTACTGAGCTGGTGGCCTGCGACGATCCTAGTCCAGATTTGCCAAAATACTCGCAAAACATTGAGCAGCAGGGGGGAGATTCAGAGCCCCCGTCCCTGATCTGACCTGAATGGCACACAAGACAAAAAATGGTCTGATCGATGAGTCCATCCACATCGACGGAACCTTCATACAGGGCTGTGATTTGCCGGGCTGTGGATCATTGGAGAAATACGAATATGGTACGAGGCTTTATGAGTTTGTATACAGCGTAGGTTCAGACAAGCTACCTGTGCAAAAAAATAAGAAAGCGAGAGCTTTTCTTTGTAACAGAGGTAGACAAATTAACCTGTTTATTTGCCCTCTAAAAAAATATTAAGACCATAGATTCTTTGCTGATATAAGTTGGTAAGCCCATACAGTTTTTGGATGGAAAATGATTAGAAAAGAATTGGTTCTAAATTGGAAGTGTAAGGTGCAGGTTAACTAGGCAGACCGTGACAAACCACACTCTGTTGTTAGATTTCTTTGCTGATAATAAAATTTGGATCTTAAGAAAATAGTTGGGAGTATATATGAACAAAAATACTTGTATTGCATAAAAGTCCTTCCTGCTTTGCCAACACACTTTTAAATGAATTGGACTTTCGGGCCGCAATTCCTGCCAAAACGTGTTTCTTCGCGGTGGGTGGGCTTTCAAACACATCGGCTGCCAGCCCAATACCTCGTTCTCTGCCAGCACGGGCTTTCAAATGAAATGGCCTTTTGGGCAGTGGTTCCTCCTAGCAGCCCAGTAGCGTTACATTTCCTATGCCAGATTTCCCCAATCGCCCCGGCGCTGGCATGCGTTTGCCTGTCCTGGGCTGAGAGCTGAGACAAGCCCAATTTTAGGAGTTTTGCTTGTGGCAAGGACCAACCCCTGCACCTTGCAAAATCAAAATGCAGGACAGGATGGCCAGTATATCCTTTGAGAATCCTTCAACATGCATGGCACTGAGCCGGTGATGCCTGAGGCTACCCTAAATAATACCAAAGAAAAATAATACTCCTTTGGTTACAAATTATAAGTTGTTCTGTAATTTCTAGATGCATAGTTTTATCTATGCACCTAGATATTATCCATGTATTTAGAAAAGCTAAAATGACATATTTTGTAATGGAGCAAGTACAAAACATGAGCAGCGTAGGGTATTCAGAGATGCTGTCTGTCACTATCCTTGAATGCAACTGCAGTCCATCAGTTGGTCCTGGTGTGAGCCACGATCACAAGGACATTAGCAGGGAGCTACGATCACAACTGACACAAATCAAATATCTATCTCGGAGAATGCACCGGCGTGAACATGAACATGAATGCACCGGCGAAATAGAAAGAGAACTTGGAAGAAAATTGTTCTTGTTTAAGCCTACTTGAATGAAGAAACTATAATACAAAAGCAGACGACATCACCATCTGAATACTTCGACACAACCCGACCTTAACTGGTTTTCCTTCTAAAAAATCTACGATGCAACGTCAAATCAAATGTATCTATCTTGGAGAAGCCAAAAAATGTTGAAGCTGCAGGTATTCGGTAAATATGAGTGAAGCGCAATCGAGACAAGAGAGGCCGTTCCAGTTTAGACCTCACGGTGATCTCGTTTTATAAATCAGCAGCTTCTGCTTCCTGTATTAAAAAAACAATAGATCAGTTACGTGCCATCAGCTCAAGACAGTAATGAATAATTCAATATAAACATGAGTCGACAGTGATGATGAATTTCAGAAGTGAAATTTATCTTTATCTATTTTGCGACCATTACATAGTAATTGTCAATTGTGTGAGGGCGAGTTTTATCACAGTTTCATCCAGTCAGTGCTCAACAGTGAAGCCACACAAAATTTTGTCACAGCGTTATGCTTGGAATAGTTTGGTGTGTAGAAGGCTACCGGACAACAAACCAGTACCTGCTTCCTCCGACGCTCCTCTCTCTCATCGTATTCTTCCAAGCCTCCGTATAACATAAGAGCATATGATACACTTCTACCCAAATCTGACTACCTAAATGTCTATTTGGTTAGCCACCTATTCTCATCCTACCTAAATTCTGCTTCCAACTCCAACAGTGCTACCTAAAACTGGATACCCATTTTTATCCTAGCAGAGAATGACAGGTGGGTCCAACATGTCATCCTCGATGGTGTTCTTCTCGCCATAGATGAGCCGGAGGTGCACCCAGAGCCGTTGCCGGAGGCAGGTTGCCACGCCGGGGCTGCTCGGCGTGCCACGAGACTGCAGGCCGCACTGGCAGCATCTCGCCACGCCGCATCGGGGGCTGCAGGTCGCTCGCCGCGATCGGGCTGCTCCTACTCGCCGCGCCGCATCGGGGGCGCCAAGGATTGTAGGCCACGCCGTCTGGGGAAGAAGATTCGACCGGGGAGGATACCATTGCTGGGGAAGAAGGCCGGGGCAGAGAGAGAGGGCCGTCGGGGAGGGCTGCTGCTGGGGAGGGCCGCTGCCGGAGGGGACTGCTGCCGGGTAGGGCGGCCGCTGGGGAGGGCCGCCGCAAGAGGGGACTGCCGCGTGGGGAGGGCGGCCGCTGGGGAGGGCCGAGCGACCGGGAGGGAAGTCGTAGGGGAGGACGGCCGCCGGGGAGTCGCCGCGGAGGCTCCTGCGAGCGGCGGTGTCGAGCTCCTCTGCGTGAATGAGCGTACAGTGGAAGGGAAAAAATAGGTAGGCAAATCTGTTGGTTCAACAAATATAGGTAGTGGGAGGGAGAATTTGTTAGGCAAAAAAAATAGGTAGTCTGTTGGAGTGGTATTTTTGACCCTCACTACCCAAATATAGGATAGGCTGTTGGAGATGCTCTAAGTGTAGGGTGTCCCGGGTGGATGCCGACACCGCCCCTGACGGCAGCTTCCACAGCCTCCACCCTGCTCCTGGAAGCATCTTCATCAGTCTGGATTCTCACATCGATGGGCTCTAGGCTTGCAAGGTGCTCAGCTGAACTCAAACCCCATCTTGGACTCTGTTTCCTGCACCCTAAATTGAAGATGTAACCTTCAGAGCTCGGGCATTGCTTCCTGTAAGAAGAGCATCTCTAGGCCACCTCCGTATTTACAATTATTGTACCTGAACTCTTTAAGGCACTGGAATTGTTGGCTGCTGATGGTAAGCCGTTCATCAGGGGCATACAGTATGTATAACTTGTTAGATTGATCTCCACCAACAGACCGCCCTGATCGGGGACGCCCAGCCCATCCATGGCTGGCGGGCCCTCGTTACCCTGCGCTATATAAAGAGGTGTGGGCTGGTGGCTCTCGGTACGAGGTTCGCTGAGCCGTACTCCCCACCGCACAAACCCTAAACCCAATTAGATTGAGGGTCGCAGGAAGTGATGGGAAGCACCGCTGCCGCCACTCCACTGCGCCACACTCGGACTTCACCGCCGGTCACCACTGCACCATCTTCTTCTCCGACCGACGCTGCCTAGCGCAGAACTTCATCGACATGGCGGGATCCAGGTCCTCCTCAACACCTCCCACTGGTCTATGCGCATCTACCACCTCTCTCTCTTTTCTCCTCTCTCTGTATTCTAGTAGAACATGTACTAGGAGTTGATTCTAAAGAAATGTACCCCGATGATCTACTGCTAATGATCCCATTAATACTAACAATGGTATCAGAGCTAGGTTCTTGAGTAGATCTAGATTTTTGGGGTAGAAAATAGAAGGAGGGGATTCGATTTTGATTCGGTCAAACCCTAACCCTAAGAACTCAAAATCCTAACCCTAGAAAGTCAAACGAAAGGGAGGGACCTACCCGGTTCTCCTTCATCGCCGACACTATCGCCATAACGCGGGAAGAAGAAAGTACCGCGCAGCGCGTGGAAGTGAACACGCCGTCGCGTGACACAGATCGCGCACGCGCGCGAGCTCGGGCACCACTGCGGTGCCACTCGACGGCGCCGCGCGCAGCTCCGGCCGCACAGGCGCGCCGGCAAGGGGTGCCACAACAGCGCCGCCGTCTTTCTCCAGTCGCCAACAGTGGCCATCGTCGTCATTCTCACTCTTGGCTGCGACGCTGTGAAAGCGAAGGGAGGATAGAAAGAATGAACTGGGGTTAGGGTTTCTGGGGAGCAGACGCCAGTTTTTGTTGCTCCGAGACGCAAGGGCGGCCGTCGGATCAGATCTAGCGGCTGAGATCGCTTCGGGCTTCATTCAGCCTAGGCGGGCGCGGGAAATCCCGGCCCAGGCCCAGGTTATGACCTGGGACGCGGGTGGGCCGTGCAATAGAGTTGGCCGCAGGCTGTTTTCACCAGCTGGGCCGCGCTGATGCGGCTAAAGCTGGGCGAGGGGAGCGCGGCTGAGCACGCTGGGCCGTGGGCTGAACGCGTGAGCGCGCTCGTGAACCTGGCCTCGGGCCAAATGAAAGTGAACTATATGATTTTGTTTTATCTTTTTTTCCTAGAAACTGTTTTTGATTTATTTTGAAGAATTTGAATGGAATGTTGATGAAATCTCTGGACAACTTTTGTCCAATGATAATTTTGTTCAGAGAACAGTATAGTATTTGAGAGTTTTTGGAAAATAGAATTATGAGATTAATTAATGATTCTGCTGCGTATTTAAAGTTGTTATTTCATTATTAAATTCGAACCACCGGGAGAATTTAATTTTGAAAAAATAGATATGTTTTGATTATTATAATATTGTTATTATTCTGACCAACATTGATTAATGGCAATATTATGATGTTAATTATGAATTTTTCTTGCATTAATTCTATTTCTGCCCAACGGTGATGTAGAATTATTGTAAAGAACAGTTGTATGTTTTAATTTTGACCAACGTTGGAATTAAGACATACAATTGTTGTTATTATGTTCTCACTTTACATGGATTGTGTTTTCAGGTGGATACTCCTTGATGGGTTGTATCAAAGATATCCCTACTCTCAAAGGAGATAACTACATTAAATGAAGAAGAAAGCTTGATTTGGCCTCCATTTTGGGTGAGGTGGACAGGGTAGTCACCGCACTGTGCCCCATTGAGCCTGAGGCACCCGTGAGGGAGGCTGATGAGACTGATGCTACATGACAGACTAGAGAGCGGGACTTTGCTCCCATAAAAATGTCTTATGACCTTGAAAAGGCAAAGTGGGTCACAACCAACAAGAAATGTTTAGCTGTGATAAAGAACACAATTAAGCCCGCATTGGTGGGCTCAATTTCGGACTGTGACACGGTCGCAGAATGCTTTGAGCGGATAAAGAGTCAGTTCATTGGTTCTTCAAAGACTTATGCCACCCAGCTGATAAAGCAGCTGATTACAGAAAAGTACACTGGTAGTGGCAGAAGACAGCACATATTAAAAATGAATAATCGGGCAACTAAACTAGTGGATGTGGCTCTCAAGGAAGAGTTATGTATTCATTTGGTTTTTGCTTTCTTGCCAAAGGAATATGACATTTTTGTTGTCAATTACAACATGCAGCCAGAGAAATAGAATTTAGAGAAGCTCATGGCTATGTGTGCTCAGAAGGAGGACAGAATAAATGTTTCAAATGGTGGTTCTATCAACTATTTGAAAGATAACAAGAAAAAAACTTTAATGCTAACTTCTCAAAGGCTCAGGGAAAGGCTTCCATGCAAAATTAGTCTCAGCAGAAGAAGTTTACAGTGGACAAAGACCAGTGTCTTCACTGCAAGAAGATGGGGAATTATAAGAAAAATTGTCTCGATTTCTTAAAGATGATCATGGCAAAGAAAGGTGAGAACATTATTACGTTCGTAAATGAATCCCTATATGTACGATATTCAAAATCTACTTGGTGGATCGACTCAGGAGCGACTATTCATGTTGCTAATTCTTTATAGGGATTCCGTTCGACGAGCACTATGCAAAGAAGAGAAAGATGCATTAAAGTCATAAATGGAGTCCAAGCAGATGTTGAAGCCGTTGGTGACCTTTCACTAGAACTTGCTGATGGCTTCGTGCTTCTACTTAGCGATATGCTTTACGTTCCTACTTTACAGAGAAACTTGATTTCTGTTTCATGTTTGGACAATAATGGTTATGATTGCCATTTTGGAAATGGCAAATGTAAGATAATGTTTAATAATGCATGTATTGGTCTTGCATTCCTGCAAGGTGAGCTTTATTTGTTATCACTTCGTGAAAATGCGAATTCCGTATGTGATGTGAATGAAAATATATCCTCGTCTGAAAATGTAAATAGAAAGCGAAAGAGAACTCACAATGCATTGTCGAAATTATGGCACTGTCGTTTAGGCCATATTTCAAGGGGGAGAATAGAAAGATTAGCTAAGAATGAAATTCTTCCTCCATTAGAGTTCTCAGATTTAGAACAATGCATAGGATGTATTAAAGGAAAGTATGTAAAGAAAATTAAGAAAGATGCCAATCGAAGCGCAGGAATTTTAGAGATAATTCACACAGACATCTGTGGTCCATTTCCTGTGAAAAGTGTGGATGGTTATGACTTGTTCATAATATTCACAGATGGTTACTCTCGGTTTGGCTATATTTATCCAATTAAAGAAATAACCGAAGCGTTGGATAAATTTAAGATATTTAAGGCTGAAGTTGAAAATCAGCACAATTTAAATATTAAGATAGTCCGATTTGATCATGGAGGGGAGTACTATGGTCGACATACCCTATATGACCAAGTGCATGAACCTTTTGCAAGGTTCTTACAGGAGAATGGTATAGTAGCCCAGTATTCCGCGCTGGGCGAACGTCAGCAAAATGGAGTAGCTGAAAGGCATAACCGTACCTTGACGGACATGGTGCGCAGTATGATAAGTTACTCAACCTTACCGTTGAGTCTGTGGATGGAGGCGTTAAAAACCGCCATTCACATTCTCAATAGAGTACCAAGTAAGTCGGTGTCCAAAACACCGTATGAGTTGTGGACAGGAAGAGTACCCTCACTAAACCACTTGCGTGTGTGGGGAAGCCCTGCTGAGGCTAAAGTATTTAACCCAAAGATTGAGAAGCTAAATCTCAAAATAGTAAGTTGCCATTTCATTGGCTATCCTGAAAAATCAAAAGGTTTTCGTTTCTACTGTCCAGACAGACATACAAAGTTTGTAGAAACAAGATACGCTGTCTTCTTAGAGGATGAGATGATGAGGGGGAGTGTAGTAGCTCAGAAAATTGATCTCGAAGAAAAGCGGGTGTGTCGCCCAATCTGATGATTCAGAAACCATTTTTCGAGCTACTTGCTGTTGCTGCACCGACAATGCAAGACACTGTGGTGCCAGCACCTGTTGTTATTCCACCTGTGGCAACAATGAATGATGATGAGGAACCTGTCCTTTAGGATACCATAGAACCGGTTGCCACACATGAGGGGGAGCAGCAACAGTCTCAAGCTGAAGATGTACCAAATGTGGAGGCCCCGAGAAGGTCTCAAAGAGCAAGAAGATCAGCTATTCCCGATGATTATGAAGTTTATGATACTGAAGAGTTTCATATGGAGAATGATCCCACCTCATATGAAGAAGCCATGAGAAGCGTCCACTCATCGAAGTGGTTAGCAGCTATGGAAGATAAAATAAAGTCAATGAGTGCCAATAAAGTTTGGGACTTGGAAGTAATTCCTAAAGGAGCCAAAACAGTAGGCTGTAAATGGGTCTACAAAATAAAATATGACTCCCAAAGGAATATAGAAAGATTTAAAGCACGACTTATGGCAAAAGGTTTCACGCAAAGAGAAGAGATTGATTACAATGAGACCTTTTCTCCAGTCTCATGTAAAGATTCCTTTAGAATCATAATGGCATTAGTAGCGCATTATGATTTAGAATTACATCAGATGGATATAAAGACTGAAAGGATCAAGATGCCCAAGAGGGGGGGTGAATTGGGCTTTTCTAAAAATTAATTACAAGAATTAAATCCTACAAGCCGGAATTCACCCCTAGTGCCTACTTGTGTTCCTAGAGATTCTACCGGTAAAAAGTTTTGCACCCTAGTTTCCAATCCTAGTCTAGCATGACAATTCTAGGAAAGTAAATCAAGCAATGAATGTAAATACGAGAATGTAAATGCTTGAAAGTAAGGGCAAGGAACACGGCGATGTTTTTCCGAGGTATCGGAGAGTCGCCACTCCCCACTAGTCCTCGTTGGAGCACCCGCGCAAGGGTGTAGCTCCCCCCTGATCCGCGCAAGGATCAAGTGCTCTCTACGGGCTGATTCTTTGACACTCCGTCGCGGTGAGTCGCCCAAAACCGCTCACAAGATGAGTTGGGTCATCCACAAGCTCCGCCGGATGATCACCAAACTCCCAATCACCACCAAGCCGTCTAGGTGATGGCGATCACCAAGAGTAACAAGCTAGAACTCTCACTTGACCACAACGAGCCCAATGAGAAGGAGGATGCACACTTGCTACTCTCTAATCACTAGTGAGGAACTCTCAAGCTTTGATTCTCAAAATACACTCCTCACTAGAGCTCTTGCACTCCCTTCACTCCAAAGGTGTTTCTCAGTTGAACAAATGAGCAAGAGAGCTCTAAAAGAGGTGGTGGGGATGTATTTATACACCCCACAGTCGAAACGAACCGTTACCTGCCAACTCAGCAAAAACGGGGTGACTGGACGCGCCGGTCGCTCGTAACGGTCGTAATTCTAAAATTTCGGCTGAGTGACCGGACGCGCCGGTCAGGGGTGACCGGACGCGTCCGATCGTGCAGGGAGCTTACTCTAACGAGACCGGACGCGTCCGGTCGTCGCAGGACCTTACTGGAACGTGACCGGACGCGCCGATCACACCCAGGTCACGTCCGATCGAAAGGTTTCCCTCAAGTGACACGTGTCGGCCTGACTACCGCGTCCGGTCCTCGCAAGGGCCGCGTCCGGTCATCAGCGCCGAAACGCAGTCGCGGTTTTGAACTGACCAGACGCGTCCGGTCAAGCCGAGAACTACGTCCGATCAGGGGAAGAACCCTCTAAACTCTCCGAAACGCGACGCAACTTGAACCAAGTTGCTTCCAACTGAACTTTGAGCTATTCTAGAGCTGCCTAGTGCTAAGTTTAACAAGTGTGCACCACACCTAAACATAAGACTCACCTAGGTCAAGCTACCCGCTCATGCTCCCCTTTATAGTACGGCCAAAAGAGAAAACGAAGATCCTAACGACTATTCCGAATGTAACTCAACACCTCGACATCCGAAACTAACCGTCCTTAATCTTGACGTCACTCCTTTGAAAACCGAAACGATTTCCATCAAGGGGCATGAATACCATAGTGCCCAAAGCAGTTATCACCTCCATGACCTAACTTACCAAGGTTTCTGCAAAACACATGTTAGTCATGGTAATAAAGCGTTGTCATCAATTGCCGAAACCAACTCTCGGGGCCTAGATGCTTTCAATCTCCCCCTTTTTGGTGATTGATGACAATACTAAGATTCAAAAGATAGGAGTTGAGGTTTTCAAACATGCTTGCTTCACATAAGCAAAAAACAATAAGCACAAGGGGTTAGGAATTGCTTATGTGCCCCAAGCCAACAGAGTGTACTCAAGATAAGACATTAAAGCATTAGTACACATAAAGATATAGCTCAAAAGAAATCGGAGTAAGGCACGGAAGCACAACCTTAGAGCTATAACCAAACAAGTGACATGATTTAAAACAGTGACTAGATAAACCATGGAGACTCAAAGTATCTCACACGACCACATGTCACACGAATGCAATGACTGTAAAGTAAACATGATGCATGAATGTAGCACACAAAAAAAGCGAAAACCCTCTATCAAAACTCCCCCTGAATCTACTCTCTCTCCCCCTTTGGCATCAAACGCCAAAAACTAGTCTAGGGATCTAACGGGGGAACAGACGGAGTCGTGTCGGGTGCCGAGGTGCGTGGAGTAATCACGAAGTGCAGAGTGTCTTCCTCGGACTCGGAGCTATCTGGCTGACCCTCTGAAGAAGCACGCGACTGTGAAGCGGTTTGGGTCTGAGCAACAGGAACAGGTACGGACGTAGTAGCAACAAGTGGAGCAGTCTCTGTGACCTGAGCCTGTAGTGACCCAATAGCTGGGGGATCGGTCGAGGCAACTGACGAAGGAACTGTCTCTGTAGTGCCCGTCCCTGTCACAGGAGGAACAGCTGCCTCTGAAGCTGACAACCTGAAGAAGTAGCAAAAGTAGTGTGCGAGGGCGTTGGCTGACCAGTCAACTCGCTGTATGTGGCACTGAAATCAACGAATGGTGTACCCGTCATTAGGTGAGGGCGAGGCTGGTCTGAAGGAGTAAACCCCGTCTGAATAGGCGTGTAGCTCGGGGACTGGAACGACTGGGGGACCTGCTGCTGTGGAGAGGTGAACTGAAAGCTCGGCTGTCCCTGACTCGACGGACCACTGGACTGTAAAGCTGGAGTCAGGACAGAAGCAGGTGGAGGAACCCCAACCGTGACTAGGTGACGCAGAAGGTCCAAGTACTGCTGCTGGCTAGCTGCACTCTGTCGCTGCATCTCATACTGCTGACGCTGCATCTCGACTTGCTGACGCTGTATCTCTAGCTGCTGTCTCTGGAACTCGTCCTGTCGAGCCTGTATCTGTGCAAACGCGACAGCTGTGTCCTGAGCCTGCCTCTGTATCTGAAGCTCCTGTCGCTCCTGTGCCTGGGTCAGCCTCTCAAGAATAGCCACCATGGCTGGATCTGAGTGGGAGGTTAAACCAGAGCCAGCGGCCTCGTGGTCGTGAGGCCGAGGAGACCGATACCTGAGGATGGGCTGATAATCCTCGTCAGTGCTGTCAGAGGCCTCATCCTCAGCTAGATCAGCAGGCTGAGCATCAAGATCTGCAAGCTCTGCCTCAGCAAGCCCCTCAATGGTGGCGTCCTGCTCAGCTGCTGTCTCTGGTACCTCAGGCTTCTCGCGCTGTCCTGGCACTGGGGCCTGCTCTCTCGTAACTGAAGCCCATAGCTGACGGATATCATACTCAGGAAAAGCAGTGGTAGTATCAGATATCTCAGCTCTAATCTTTACAGGAAGCTCAAGTGCAGATCTGATGATGAAGCAAATCCAATGAGAATAAGGCAGCTGACGATGACCCTTGAAGCCCTCTGCCAGGGTGTCCTCCATCTCACTAAGCATAAGATCTCAAATGTCAAAAGGTGTCTGTGAGAGGAGGTGGTGAACAACCCATAGCTGCATCCTGGTCAATCCCTCTCTGTACCCAAGCCTGGGAAGAAGTGTGCGCCTGACAATCGCATCCAGGACTCGGGCAAGTGGTGTCAAACTGGCAAGAGTGCGCCGAGACCCTTCGCCAAAAGGCTCACGAAAGCAGGGTCGAATCAAATCTGTAGGGGGCACTGTCCCGCCGTGAGGGCGTCTGGGGGGAGGAGTCTGACCAAAGCAGAGCTGATGAATCTTCGTGTCTGAAGCTGGGAGTCTGAGAATCTCCCGCACTCTAGTGCTGTACAGTCTGCGGTCGCGGCCTCGGAAAGCAAAGTGTATGAACTCATGGGCCGGATCAATCCACAATGAAGCATAGAACTCCCTAACCCAAGTGCCGCAGTATGCACCTGTCCGTCCAAGAAAATCTGACAAGCCCGGTAGAAAGGACAGGTGCGGATGAAGCTGCTCACCCACAACCTCAACAAGTGACTTAATGCGACAGACCCTCTGTGGTCGAAAGGCAATGCCACTATCAACATAAGCTCTGTAAAAATCCTCCTGTAGAGGAGTATAGAAACCCTCTGAAGCTCTGGAGTCCCTCTGAGGTGGGAACCACCGACTGACCTCAATAAACCTCAAACCTTGCACCTGACGTGCTGTAGCACCCCTCAAGTCAAAGTGCTCGACAGGGGGTGAACCTCTAGCCCTAGGAGGTGGACATCCTCCATGACGCTGGCCCTCTGGCCTAGGAGTCACCTGAGCTCGTGTGCGTGTGGAGCGGCGATGCGGTGGAGTCTGAGCTGGCTGCTCCTCTGTCCCCTCTAGAGCCTCTGCAGGTGGATCAACTGACATAGCATCTGCACCCTCTGTCACCTCTGTGCCCTCTGTGGCCTCAGTAGCCTCTGTACCAAGCTGTCGACCTTCAAGATGAAAGCGACGCTCGCCAATACGAATACCACTACTCCTGCCTCCCCTCTCTACCTGCTCAGCTGCATCGGCGACTGCCTGAGCAATCTCTGCATCAGTAAGTGTCTTCTTCTTCTTTCTGGCCATAATCTTGATGCGCTTTCCACGCGCAACCTCAGACAGACGAGGAGGACTGTCGTCCCCGTCACTAGGAGCACCACCGGCGTTCTTGCAATGAACCATGCTGTCAAACTGTTGGAAAACCTCTAAAAGATGGTGTACTGACACTCGAGAGGCTTGGCCTCAAACCGTATCCGCAGGCTTGGCCTCGGATTCAGCAACTGAACTGTGATCACCCCGACACACCAACAAACTCGCTGAAAAGACGGAATAGATGGATCTACTATAAGAAACATATATAAACTACTAGGTGCGAAACCCTAGAGATAGCAAGCATATTAGGTAAGACATGAATCAAAACGCGATAGCTACCTTGGATTGACGAGAAGACGGTGAAAAGGTGAGATGACCTAGTTCGCTAGACTTCCCGAATACACCGGACGAGCTCTGATTTGCCGAAACAAAAGTCAATTAGGATAACAATAATGAAATTTCGGCAAACCCTAACAAGAAGATCAAGGATATGCATAACAACCTCGCAAGGAAGACGTCGCGCGAAGAAATTTCGACGTCGAACGAAGGAGACGCCGCAGTGCGAACCCTAGGGTTAGGGTTAGGGCAACGCGCGATGGCCGAGAACGAAGATGGTCGCGAGGGAAGGCAAGGGCCGGCCGGAGGTGGCGCAGGAGATGGAGGGCGCGGCTCACCGGCGGCAGCAGCGCACGGCGGTGGTGCAGGTGCGGCAGAGACGGCGGCGGCGCGGTAGGGGTGGAGCTGCGCGGTGCGGGCGGAGCTGCGGGCCGGGCGGCGCTGTGCGGGTCACCGGAGGAGGAGGAGAAGGCAGGGCGCGGCAGTGAGCGCCGGTGAGCGGCGATGGCGAGATTTCCGGCGAGTTAGGGCAGGGAGGCGGCGGAATCACGAAAAAAAAACACGGCGGCGGATGAGGAAAAAGTGAGGGAACACGAAAGGTTATAAGAGGGGTTAGATCCGCTCGTCACGCGATGACCGGACGCGGTGGTCGTTATGACCGGACGCGGTGGTGCAGCGTCCGGTCATACTCCAGTAAGCACCTAGAGCGACCGGACGCGTCCGGTTAGAACTGACCGGGCGCGAACAGAGTCCGGTCAAGGGTTACCCGGGAAAGTCATCGCGAATGACCGGACGCGGTGGTGGATACCGGGACCGGACGCGGTGGTCAACAGCAGCACGTCCGGTGCAGCGTCCGGTTACTAGATCAGGAGTTGGTCTTCTGGATGACCGGACGCGCTGGTGGTCACCGGGACCGGACGCGGTGGTGAAGCATCACTGCGTCCGGTGCAGCGTCCGGTCCAGCGTCCAGTCACAATTTTTCGCCCTTCTTCATTCCGAACTTCGACGCGACTTCTCCCAATCAAGTTCCAATTCAAAGAGACACAAATAAACACCAATTGGAACCTGATATGAGTGACCTCACTCAAACCCTCAAGTTTTTCAAAATAGATTGCCTTAGGCTAGTATTGTTTTTAAGAAAATAGGCAATAAACACCCGAGGAGCAACGTATGGCCATGCAATAGAGTTTTTGAACCCTTAGGAGCGTCAAAATGCTCTCTCTACCCATGGATGAACACAGAGGTTGCTCAAAGCCAAACCGAAAAGAAACGACAAACCAACAACCATGCATATGCAATGCAATACAAGTAAGTAAGGCTAGATTGCTTGTCAAGTTTGATCCACGGTTAGGCTTCTTCACTCCTCCAAAGAAGGGTTATCGTAACCGTGTTAGCCAAGCCCTAGATGCATAGCGGGTAATTAAACGTGACATAAAAAAACAATGCAATGCAAGGAACAACACAAGCTCATTTTTTAAAGTTACTAGAGTCAAGCACATTAAGTTCACTTCTTAACCTACAAAAGGTGGCCTCATCCAAAGGTTTAGTGAAGATATCCGCTAATTGATTTTCACTTCTTACACCTTCTAGTGATATATCATTTTTAGCAACGTGATCTCTTAGAAAGTGGTGGCGGATATCAATGTGCTTGGTGCGAGAGTGTTGTACCGGATTGTTAGCAATTTTAACGGCACTTTCATTATCACATAAAAGTGGCACCTTTTCAAGAACAATTCCATAGTCTAGGAGGGTTTGTTTCATATATAAGATTTATGCACAACAAGCCCCCGCGGCAATGTATTCCGCCTCGGCGGTGGACAAAGCCACACTATTTTGCTTTTTAGATGTCCAATATACTAAAGACCTCCCAAGCAAATGGCACCCTCCGGATGTGCTTTTTCTATCAATTTTGCAACCGGCATAATCCGAATCGGAATAGCCAACTAGTTGGAATCTAGCTCCTTTGGGATACCAAAGACCAATGCTTGGGGTGTGCTTAAGATATCTTAAGATTCTTTTTACGGCACTTAAGTGAGGTTCTTTAGGACACGCTTGAAAGCGAGCACACATGCACCCACTAAACATGATATCGGGCCTAGATGCGGTAAGGTACAACAAACTACCAATCATAGAACGGTAGAGAGTTTGATCAACCGGTTTACCTCCCTCATCTAGGTCGAGATGTCCATTAGATGGCATTGGGGTCTTGATTGGTTTGCATTCTTCCATCTTGAATCTTTTGAGAAGATCCTTGGTATACTTTTCTTGAGAGATGAAAATCCCTTCTCTCATTTGCTTGACTTGAAAACCAAGGAAGAATGTGAGCTCACCAATCATAGACATCTCGAACTCCTTCGACATCAATTCACCAAATTCCTTGCAATATTCTTCATTTGTTGATCCGAAGATGATATCATCAACATACACTTGACAAATGAAGATCTCCCCATTAAGCTTCTTGGTGAATAGTGTGGTGTCGACCTTCCCAATGATGAAGCCCTTCTCAATGAGGAAGTCCCGGAGGCGCTCATACCACGCTCTAGGGGCTTGCTTGAGCCCATATAGCGCCTTAGACAACCTATAAACATGATTAGGATATCTAGGGTCTTCAAACCCGGGAGGTTGATTAACATAGACTAGTTCATTTATGAAGCCATTTAAGAAAGCACTTTTCACATCCATTTGATATAGTTTCATATCATGATGTGATGCATATGCAAGGAGGATACGAATGACTTCAAGTCTTGCAACGGGTGCAAAGGTCTCTCCAAAATCAAGACCTTCAACTTGAGAGAACCCCTTTGCAACTAGTCTTGCCTTGTTCCTCACTACTATGCCTTGGTCATCTTGCTTGTTGCGGAACACCCACTTGGTTCCAATGACTCTTGCACCTTTAGGATGCTCTTCAAGTGTCCATACTTGATTGCGGGTGAAGTTGTTCAATTCTTCATGCATAGCATTCACCCAATCCGGATCTTGAAGAGCTTCTTCTACATTCTTAGGTTCAACACAAGAGACAAAAGAGTGATGTTCAACAAAAGAAGCAAGCTTTTGAGATCGAGTCATTACTCCCTTAGAAGGACTCCCTATGATGAGATCTTGTGGATGTGCTTGAAGTAGAGGTGAGTTTCTTCTATCAACCACTTGAGGAGGTGGACGGGGAGCATCAACATCTTGAGCTTGTGCCTCGGCTTGTTCATGAGAGACATAAGTGTCTTCATTTTCAACTCTCTCATTCTTGTCATCATCTTGAGGCACATGTGATGAAGATGGTGGATCAACAATTTGTACATCGTCTTCATCATCTTTTGGCTTGATGTCTCCCACCGGCATGTTCTTCATTGCCTCCCTCAAGGGTTCATCACCTACATCATCACAATTCTCAATTGCTCCTTGGGAGCCATTAGATTCATCAAATTCCACATCATATGTTTCTTCAACCAAACCGGTGGCATGGTTAAATACTCTATATGCTTTGGACTTTGATGAGTAACCAACAAGGAAACCAATATCACAACGTCTTTGAAACTTCCCTAGGTGTTGACGCTTCTTGTAGATGTAGCATTTGCAACCAAACACCCGGAAGAATGAGACGTCCGGCTTCTTCCCATTAAGCAACTCATAGGGGGTCTTGCCAAGAAACTTTTGTATGAAGAGGCGATTTGAAGCATAGCATGCGGTGTTGATTGCCTCGGCCCACAACTTTTCCGGAGTGTTGTACTCATCTAGCATTGTTCTTGCAAGGGTGATCAAGGTCCGGTTCTTTCTCTCAACTACACCATTTTGTTGAGGAGTATAGGTTGAAGAGACTTCATGCTTGATTCCAATTTCATCACAATAAGCTTCAATGTTTGTGTTGTCAAACTCTTTGCCATTGTCACTTCTAATCTTCTTTATCTTGACTTCAAATTCATTTTGAGCTCTCTTTGCAAACTTCTTGAAGCAATTTGCCACTTCGGATTTGTCATGAAGGAAGAAGGTCCATGTGTACCTTGAGTAGTCATCCACTATCACAAGACAATAGAGATTACCACCCAAGCTCTTGTAGGTTGTAGGCCCAAACAAATCCATGTGTAGAAGTTCTAGCACTCTTGAAGTTGACATAAAAGCTTTGGTTGGATGAGTGTTTGCAATTTGTTTGCCCGCTTGACATGCACTACAAGGTTTGTCCTTTTCAAACTTTACATCCTTCAATCCTCTCACTAGTTCTTTCTTCAATAGCTTATTGAGAGTGTTCATTCCAACATGAGCAAGCCTCCTATGCCAAAGCCAACCAAGTGAGGTCTTGGTGAACAAACATGTCATCAAGTTTGCATCTTCGGAGGTGAAGTCAACAAGATAAAGATTGTTGTATCTAAAGCCTTTGAATATCACTTGCTTGTCATCTATCTTTGAAACTACCACTTCATTAGGTGTGAACAAGCATTAGAAGCCAAGGTCACAAAGTTGCCCAACGGATAGTAAGTTGAAACTCAATGAAGCAACATAGAGCACATTTGAGAGTGTGATCATTTGATATTGCAATCTTGCCTATACCCTTGACTTTGCTCTTTGAATTATCCCCAAATGTGATCTTCTCTTGACATATCCCATTTTCTTCAATGGAGGTGAACATACGAGGATCACCGGTCATATGTTGAGTGCAACCACTATCAATAACCCAATGAGATCCACCGGTCTTGTAGTTCACCTACACACAAGAGATCAAGCTTTTTGTTTAGGGACCCAAACTTGAGAGGGAACCTGACTTTCTCAACTAGTGACTTGGCAACCCATATTTTCTTTGGCCTATTCTTGTTTGGGGGACCCAAGAACATAACTTTCATCTTTCCATTTGAATCTTTTCTTAGCATGTAATGAGCATTGAAGGCAAAGGGTCTAGCATGCTTGGGCAAGGGTTGTGGTGGTGGAGTTTTGCACTCATGAGCAAAATGACCTTCTTGTCCACACTCAACACATCTTGGCTTGGGCTTTGACTTGCTTTGTTGTTGAGCTTTTGCCTTCTTCTCTTGATTTGCCAAGTACCCAATACCACTTCTATCCATCTTCATTACGGTGTTCATGAGTAGCTCACTTTGCAAATATTGACCTCTTGTGAACTTGTTTAGGCCGGTCTTGAGATGCTCTTTTTCTTGCTTGAGCTTTTTATTTTCTTCAATGAGTGACTCATTTGTTGTTTGCTTCTCAAGAGCCATCAAACCTTTTAGCTTCTTGTTCTCATTTGCAAGCTTCTCATTTTCACTCTTGATCTTGGCATAATCATCATAGTTGCTTCACTCAACCACACTCTTGCCTTTGCTACTAGAACCTTGCTCAATGCTTTCAATGATCAAGTCATCACATGATGTAGCTATATCACACTTAACAACTTTGTTAGAAGCATCATGTGTCTCAAGAGCAAGTTCATTAGCAACCACAAGACTATCATAGTCAATTTTCAATGTGGTGTATTTGTCTTTTAGAGAGTTATGTCTAGTGATGAGCTCATCATGCTTCTTCTCAAGTTTATCATGTTGATCTCTAAGCTCTTTATTTGAAGTTTTGAGCTCCTTGAGAGTGGAAGACACAACTTCATTTTGATCTTTAAGCTCACCACTAGCCTTTTGAGCACTTTCAAGCTTAGATGAGAGTGATTCATTTTCATTTTGAAGTTCATCATTTTCATTTCTTCTCCTTCTTATGACTTTAGTGTATTTGTTCAATAATTTTACAAGTTCATCATAAGAAGGTGCATCATATTCATCATCACTATCACTATCATCATCATCATCATCACTATCATGGTTTTGTACCTTTCGTTCACCCTTGGCCATAAGGCATAGGTGAGTAGTGGACGATGATGGAGAAGGAGGCGGTGAAGGTGGTGATGAAGATGTTGGTGAAGATGATGGCCCCATCACAAATGCGGCAACCTTCTCTTTCTCATCACCGCTCTCATCTTTGAAGGACTCACAAGATGATTCAATGTCGGTGAGCCACTCACCAACAATATATGCCTTTCCTCCCTTCTTCTTCTTGTAGAATTCTTTCTTCTTGCCATCCTTCTTCTTGTATGGCTTGTTTTTCTTTTTCTCTTCTTCTTCATCACTTGAATCATTCTTTTTGTCCTTGTTCTTGTTCTTGTACTTGTCTTTTGGAGGTCTAGGGCATTGATGAGCTAAGTGGCCAAGTTCACCACAATTGTAGCAATCCATCTCCGAGATTGGCTTCCTTTTGCTACTTGTGAAGAATTTCTTTTTCTTACCATCGAACTTGATGCCACTCTTGTTGAGCTTCTTTAGCATTTTGGTGGTCTTTCTCACCATGAGTGCAAGTGATTCATCATCAACATCACTTTCACTTGAGCTCTCTTGCACCATCATGGCTTGGCCCTTCTTCTTCTTCTTGTCATGACTAGCTTTGAAGGCCAAGTCTTTCTTCTTGGAAGATGATGAGCCCTCTTCTGGAGTGATGTGCATGTACATCTCATGAGCATTGATCTTCCCCAATACTTGTGTCGGTGTTGCGGTGGAAAGATCACTTTGGTGAAGCACGGTGACAATGTGACCATATTTCTCAACGGGAAGAACACTCAAGATCTTCCTTGCAACATCCGATTGGCTCATTTGAGTGAGCCCAAGAGCATTGAGGTCCTCTACAAGAACATTCAAACGAGTGTACATATCATTAGCACTTTCTTTGGGAAGCATCTCAAAAGAATTAATTTTCTTTAAAGCAATGTGATAGCGTTCCTCACGCTCACTCTTAGTTCCCTCATGGAGAGCACAAAAGCGTTCTTTGCATTACGCACACGATTGAAGATATCCTTGCCTAAGCCCCGGTAGAGTGCATTTTTGGCCTTTGCATTCCACCGGTCGTACTTCTCCTCGTCACCACTTGGGTTAGCGGGATCCCTAATGGCGGGAAGCCCTTGGGTTGCGGCTCTAAGACACCCAACATCCATGGCTTCGAGGTACGCCTCCATTCGGATTTTCCAATAAGGAAAATCATCCCCCTCAAAGGTGGGAGGTGGTCCTTCCCCGTTAGACATCTTGCTCTAGGCGGTAAAGCCTAAATTAGGAGCAACTCGGCTCTGATACCAATTGAAAGGATCAAGATGCCCAAGAGGGGGGTGAATTGGGCTTTTCTAAAAATTAATTGCAAGAATTAAATCCTACAAGCCGGAATTCACCCCTAGTGCCTACTTGTGTTCCTAGAGATTCTACCGGTAAAAAGTTTTGCACCCTAGTTTCCAATCATAGTCTAGCATGGCAATTCTAGGAAAGTAAATCAAGCAATGAATGTAAATACGAGAATGTAAATGCTTGAAAGTAAGGGCAAGGAACACGGCGATGTTTTTCTGTATCGGAGAGTCGCCACTCCCCACTAGTCCTCGTTGGAGCACCCGCGCAAGGGTGTAGCTCCCCCTTGATCCGCGCAAGGATCAAGTGCTCTCTACGGGCTGATTCTTCGACACTCCGTCGTGGTGAATCGCCCAAAACCGCTCACAAGATGAGTTGGGTCATCCACAAGCTCCGCCGGATGATCACCAAACTCCCAATCACCACCAAGCCATCTAGGTGATGGCGATCACCAAGAGTAACAAGCTAAAACTCTCACTTGACCACAACGAGCCCAATGAGAAGGAGGATGCACACTTGCTACTCTCTAATCACTAGTGAGGAACTCTCAAGCTTTGATTCTCAAAACACACTCCTCACTAGAGCTCTTGCACTCCCTTCACTCCAAAGGTGTTTCTCAGCTGAACAAATGAGCAAGAGAGTTCTAAAAGAGGTGGTGGGGATGTATTTATACACCCCACAGTCGAAACGAACCGTTACCTGCTAACTCAGCAAAAACGGGGTGACCGGACGCGCGGTCGAAGTGACCGGACGCGCCGGTCGCTCGTAACGGTCGAAATTCTGAAATTTCGGCTGAGTGACCGGACGCGCCGGTCAGGGGTGACCGGACGCGTCCGATCGTGCAGGGAGCTTACTGTAACGAGACCGGACGCGCGACCGCGTCCGATCGGTGATGACCGGACTCGTCCGGTCGTCGCAGGACCTTACTCGAACGTGACCGGACGCGCCGATCACACCCAGGTCGCGTCCGATCGAAAGGTTTCCCTCAAGTGACACATGTCGGCCTGACTACCGCGTCTGGTCCTCGCAAGGGCCGCATCCGGTCATCAGCGCCGAAACGCAGTCGCGGTTTTGAACTGACCGGACGCGTCCGGTCAAGCCGAGAACCGCGTCCGGTCAGGGGAAGAACCCTCTAAACTCTCCGAAACGCGACGTTACTTGAACTAAGTTGCTTCCAACTGAACTTTGAGCTATTCTAGAGCTGCCTAGTGCTAAGTTTAACAAGTGTGCACCACACCTAAACATAAGACTCACCTAGGTCAAGCTACCCGCTCATGCTCCCCTTTATAGTACGGCCAAAAGAGAAAACGAAGATCCTAACGACTATTCCGAATGTAACTCAACACCTCGACATCCGGAACTAACCGTCCTTAATCTTGACGTCACTCCTTTGAAAACCAAAACGATTTCTATCAAGGGGCATGAATACCATAGTGCCCAAAGCAGTTATCACCTCCATGACCTAACTTACCAAGGTTTCTGCAAAACACACGTTAGTCATGGTAATAAAGCGTTGTCATCAATTGCCGAAACCAACTCTCGGGGCCTAGATGCTTTCAAAGATGACATTTCTTAACGGGGATCTAGAGAAAAACGTTTACATGGCATAGCCAAAAGGTTTTGCCATGGAAGAAAAAAAATGAATGAGGTGCCGCCTAAAGAAATCCATTTATGGGTTAAAACAAGCTTCAACACAGTGGTATTTGAAGTTTGATAATAAAACGATAAAAAAGTTTGAGTTTAAAGAAAATATAGAGGACAATTGTGTCTATGCAAAGTTTAAGAATGTGAAGTATATATTCCTGATCTTGTATGTAGATGATATCTTAGTTGCTAGTAGTGATGTTAGTCTACTACCGGAAACAAAAAAGTTTTTGTCTTCAAATTTTGATATGAAAGATCTTGGTGAAGCTTCATTCGTTTTGGGGATCGAGATTCATCGAGATAAAAATAAAAGGGTATCGGGGCTGTCACAAAAGGCATACATAAATAAAGTTTTAAAGAAATTTAGTATGCACAAATGTAGTCCTTCACCTGCACCTATAGTCAAGGGCGATAGATATGGACATTTTCAATGCCCTAAGAACCAGTATGAGCTCAACCAAATGAAAACGGTTCCATATGCTTCAGCTGTCGGAAGCTTACAGTATGCACAAGTGTGCACGCGCCCTGACCTAGCGTCTGTTACCAGGTTGCTTGGCAGATTTCAAAGTAATCTAGAAATAGAACACTGAAAATTAGTAAAGAAAGTCTTGCGATATTTGCAAAGAATAAAAGACCTCATGATGACATATAAAAGGTCAGATTCCCTGAAAATATTGGGATACTCAGATTCTGATTATGCAGGAGATGATAGAAAGTCCACATCTGGGTATGTGTTCACTCTCGCAGGAGGAACTATATTATAGAAAAGCTCAAAATAAACCGTCAGTGCATTGTCCACAATGTATGCCGAGTTTGTAGCATGTTATGAGGCAACAGGGCACGTGAATTGGTTAAAGAAGTTCATACCTAGTTTGAAGGTGGTTGATGACATCTATAGATCACTTAAGTTATACTGTGATAATAGTCCCGTAGTACAATATACTCATAACAATAAGTTAAGTGGTGCTGCCAAATACATTGACATAAAGTATTATGTTGTGAAAGATAAAGTCCGGGATCATATTATATGTCTCGAGCATATAAGTACCGAAAAGATGCTCGCGGATCCGTTTACGAAAGGCTTACCACCCAACGTGTTCAGAGAATATGTAGCCGGCATGGGTTTAAGGGAAAGCCTATGATTCCTGGACAATCAAGAGGGCCTAAAGTTAAAGAATCTGTTTCAGAATAGAGACGTGTATTGTAGCTGTCAAATCTATCGGCAATTGACTACGATGATAAAGCATGCTCTATGCACTAATCTGTGATGGAATAAATAAAAGTGAAAAGAATTAAAGTCAAAGTGTGAAGTTAAAGTATAAGTTGAGATCAAGGGGGAGAATGTTAGATTGATATCCACCAACAGACTCAACGGTCTGTTGGGCCCTTGATCCGCGCCTTGATCGGGGGCGCCCAGCCCATCCATGGCTGGCGGGCCCCCGTCATCCTGCACTATATAAAGAGGTGGGGGCTGGTGGCTCTCGGTACGAGGTTCGCTGAGCCGTACTCCCCACCGTACAAACCCTAAAACCGATCAGATTGAGGGTCGCAGGAAGTGACGGGAAGCACCGCTGCCGCTACTCCACTGTGCCACGCTCGGACTTCACCGTCGGTCACCACTACACCATCTTCTTCTCCGACCGACGCTGCCTAGCGCAGAACTTCATCGACATGGCGGGATCTAGCTCCTCCTCAACACCTCCCACTGGTCTGTGCGCATCCGCCACCTCTCTCTCTCTCCTCCTCTCTCTATATTCTAGTAGAACATGTACTAAGAGTTGATTCTAAAGAAATGTACCCCGATGATCTACTGCTAATGATCCCATTAATACTAACATAACTCGCAAAAGAGCAAAGCAGGTATGCCCCCGATGACTTGTTTAATCCTGAGAACTGCTAGGCTAAGATGGGTGAGATTAACAAGAGATGCCATCTGCTTCGGAACACGAGCAATCCCTCTTCCCCATACGTCAAGCTTCCGGAGACATGGAGCAGTGGAGCACAATAAATCAACTAGTTCTTCTCTCAGGAGATCATTATAGTCAAAAATTTTTAGTGATTGGAGCCCACGATTACCGATCACAGTGAGAGATGACTTCCAAGCTTCCTCATACCTTCCAATATCACGACCGAGTTGTTCTCTGGTAGGCACATGCATGTTAAGCGTCTTGAGCTTAGTCAAACGTCTAAGAGCAAGTTCAATAAGCATGTCTATCAGACAAGCCATGTCATGTCATTTGGAGACAAACTCTATAGCTCATGTATACAACAACTAGTCTGGTCACAACTTTTAATGTGAATTATTTTATTTGAGTGGGGCTCTTTGTCCTTGGCTGTGCGCCCGTGCTACCATGCATTATTTACAGGGGGACCACAACGAGCGACAAGCATATGGCTGGAAGCAGCGCATGCTAGGCGCTTGTGCATCGGGGCGTGCGTTCAGCCGATCGGCGAACCCGTCGACCATCCTCTTCTCTCTCTTCTTTTCTCTCTCTTACACATCAGATTCTGCTGAGTTGTCTTGGCTTTAAGCCAAGCTGACATGGCTTAGCTCTAAGTGCTTCCACCAATTTCGTGGAGGAAATCCCTGCATCCACCAACTCCTGCAAGGCTAGTAGATCTTCAATCTCATCAGGAATATCTACACTAGGGTCTACAAGCAGACGCACCAATTTTTGCAGATGGCCTATGGATGGTGGCAATTTGCTACCTCCACAGTCACGTATGTCTAGTGTCAGCAGGTACCCTAGGTTCCCAATGTCCTCTGTAAGACTAAGGCCTGGTTTAGTTCCTAAAAATTTTTGCCTCCATCCATCACATCGAATGTTTAGACATATGCATGAAGTACTAAACGTAGACGAAAAAAACTAATTGCACATTTCTCGGGAAAATCGCGAGACGAATCTTTTAGGCCTAATTAGTCCATAAAAAGCCATAAGTTCTACAGTAACCAACATGTGCTAATGACGGATTAATTAGTATCATTAGATTCGTCTCGCAGTTTCCTGACGGGTTCTATAATTTGTTTTTTATTAGTATCCGAAAACCCCTCTCGACATCATTTTGACACATCCGATGTGACATCCAAAAATTTTCTTTTCGCGAACTAAATGCAGCCCAAATATTTTAGCTGGAAAAGGCTTCCTATACATTTAATGAGTTAGTTACGAAGATGGACGGCACCAGGATAAAAATACAGTACCCTCAGATGATGCAGCTGTTGCAGATGAGAAATTTGCTCATCTCGCAATCCATAAATACTAATCGAACGAACCTGAGACCACTTATCCATAATCTTCTTCGTCACTTCATCTCCCACATGTTTGGTTTGTACTGAGAGCCTACAAATCTTGTGACCACTACCACTATAGCTCTTCCCTTCCACTATGCAGGCAAAATTCTCCTCGACTGACAGAGATACGATAAGCTCAAGCACCATATCATGCACTCGACAAGCTTCAGCCTTTCCGTCATACTGGATGTATATTGGTTGGATCGAGCTTCTGTTTACAAGCTCGTTGAAGTAACTCTCAGCAGTTTGCTCCACTGATTGACCCCTGACTTCTGAGATGAACCCTTCAGCTATCCACCTCCATGTTAGCTCTTCTCTATCAATCTCGTAATCCTCTGGATACATACTAAGATATAGCAAGCAAGTCTTCAGATTGTATGGGAGATCATAATAGCCAAGGAGAAGTATATCTCTCATTCCTTGGTGACTAAAAGCAGAATTGATAGAATTGTACACTTGTTCCCACTGATCCTTGTTGGATTTACCAGCCAGTAGGCTTGCAATAGTGATAATAGCTAGTGGCAAACCATGGCACTTTTTAAGGATTCTATGAGAAACTTCTTCCAAGTGAGGAGGGCATGCAGATTTATCACCAAAAACCCTCTTGGAAAATAGTTGCTGGGATTGCTGGTCGCTTAGAGGTTGAATGTTGTGGACATATCCTGCTGAACTGGAGCAACATGATGTGGCGACATTGGTAATTCTTGTGGTTGTAATTATTCTGCTATTTAGATTGTTCTCTGGTAGGGCAGACTTGACAAGTTCCCATGCTTGCGTGCTCCAAATATCATCAACAATGACGAAGTACCTACACGTATTTTAAAAGATGTTAGCACTGAGATCTTGTACTCTTGCACTAGCACAACCTCAAGAACGCCCACTGCATCTAACCTAACAACTTGACTTAAAAAAATATAAACGGTAGAAAGGCATTCATGATTGTGTTACATCACACAAATAATGAAGAGCTCGATCATTATCTTTGTAGTTTCCACACGTCTACCCAAATGCAATTTGAGTCGATGTATTTCAGTTGTCTGACTACCTTGTGCATAGTAAATTGAGATTAAAATTACTCAAACTAAATTAAATGAACCTCACTATTTTCTACGAAGCATCTCCATAAACTATATAATTGCCAGAGGTGATGGTCATGCATTTTTGACAAAGAAATTACTATATTTTTTTATGTATATATCTTGATAACATCAAGCATCATTAATTAGTTCATGCTTTCCTTTACAAGATGGCCCATGGTCTCAATTCATCCACAAGCAAAACTGAACTTAATTCCTCAATGGTATCTTATGATTATGTGATACATCTAAGAAGACGTAATATATATTACATTTATATTGTGGTTACAAGGCAGTTGGCTATTTATGTAATTCTACGCGCGGCAAGCGTGTAGAGCAATTACCCAAAGGCTATTTATGTAATTCTAAGCAGACGCATGTGAGCACGTGCACCACTGACAGTCTGACAGTCCGGCAACATTTCTAATTAAACATTCAACCATAAGAACACATTAGCATGTCCATGTCTGAAGAATTCTTTGTCCACACATAAATATAGACTAAGTCAATGTACAGCTAATCCTGTGGTGTAGACCCAACCATAAGCACCACCAACTCACGCTTTTCTAGTGAATAGTAAAGATCTTTGCACTTTAAATTATTTTTTGGTAAAAAGATACCTTTGGATGCTAATTAAAAATAAGTTTTAGGCCAGCTAAACAGTATTAGAACTTCAACTTTGACACTTTGAGAATACATACTATTACAAAAGAGTCCTATATCATGTAAACTGGCTTTTGAAAGAGGAAGTAATGGATGCGATTATGTGTTCACTAGAAGAGAACATACTTTTGGTTTTAGTCTTTAGTCCTGGCCATTTTTGACCCGGGACTAGAGATAGGATGAGTCGGGACTAAAGTCCCCTGCCCAACGGCTAGAGACATAACTTTTGCAGGAGGGGAGCAAGAGGGGACCTTTAGTCCCGGTTAGTGGCTCAAACCGGGAATAAAGGTCACCCTCTAGTTCTAGTTCGAGCTACCAGTCGTGACTATACCTTTAATCCCAGTTGGTGGCTTCAACCCATACTAGAACTCTACCAGTAGTCCGGGTTTGAACCACAAACCGGGACTATAGGTCCTAGCATATATACTTTCGCTCCTTCTTCCTTCCCTAGCCCGAGCCATTTCTTGCTCTCTGTCTGCTCTCTATTCTTGCTCGTGGAAGGAATTCATGCTTGTGGGATTGGTGAAGACTTCATTCCTACATCCATTCTTCGGTTCTAAAGGTTACCAACTTCATCCTCCCTTGTTTCATTAATAGTATGGCTCATTTTGTGGTCTAAAAATAGAGAAATTTATGGTTTTTTAGATTGGGAATAATGGTGGATTTTTTTGATTTATATAGCATTTGAGCTAAAAAATCACTTGATAGTTTGAATGTGAAGATGAAGGAAGCTTATAGTAGTTCATCAAAACAAGTATGCACCTTTATTGTCTCATTTCGTGGTCTAGAAATAGAGAAATTCTTATTTTTCTAGTTTTGGAATAATAGTGGATATTTTTATTTATATGCCTTTAGTCCTGCCAGCTACACTCTTAGCAAAGAAGAGAAGGAAATCATATTTGAATACCTAAACAGCATCAAGGTCCTATATGGCTTCTTCTCGAATGTAAAGGGGATAATAAATATGACAGAGAAGAAATTTTTAAACTTAAAGTCTCATGGCTGCCACGTGCTTATGACGCAATTGCTTCTGATTACATTGAGAGGGATTTTACCTCCAAATGTACGATTAGCCACCGTAAAACTATGTATATTCCTCAACGTAATTTCTCAGAAGACAATCAATCCATCGCATCTAGCAGTGCTACAGAATAACGTAGTCCGATGTCTTGTTAACTTTGAGTTGATATTCCCGCCATCCTTCTTTAATATTATGACGCAACTCCTAGTTCACTTGATCAAAGAGATTAGTATTCTTGGCCCTGTGTTCCTACACAACATGTTCCCCTTTGAGAGGTTCATGGGAGTCCTGAAGAAATATGTTCACAACCGTGCTCGGCCAGAAGGAAGCATCGCCAAGAGAGAAGGTCATTGAGTTCTGCGTTGATTTTATTCCTGACCTCAACCCGATTGGTGTTCCTGAATCATGGCATGAGGAGAGACTAAGTGGAAATGGAACACTAGGAAAGAAAGCAATATTGGCAAGAAAGACGATTATTTCCGTAAAGCACACTACATAGTTCTGCAAAACTCTTCCTTGGTGGAGCCGTATATAGAGGTACACAAGGACATTGTATGATCCAAATTCCCAGGGAGGACTGAAGCCTGGATTATGCGTCAGCACATGGAATCTTTTGGCGGTTGGTTGTGAAAACGATGTCAGGGTGACGAGAGTTTGGATGACCAACTGTACTTGTTGTCTAGGGAACCATCTTGGCATATCATGACATTCAAAAGGTATGAGATAAATGGCAATACATATTACACGATAGCCTAAGATAAAAGGAGGACCAACCAAAACAGTGACGTCCGCATAGATGTCATAGGCCCAAATGGGAATAAGAAAACATATTATGGCCGCATAGAAGAGATATGAGAATTAGACTATGGACCTTATTTTAAGGTCTCTTTGTTTCGGTGCCAATGGGTGAAGGTGATCGGAGGTGGGGTAACAGTGGACTATTAGTACGGAATAACAACAATGGACCTTAACAATCTCGGGTATAGAGATGAACCATTCGTCTTAGCCAAGGATGTGAATCAGGTTTTCTATGTGAAGGATATGTCTACCAAAACGAAGAAAGGGAAAACCAACGACAACGGCTCGGACAATGAGCCAAAGCGCCACATAGTTCTTTTAGGGAAAAGAAACATCGTGAGAATTGAGGATAGGTCTAACATGTCAGAAGATTATGAAAATAATGATGGAATTCCACCCTTCATAGTAAACAGTGACCCAAGCATCCTGCTAGATAATGAGGACACTCCATAGTTACGACGCGATCATAACCAAGGGACATATGTCAAGAAGAAGTTCATTGCTGTTTCCGCTTGATATGGTGATGTATTAGACCTATTATATAATAATTGTGACTTCAAATTTTTTTGTCGTGTTTTCATATTTTCTACGGTTTAAATGAATTTTCTGCTTGATGGTGAATTTCCCGTGGAGAATGTATGATGAAAAACCAAATGATCAACGTTAATAAGATGTGAAAACCTATATCCTATTGAAAAATAATAGTTTTAATGATTTTAATCAAGTAGTACATTTTTTGCATGGTGCAAATTATGATTATTATTTACACTATGTTAAATATTTATAAAGTAAAACAAAAGAGTTTAGGTTACAGATTTTTGTTGTGTATAATAATGCAAAACCAGGTCTAGGAATTTTTTTGTAATTTTTTTCGCTAATATTTTATTTACTAGGCAATTAATAACTCTCTGCATATTTATATAAAAGAAATATATATAAAAAGAAAGAACTGCTTGGAATTGGTGGGAAGCGAAATTGTAGCCCACTTTTATCCCGGGTAGATCAACCACCCGGGACTAAAGATGGGTTGCGAAAATGCAGCCCGCCAAAATGACCTTTACTCCTGGGCCGTGGTTGGACCCGGGACTAAAGGTTATATCTTTAGTCCCGGTTCTAGTCACCACCTAGGACTAAAGACATTTAGTCCTAGGCCGTGGCTTCACCCGGGACTAAAGGTCCCCTTATATATCGTCCTCTCTCACCCCTCCATCATCCTCTCGTCTTCTTCGCCCGAGAGCCACCGCGCCGCCGCTATCCTCATTGCCTCCAGCACTACCTCCACGTGCGCGCACCTCTCTCGCCATCTCTGCTGGCGGCCTGGCTCGCGCCTCTCCAATCTGTGTGCGGCGCCCAGATCCGGATCCATTGTCGTGGTCCTCTCCCTCACCTAGATCTGATTTGGGGATCCACCACCGCCATCGTCGTCGCGTCATCCTCGCCGCCATCGTCGATCCTTATCCTCGTCATCACCGGCTCCACGCGCCTGCCTCCATCACCGCCTCGTCACACACGCGCTTTGTCCCCGGCACCACGCTCATGTGCGCCTCGCTGTGCGCTTGTCCCCGTCACTGGAGCGCTCGTCGTCGTCCCCGTCACCGCGCGCTCGTCATCCCCGTCGCCGGAGCGCCCTCGCTTCGTCGCCTCGTCTCTCATCCTTGGTTGGCTCCACGCGCACGGCACGCCCCATCTCTCCGGCCAGCCGGCGGCCCGCACACGCGTGTGCCTCGCCGCTCGTAAAGTGGTGTCTGCAACGGGGACCGAGAAACAACTTATGTGGATACTAGGTCTGCGAGTTCCTCATGGAGTACTCAAGGAGAACTCAAGAAGAGATCCTCGAAGTACGTAAAAAATATACACAACTTATTTATTACCATTGTGTTGATATATACTTTTCCTTTCATTGGAATTGAAGATTGAATGGAGGAAGCAAAAGGTCCTGTGATGTGAACAGATCAAGCAATTCAAGAGGCATTGTCAGGATTTCTTCTAGACCAGGTCATAGATCCCAAGGGTGCATACTACTATGACCCTCAAGAATTCATACCTAGTAGCCAAACGACGGAAGATTAGGGTTGCAAGAAATCCCAAGGACATAAGTAGTACAAGGTTTTTGTGACTTTGTTATGTACATATTCCATGCATGCACAACCTCTCTTGAAAGTATACTCTCCCTATATATATATATATAGAGAGAGAGTATACTCTATAGCTAGCTACAAAATAAGTTATTTTGTAGCCACCTCTATTTACGATAATTTTATATACTAATTTACGACAATGTCAATATATATTTACGATAGTTAAATTACTATAACACATGAGGATATTTACCATAATGTTATAGTAAATCACATAGTAAGGAGCTACTATAATCTCATAAATTAGCATAGTAATTATCATAAGTCAAAGTGACTACAGAATAAGTTATTTTGTAGCCAGCTGTAGGGTAATAGTTCTATATATATATATATATATATATATATATATATATATATATATATATATATATATATATATATATATATAGTTTCATAAATTCTATAGTGTGTTATTATTTATGTATAATGCTCGAACGGAACCTTATACGTACGTATATTAGCAGCGTAGAATTTATATACGAAAAACTAATCAAAACAAAAAAGAATTGAATTAAAAGAAACCATAAAATGAAAATGAAAGAAATAGAAAAAAAAACCTTTAGTACCGGTTGGATATACCGGCCGGGACTAAACATGCCAGTCTCGGTCAATGTCACGGGGCACATTTAGTCCTAGTTGGCAGTAGAAACCGAGACTAAAGGTCCACTTTCAGTCCCGGTTCTGGGAACTGGGACTAAAGGGAGGACCTTTAGTTCCGGATTCGCAATCCCAGCTGGGAAATCGGGACTAAAGGGGGTTTCCCAACTGGGACTGATGCTCAGTCCTGCACTAGTGGTTATAACCTACTAAATCTACGTGCGCATCACCAGAGCCAGAGGGCAGAAATATTTATTTGTATTATCTTTAGAGAAGAAATATATTTTTTCAGTAACTAAACATGTCCAACATATACATAAATACAAATGGGGCAAAGGCTGAAAAGAAGATAATTATCAATTTTTATACGTACCTCTTATCTTGTAAGAAAGTTCTAAGCTTGTCTATCAATTGGCGCTCGTCATCATCTGATGGGTGAACATAACTCCCTAGTTCTTTGAGCATATTAGCTAGTATCTTGGCAACATTAGGATTTCATGAAACTGGTACAAAACATGAACAACTAAATTGACCTTTGATTTTGTGGTAAACTTGGTTTGCAAGAGTTGTCTTGCCTAGACCTCCAAACCCAACAATAGATACGACTTTGAGTTGATATCCATTGTCATCATTCTCTAGAAACTCCATGATCTTCTCCCTTGGACCATCAATACCAACAAGTTTCTCAGCTTCCACATACAATGCTGGTAACCGAGGATCGATATGAACCACCTTGCTGAAATTAATAGCCTGGTCATCGACCCTGTACCTCAAGCGGCGCTCACTTTCTTCCTCTACACGAGCCTTGAGTTCATCAATTAGTTTTGCAATCCTGCGGCTTGACCATATCTTTTTAATCTTACTTGCTGTCTTCTTGACAAGGTTAGATTTATCACCACCTTTGCTCATCTTGTATGTGAAGAGGTCGATGCAGTCTTCAATATCGTAGCTGAGCTCCCGCACCTTGTTCCTCCAATCCTTGAGCTGCTCATCCAACCTCTCCTCGTTGTTGGCCAGCTTCACAAGCAGGCTCTCCATGCTGCTCAGCTCATTCGTCAGAAAGGCAATCTTGGTCTTCACTCCTTTCTGAAGCTTGTACTCCCCTTGTATCAACATGGAGAGCTTGGGAAGTAGGGTGCGTATCACACCCATTGAAGCACTCACTATATCACTGGCCATATTGCTCTCTCACCCTCACTCTCTTCCTCATCTCTCTCGTATGTGTGTGCGTGCACCTCCAGATCTAGAGCTAGCCAAGGTTTAGGTCGGCTCCATTAGGGGCGGCCAACGGAGAGCCATGGCTAAGCTGTGTTCACTAACCGCTGGAGCTCCGATTTGGCTGGTGGCAGCAATGGGTGTGGTGTGAGGTAGTGGGAGGGAGGGTCTGAGTCTGACCGTCTGAGGACTGAGGGGCGTCGTGGGAGATGCCTTGATGATTTACGCTATGGGGAAGCAGGGACGTAGCTAGCAGGGGGGCAACCCGGCTCAAGCCCCCCTACTGCTGCCAAACACATGGAGCCCCCCTCAGTCCCCCCTTGATTTGTTAGCCATGGATGAAGGTGTAAGAGGGGCTGCTAGAGGTAGAAGATGACCTTCAGCCCCCCTTGATTATTTCCTGGCTTCGTCCCTGTGGGGAAGAGAAAGAGAGGAGGTGCTGAGGCCTGGTGGCGGCGGCGGATCGGATGGGGTGTGAGCTAGTGGGGAAACTGAGAGAGGGGTCTGATGAGGACTGAGGAGCTTTGTGGGAGAGGAGCAAGCTAGCGATGATGGCCCCTTTCTTACCTAGCTGGAGCCAGCTGTAGCGCTGCTCCCTCCTCTCTAGTCCGTTCACATGCATATGCATATGCATGGTAGGCTGCATCTCCATCTCTATCGTTTTTGTTTGGTTGATGACCGTCTGCGTTCTATTTTAAAAAGCATATAATTTCAAAGATCTTTAAACCGGACTAATTGCACCGCTCACATGCTAAAAAATCTACACCGATAGCAGAAGGAGCTAATTATTCAAGGTTAATTCATTGGGAGCGTACCCTTGAAAATTGTTTATTTTTTTAGCATTTCACACCCACACTCCCCACACCGGGCTTTGATTTGTGCACATAATAATACCATTACCAGACTACCGATACAGCTCTTTTGTGTAACATAAACCTCTACTTGCGTGCCGTGATTCTTGCTGTCTAGAGGTGCTGCGGTTTGTCTAATTGCCAAGTGTGGATCAAGATTTATCCTACTCTATCCTCCATGGGTTAATTAAGTGATACTCGAGACGCGCTGGACCCTTTCATTTAATTATCGTTTACGAGGCCAAGACAATGCGTCTCACATGTGTGCAAGCCCAACCCACTGTTTGTTAGTTTAGTTAAATATATGTACGTTGTTACTCTGCTAGACTATAGAGAACTAAAAGCTGTCGGTATATAATTATTATATTACTTATATGATTTTTTTTGACCATATCACATTCATTTACGAGTGACATGACCATCTTTCTCCTGTTCAAAAAACAGAGTGAAAGTATTCTAACGCAGTTTGTCAGAATCTTACTATTACTAGATTGAGAGGTACTGTACTATAGTAGCCTCCACGACGTTAGTTCCTTTGAATCATACTATTACTAATTAGATTAGAGGCTCAAAGAAATCTCTATATTAATCTTCATGAGACGTGCTAAGAAAAAAATAATTTCTACAAGTTCTCACAGTAATAAAAACATATGTGGCTGCGAACACCAGGTTGACAAGTACTCTTGTATGTTCGTTTTGTGATGAGTGATTGTCAATGTGATCCACGAGGTAGGTTGAGTGGTGACTAACCCTACCTTGGCGAAAGCCTTGTGTGCGATATGTCTCTTAGCTTGTGTTGTGCATGTGTGGAGCACGGAGGCGGTAGCCGACGGCGAGGAGAAGGTCAAGGAGGACGTGCCGTGCTGATGGACCGGAGGGGTGAAGGACAGACGTAAGGCTTGGACCTTGGGACCCGGAGGCCGGTGGCTAGCCGCGGTGGCTGACACTTGGGACATCGACAAGCGCGAGAAGACATGGGAGTGACCGTGTTGACCGTGGAGGTGACACGCGTCGGATGGCGAGGGACGCATATGGAGTACGCTACTCGCGGAGCGGTTTGATGGTTTGAGCCTCAAAACTATCGGAGGCGGATTTACGGGTTTAGACCTCAAAACCCGGGTAGAGGTTCCGAGGAGGAACGGACGGCACGTGGCGGCATCGGGGAGGTTGCGTCGAGGCGAAGCTACCGGTGAGGAGGCGCGGTGGCCGTCGGATCAAGATGAAGACCGGGTTGGACCTTTACGCCCTTGGGCTAAATGGTTTGGCTCATTTGTATCCGGGGGCAAATCAAGAATTGTGTAATAGCCCTGTTAAATAGGATGAGGGAGCCCCCATCTCCCTCACCCCACTCCATTTTTATTTTCTTCTTTAGGGTTTTCTACTTTAGTTGCTTGTGTGAGAGAGGTCCACAGATTGAGCACTGGTCTGTGTATTCAACTGATGATTTTGTTTGGGAAGTGAGGCTCTTACCTCACTTTGCCCTCTGGGCTTCGTACCTGTTTTCTGTGTCTTTGAGTTTGCTGTTTGTCGTTCTTCCCCCCTCCTGCTTGCTTCTTCTTTTCGATTGGAGATGTTTTGGAGAACTTTTGGTTGATCTATGACGAGCTGGGACATGTGCTGAACTAATTCTTCCAGTGATTCAAATCAATTTGGCACGAGCTCGTAGTTCGATTCGGTTTTCGTTTTTGGGGAGAAAACTCGTTCTTGGCTATAATCTGAATTTTTCCCGGAGTTTGGATCGATCTCAGGTGATGATTTTTTGGGGATAGGTTCATGGCAAGGTGAATTTCATCTAGGCAAAGTTTGAGCTCGAATCCTTTTGTTTTGATGGAGATCCAGTTGATTTTTGGTTGAAGTCGGCCTGCTGTTCGTGCTCTCTGTTCGTTGAGGTTCTGTTTGGTCCGCTGTCTGTTCGTCCGTTATTCAAGGATGGGGCTCAAGAACAGCACTACAAACGCTGAACACTCTGTGCCGTGCTTGCTCCCATGAGCAGTGCTAGTTCCTAGTCCTGGGATCCCATCGCTGTGCCTGATGCTGTGCTCTCCTTCGTATCTTGTGTCCGCTCCTAGGCCAGTACGGCCGCTCGCCTAGGCACTGCTACCAGCGCCGAGCACTCGTGTGCCGTGCGTGCTCACCTGAGCAGCTTGGCCTGCTGCCTGGCTTCGATCGGCAAGTGCAGCAGCACGTGTTCGCTTCCTTCAGTTGTGAGTAGTCAAGTTTGGTTCTTGCTTCTTTCTGTGTTCGTTGATTTTGACTGGTGATTTTGAGCCAAGTGCAGTAGTAAGCCACCACTGATTGAAACCTGTGCCTGCTTATTTAGTTCAACAGTTGTTGCTTCAGTGAGATTTCAGTGAATTTTGCAGAAGCCGATACCCAGGCCAGGAGTGCCCTTTGCTCTGTACGCTCGCCTAGCAGGAAGCAGTGCTCATTGTGAGTCAAACTAACTCAGTGCTTGACTTTGCATTCTGTGGTGGTGTCTAGCTCTCACCAGCACTGCTTGATTTGATTTATCTGAACACAGCTAATCGGTACAGGCGTACAGCAAAGTGTAGATTGATGAATTCTTGCAGGAGAAATTTCTCAGTCGTGTAGCACTGCTGTGCACCTTTGTGTTGCTGAAATTTCCTGCTGCTTCTTAGATATTTCAGGCTCGAATTTACAGCTTGCTATTTCGTCTGTCGATTGCGCGTTTGAGCTCCGATTTGAGTTTCGCTTTTTGCGTTGATCTTCTATCGATTCAAGGAACCTAACTAAGTACTCTTGTCACCAGTTGACTTGGGTATTTTAGTTTTAGGAATGGTAGTCGTGCTTTGTTCTTGGTGGTGAACTTGGGACAGCGGTCTGAAATATTTTGCGAGAAATTTGAGGCTCCCATTCACCCCCCTCTGGTCGCCGTTTCTGGTCCTTCAGTGGCTTTTAATCTGGTAGACTATGATCATCATACTCAATCTTTTTTATCTTTACAACTAAAACATTTGTAAGGGAATCGTTCACCGGTGCTATCGCACGCTCGCTCGCTTCATCGCTCGCCCGACACTTCCCTCACTCGCCCTCGTGCGGTGGACCTGGCGCCACGCTCCCTCGCTGTGTTGCAAAATCCGACCGCGTAAAAGAAGGAAGGCTCCCATCGGTAACCGCCGGCCTCCGGTAGCGGTAAACCGGCCCGGTTTACTGGTAACCGGTCGGTAACCGGCCGAATTCAAAATCAAATTCAAACCCTGCTTCAGTTCGGTTCGGGTCCGGTTTACCGGCCGGTTTGGAGCGGTAACCGGCCGGTTTGACCGGTTTACCGCTCGGTTTGAGTTTGGAATTTTCTTTTTTCTTTTTTTTAAACTTCTATACGTATAAATAAATACTAAACGAACTCGAATTTGAAAAATTTTTACACCATTGGCTTCTATAAATCATGAACTATTTTTAGGAATTTTTTCAGCATTTTTTGTTTTTTTCAAATTTTAAATTTGAATTTGGGGGCCTTAACGGGCCGGGACCGGGATTTTTTTTCTTTTTTTTCAAACTTCTATACGTATAAATAAATACTAAACGAACTCCAATTTGAAAAATTTTTACACCATTGGCTTCTATAAATCATAAACTATTTTTAGGAATTTTTCAGCATTTTTTTTCAAATTTTAAATTTGAATTTGGGGAATACCTAACCGGACCGGACCGGAACCGGACCGGCCCGGTTAGGGCGGTTACCGCGGTTTACCGCGGTAAACCGACCGGTTTTTTTAACCCTGCTCACCATCGCCCTAACACGGCGGCATCGCGAGCGGCCGCCCCGCCCCAGATCACGCTCGCGCTTACGGTCGTCAAGCGGCCGGGCCACCATCGCGCAACGACGAACCGCGTTACTGCCCTCCTCCAGGCCCCGCCGCGATCTCGCCCGGCCGCCGGCGCTGCCCTCCTCCAGGCCTTGTGATCCCGATCGCGCTCGCGGTTTCCAGGCTCCATCCCCGTCGCAACCGCGGAGCGGCCGCCCTACCACAGATCGCGCTCGCGCTCGTGGTCGCCAAGCGACTGGAACACCATCGCACGACGCGCTCGCGCTCATGTTCACCGAGTGGCTGGGCCACCATGTGGCCATCTCTGATTTCCGGTGGCGCGTGGTGGACGCGGCAGGAGACCTGCACCGTCCTGGAGTAGTGGAGTGGCCGAGGCCATCAAGGTGCACGCGGCAGTGGCGCCCGGCGTGAACTGGGACGTGGCTCGCCTGGGCTACGTTGGCCCTGCCCGCGCCACAGGCCCCTCGTCCTAGATTGGAAGGACCGTGAGGAGGCGCAGTGGCTCCACGAGGAGCAGCGCTGGCTGCGGGACGAACAGCGGTGCCTCCGCGAGGACTCGCGCTGGCTCACCGAGCGCGAGGCCCTCCTCACTGAAGTCGCTGCTCTGCGGCTCCGCCTCCGCGCGCTCGAGGGATCGCGCAACCCGTCGGCCAAGTGCTACGTAAGACACCTGCTACCTGAGTCGGAATGTTTTGTGGGTTCGCGCGCGTAGGGTGTTCGATGATTCACCTGACCGAGCTGGCTTGTTTCCGTGCTGCAGGGCGATATGTTCATCCCGGACAGATCGGCGATGGATATGGAAATGGCACACTACCTGCTCGCGGAGCCCAGGAAGGAGAAGGAGAAAGCGGTGCCTGTGTCACCATCCAAGGAGACCTACTGAAGGCTGCTCGCTGAGAAGCTGCTCAACAACCGGACATGGATCCTCGCCCTCAGGAACAAGCTACCTGAACCTGAGAACGTCTCGGCAACCGTTGCAGCTTCCTCCCACCATACCAAGCCGGCCAAGCAGCGGCGACATATTCCCTAGGTATATGCATTTACCGATGTTCTTCGTGTTCGTCACTTGGATGACGATTTCTGATGCTGCTCAAAATGTACGCAATCTGCAGAGAGGACTCTAGACGCACCAGAGCTTGTTGGTGACTGACTACTACCTCAACCTGCTCGACTGAGGGAGCAACAACTTGTTGTCCATTGCTCTGGGTCACACGGTATACCTGTGGGATGCATCCAGTGGGTCCACATCTGAGCTTCTGACCATCGACGAGGACAGTGGTCCCATCACCAGCGTCAACTGGGCTCTAGATGTACAGCATATCAATATTGGGCTCAATTCGTCTGATGTCCAGCTCAGCTCCAATCGACTGGTATGTGCACCGTCCTGCTTCATCCAAAAATGCATGCACGTTCTCTGTTGTTGAATTCAGGTCGTACTTTCCCTACAGTTGAGAACTCTCAAAGGTGTGCATGAGGCAAGAGTTGGCTCACTGACATGGAACAACAACATCCTCACCACTGGCGGCATCGATGGCAAGATCGTGAACAACGATGTGAGAATTAGGAACCATGTTGCGCAGACATACGAGGGGCACAGTCAGGAGGTGTGTGGGCTCGAGTGGTCTGGATCAGGAGCACAGTCATGGATGACACCAATTCTTGGTCTCACAGTTAAGTTCCCCAATCTCAAATCCCCCATTTTTTTTTTGTCTCTATAACCTGTGTAGATAGACTACTCACTTGTATATCAATTAAGTCCAGTTTTTATTATATAGTCAATGTTCACAGACGGATACCATATTGCAGTTGTCAAAACATATCAAGGAGAAAATGATAGAAGTAAATGTTTTAGTTTTGATGTGGTAATTTTTTCCTTTTTGGCTGCAGGCTACTCTCTTGCTTGATGCTTTTAACAAGAACAAAGCTTCATTCTCATGACATGATTAATGAAAAGCTTCAGAAAGCTGAGGAGCTGAGTATGGAAAGCTTCCCTATCCGTTACAGGCTTACACTGTATATATTCATATTTTTATATGATAATATATTTTTCTGAAAACTTAGTCAGGGATGCTGTGAGTTTATACTTGACTGTATACATTCAGATTTGTATATGATAAATATTATATTTCTATCACTTATTCAGTTTTCATGTGCATTCTTGAAGTGTCGCCATGGCATTTGCATGGATAATCTGCATCCTTTTAGTATAAAAGTTTAGCTGTCCCGTAGCAACGCACGGGCACGAACCTAGTAATAAATAAAAATTTACCCACCTCTACGATTATGAAGATACATAAAAAAACCTCCTAATTTGCATCTAAATTACTCAACTTTGTCATTATCAAAATTAGTACAAGTCAGCTCTTAAATTAACCATAGTCGACGAGCTGTTATAGTTAGGGTGGACAGGGTCGAGGGGTAGGGCAGCTTGTGGATGGTGCGGCGAGGAGGCTCGCCGCCAGCCGCTGGTGATGGGGGCGGGAGGTGGGCGGCGCGGTGAGACGACAGGAGCTGCCGGCGCTGGCGGTGGAGGGCAGGGGAGGGGGCAAAGGAGGACGGGCGTGGGAATGAAGCGTTGCGAGGAGGAAGATGGGGTCGCGCGACCTACCGCGCAATGACTTCTCCCTTTGTAGTTGGACATGGATATTGCGCGACTGGTCACGCAAAACAAGAGCGCACGACCCCCCATGCGACCGGTCACTTCCACATGCACAGCCTGTTGTAAGCGCCCGCGCCCCGACAAGCCTGCAGCCTGCATGCGCCCTCGCTGCCGCGCTCGACAAGCCTGTAGGTTAAGGCAGCACTGAAACCAAAAAAATAAAAACATTTTATTTAAATTGCTATAACTTTTGAACAAGGTATCCGTTTTCAATTTCGTTTGCACAGAAATTTTCTATGTGATGAAGCGAACAAAACTAGACTCCACTTGCCTATATTTCGAAGAATTTATTTCAGTAGTAGTTTATGTGTCAAAATGTGCTAGGGGGATTTATGAAAGGAGTTGGTGCTATGAAATACTAAACTTGCTACTCCAAAAATATACTAAAGTTTTTATATAGTATGCGCATCCATGGTTACCATGCGAATATAATATATTTGTTATATAGTATTTACATAAAGGTACTGACCCCTAAAAAGAGTAACGGACCAAAACAAAACAATCTGCAGCCTGGAGGGCAAATTATTAAAATAAACATTGCATAAACTACCAATTAGAGGGCAAGTTATTATAAACACATTACAAAAAATTAAAAAATGACGTACCGCCAACTTGGGGCATTTATTAAAAAAATGAGGGTAGCGATATAAAACAAGACAAGTTGCAACCTAGGGGCAAATGATTAGAACAAACACTGCATAAGCTGCTAACTATATGGACAAGTTATTATAAAACCCATTATATAAGCCGTGGAACATGACTAGCTCACAATTGAAAGAACATTTATTAAAAAAAAGAGTAGCAACCCAAAATAAGACAATCTGCACCCTGAGGGACAAATCATTAGAAAAAGCATTGCATAATGTGCCAACCTAGAGGGTAAATTATTATATAACTAACATGAAGGGTTTAGGAATGCATTCGAACCAAAAATGTTGTGCAGCATTCCATTTCGCCCCTAAAGTTGACATCTACAAAGAACATTGATTAATACTTAAATTAGACCCTATTTGCATATGCTTCAAAGAATTTTATTTCTGTTGCAGTTTATGTGTAAATGTGCTAGGGGATTTATGAAAGAAGTTGCTACTATACAATACTAAACTTGCTACTCCAAAAATATACTAAATTTTACATGGTATCAACCAGCTCAAGGGGCAAAAAAAATCAAAAGAAGTTACTACAATACAATACTAGACTTGCTACTATGAAAATATACTAAATTTTGTACATAGTATGGACAAGCTCAGGGGGGCAAAAAATCAAAAGAATTTACTACCATGCAATACTAAACTTGCTACTCCAAAAATATACTAAATTTTTTACATGGTATGAACAAGCTCAAGGGCGAAAAATCAAAAGAAGTTACTACCTGCAAAACTAAAATTGCTACTCAAAAATATACTAAAGTTATAACATAGTATGCACAACGTGGGGGCAAAAAATATCAAAAGGATTTACTACCATGTAATAATAAATGGACCTAAAAATAGAAGCTGTTGCACAAGCTGGGGGCCAAATTCTTTTGTGGCAACTTATCTGTGCAATAGCTACCATTTTGTGACAACTTATACATTGTAGATGGGGCAACTAATATGCAGGATTTAGGAAGGCATTCGAACCTAAAAGGAAACATTAAAAAAACTTGAATGAAAACTGAAACTAAAAAAACACTAAAAAAGAATGAAAACCTAAAAAAAGACTGAAAACCTTAAAAAAATGAAAAATACAGCCATCAAAATAAACACCATAAACTAGGAATGATCCGAATTGCCTGCAGCATTCCATTTCACCCTTGAAGTTGACATCTACAAATGACATTGATTAATACTTAAAAAACTAAATTAGAGCGAGTTATATTTTAAGCAAGGGGCAATATAACATTGATTAATACTTAAAAAACTAAATTAGAGTGAGTTATATTTTAAGCATGTGGCAATATATCCTGAAATGACAAATTCTAAAACTGAAATTGAACTGAATTGAACTGAGACTGAAGCTGAACTGAGAGGAACTGAAGTAGCTATCAATGATATTAAAATTGAACAAAAAAAATGAATTGAACTGCAAGTAGGGATGAAAACGGATCGGATACGAACAGGTATCACTGATATTATATTTGTTTTCATATTTCAGTTCGGATTCGGATTTGAATACGGATATTATCAATCATGCCGGATAAGATACGATTGGATATCGACATCATAAATATGCGATTTCAGTATTCGGATACGCATATGGTATCGGATGTTGAATATCCGGACTCGGATACGGACAAATCTGAACCCATCTCAATGAATTCAGTCTCGAATACGGTCGGAAAATATCTGTACTGTTTTCATCCCTAACTACAAGACTGAAACAACTGAAACTAAAATTTACAACCCGAAAAATTGAACTGAAATAACAAATAGAAACTGAAAACTAAAGTAGACGCAGTGAAAAACAAAAAACTGAGACTAAAATTAAAAGAAACTGAAACTGAAATTGACAACCAGAAAATTGAACTATAAACTGAAACTGAAGCACTGAAATAGCTACCAAAATAATAAAAATGAAAAAATAAGATTGAATCTCTGAAATAGAAAATGAAACAATGAAATAGCTACCAAATACTGAACCTAAACCTCTGAAACTGAAAAAATGAAATAACTACCAAAAAAATTTAAAAATGACAAACTGAAACTAAAACAATAAGACTGAATCTCTGAAATAGAAAATAAAAATCTGAAGAAACTGAAATTACTAATTGCAATTATAAACTAAAATTACTAACTAAAATTACAAACAGAAATTAAAAACTGAAATGTCAAAATGAAAATAGAAACTGAAATTACTATCTGAAAATAATAACAGAAATTGAGAACTGACATTACAGCACTCAAAATAAAAACTGAAATTGAGAACTAAAATAAGAAACGGTGGTTCTCTTCTCTTCCAGTTTGTTGCAGAAGAGAAGCCAGAGTTCCGAGCCATAGACGTACGGTTATTCGTCGATCCCATCATCAACCGTTAATTGAATTGGGGTCAGAGTTTGAGACTATCAGATCCATCCGATGATCGTAGGCAGCCCCAGAGCGACTGCTCCATGCGCGCGAAGCTGTCGTCGAGCTCGTACATGGAGCAGGCGAACGCAGCTCCTCACCGTGACACAGCTCGCCCTCCGCCTCCTGCTCCTCGTGCTCCTCAACCTTGGCGTTGCCGACATCCGGCGACACTGTCCCGTTGTCCGCGAGCACGACACGAGCTGCTGCTGCCGGCGTTCCGCGCCACAAGCTCCTGGAACATTGACGAGCGCAGCAGCAGGCTGGGCGCCGTGCTAGACGACGATGGCGACGACCCTCCCCACCCCCTACACCCCCCCCCCCCCCCCCCCACTCCCCCCCAAAGACAAACAGCGCCGTGGGGCTGGGCCCTGCGCTGCCTGCGTACATGGATCCCACGTCGTCGAGGCCGCCGGAGAACAAAGAAGCCGCCCGCGCCGCGGCCAGGTGCCCGTGGTAGAGGTCGTCGATGACGTCGACCTGCAGGAGGCTGCCGGCCTGGAGGCACAGCGACGCCGGCGGTGCCGGTATGGCCGACGCCCTGACGCTCGACGGGAACGAAAGGGGAAGAAAAGAGCGATGGGTGCGACGTTAGGTGGGGGAGGTTGGAATACTGGGCCGGCCCGTCCCGAAGGGGGTCGCGCGCTCGCAACGGAGCGCGACGGATCGGCTCTTAGACCTTGCGTTTGTAGTTGTTCTCTCCACGGATGTGCTAGCGACTGTCTCTGTAGCGCAGCTGCCTCTACTTCCTAGAGTTCAAGCCCATTGCAGCCCAGCAGTTCGCACGCTCACTTGCTTCGCACGGCAGCTCCTCCTCGGCTCAACAGAGTGCTGGCCTTCGCTTGTCGGATCGGGCACAGTGCTCTGGCGATTGGCTTCTTCAGTTTCATCAGTCTTGTTCAGTAGCCACCGTCGTAACACCTTTGTTGTTGTTCCGATCCTGGGAGGCAATGAGACGGATGTTTTACATCACCGAAATTTGTGATTGATCGATACTGCTCCTACACTCAAATATCTCGGTGTAGATTTAATCAGGAGATTTGTGATGATCCCATCACGTGCATCCATCCATCAAATAATTGCACTGCAGTGCAAACCCAGCCACTTGACCACCAAACCTATACAAGTTTGACTTAACACAAAGCCAAAGCAGCCTATAATTTGCAACGGATGGCGTACCTGTTAATGTAAATCGTGACTTGCACGCGCCTTGGAAAAGAAACTGAAGAAGTCCTTGTCCAGTGTGCAGAACTGCAGACAGAGACTTGTGCAAGATCACGAACAAAATGGAATACGAGAATTCTTGTCAGTTGAGGTGCAGTCTGCGGATCTAGACGGACCGATCCAAATCATCCGACGGCAGGGCTGCAGTTATATTGCGTCAGCCTTCAGGTTCAGGGAGAAGCGGAGAAGGCACCGGCGGCGACATGATGATAGGCCAAACCAACACACACGGTCCTCCTGCTCTGCCAACATGGACTTTAAAGGAAGGCTTTTGGGCTGCGATGGAGCGAGAGTCCTGCCAGCAGTACGGGCTGCTCTGCGCGGCAAGCCCGCAACTGATGCACTCATATAAAATGATAGGAGGAATTTGTGGTATGCAACAACTCCTGCATCGCAACTGATGCAAGGATTGTAGATCCCCAATGTCATATGAACGGTGGCAGTTTTTTGCGTCAACGCTGGGAAAAAAAAAGGGGGCAGGTACGTGTCCCCAATGAGCCGCAAAACTAAATTAGCGACCACATGACACACGTAAATGGCAAATCAGACACCGCAGAATCTGCACCATGCTCTGCCTGCTCGTGTACTGGTGCTTCATGTCTCACCCGCACCGGCGTGAACATGAATGTAAACCAATCGAATTTCACTTTGTAAATCCAGGAGTATAAATTATAGCTGGGGAACCGAAATAGAAACAGAACTTGGAACAAAATTGTTCTTGTTGAAGCCTACTTGAATGAAGAATCTAAAGTACAAAAGCAGCAGACATCACCAATTGAATACTTCGATATACATGACAGTTACGTAGGTCTTAACTGGTTTTCATTATCAAATATCAAACGAGATGAAACGTCAAATCAAAATTATATCTGTCTCGGAGAAGCTAAAAGATTATGGAAGAGGTCACTCATGGTTGAAGCTGCAGATATTATTCAGTAAATATGAGTGGAGCGCAATCGTGACAAGAGGTGCACTTCCGTTCTAAATATGGTGTTCTCGTTTTATATATTTCATTCTTCTTCTTCTTCGTCGTCTTCTTCTTCTTCTTCTTCTTCTTCTTCTTCTTCTTCTTCTTCTTCTTCTTCTTCTTAAAAAATAGATCAGTTACGTGCCATCTGCTCAAGTCAGTAATGAATAAGTCAATATACACATGTGTCGACAGTGATGATGCAGTTCAGATCAAGTGAAAATTATCATTATCTATTTTGTTACCATTACATAGTACAGAGTAAATGTGAATGACGTGAGAACAAGTTTTATCACAGTTTCAGGCAATCAGTGCTCAGCTAATAGTGAAGCCACACATGGTTCTTCGTCACAGCATTATGCATGCAATGGTTAGGGGTGAAGAATGCTACCCGACAACAAACCAGTACCTGCCTCCTCCGACGCTCCTCTCTCTCATCGTATTCTTCCAAGTCTCCATATAATTCGAGTGTGGGATGTCCGGGATGGATGCTGACTGCGTTCCTGACAGCAGCTTCCGCAGCCTCCACCCTGCTCCTGGTGGCACCTTCATGCCGGATTGTTACAATGATGTGCTCTAGGCTTGTAACGTGCTCGAAGCTGAACTCAAGCCCTAGCTTGGACTCTGTTTCCTGCACTCCAAATTCAATATATAACCTTCGGAGCTCGGGCATCGCTTCCTGTAAGAAAAGCATCTCCAGGCCACCTCCCAAATTACAATGGTTGTACCTGAACTCTTTAAGGCACTGGAATTGTTGGCTGCTGATGGTAAGCCGTTCATCAGGGGTTTGCATTACGTTTAACTCGCAAAAGAGCAGAGCAGGTATGCCCCCTATGATACAGAGATCTTCCTGTTTAATCCTGAGAAACCCGAGTGTAAGATCAGTGAGATTAACAAGAGATGCCGTCTGCTTCGGAATATGAGCAATCCCTTCTCCGTGTACGTCAAGATTCCAGAGACATGGAGCAGTGGAGCACAATAAATCAAACTGTTCTGCTGTCAGGAGATCATACTGGTCAAAAATATATAGTGATTGGAGCCCATGATTACCCATCACAGCGAGAGATGACTTCAAAGCTTCCTCATACGTTCCCATATCACGACCGAGTTTTTCTCTGGTAGGCATACGCATGCTAAGGGTCTTGAGCTTAGTCAAACGTCTAAGCGCTTCCACAAATTTCGTGGAGGAAATGCATACATACGACAACTCCTGCAAGGCTAGTAGATCTCCAATCTCATCAGGAAATTCTACTTTAGGGTCTACAAGCAGACGCACCAATTTTAGCAAATGGCCTATGGATGGTGGCAGTTTTCTAACGCTACTCTTCCGTATATCAAGTGTGTGCAGGTACCGCAGGTTTCCAATGTCATCTGGAAGCTCAGTAACATCACCAGAAATGGCCAAAAATTTTAGCTGGAAAAGGCTTCCTATGTATTTAATGTGTTGGTTTCCAAGACCAAGACGGCCCCATTGATAATCAAATGACAGTACTCTCACATGATGCAGCTCTTGCAGATTTAAAATTCGCTGCTCTTGCAATCCATAAAAGCTTATCGAACGAACCTGAGACCAGTTATCCATAATCTTCTGCATCACTTCATCTCCCACATGTTTAGAATGTACTGAGACCCTACGAATCTTGTGACCACTACAACTATAGCTCTGCCCATCCACTATGCAGGCAAAATTCTCCTCGGCTGACAGAGATATGATAAGCTCAAGCACCATATCATGCACTCGACAAGCTTCAGCCTTTCCGTCATACTGGATGCCTATTGGTTGGATCAAGCTTCTGTTTACAAGCTCATTGAAATAACTCTCAGCAACTTGTTCCACTGTTTGACCCCTGACTTCTGTGATGAACCCTTCAGCTATCCATCTCCATGTTAACTCTTCTATATCAATCCTGTAATCTTCTGGATACGTACTAAGATATAGCAAGCAAGTCTTCAGATTATATGGGAGATCATAATAGCTAAGAAGAAGTATATCTCTCATTCCTTGGTGACTAAAAGTAGAATTGATAGAATTGTACACTTGCTCCCACTGATCCTTGTTGGATTTACCAGCCAGTAGGCTTGCAACAGAGATAATAGCTAGTGGCAAACCATGGCACTTTTTAAGGATTCTATGAGAAACTTCTTCCAAGTGAGGAGGACCTGCAGATTTATCGCCAAAAACCCTCTTGGAAAATAGTTGCTGGGATTGCTGGTCGCTTAGAGGTTGAATGTTGTGGACATATCCTGCTAAACTGGAGCAACATGATGTGGCGACATCGGTAATTCTTGTGGTTGTAATTATTCTGCTATTTAGATTGTTCTCAGGTAGAGCAGACTTGACAAGTTCCCATGCTTGCTTGCTCCAAATATCATCAACGACGACAAAGTACCTACACATATTTTAAAAGATGTTAGCACTGAGATCTTGTACTCTTGCATTCCCACAACCTCAACAACGCCCACTGCATCTAACCTAACAACTTGAGCTAAAAAAAATATAAACAGTGGAATTGCATTCCTGATTGCGCGACACACACAAAACAAGGAAGCAACTAGTGAGCTTGACCACTATCTAGTTTCTACAAGTTTTCCCCAAATGCAATTTCAGTCGATGTATATTCCATTAGTCTATGGTTATTTTCTACATAGTAAACTGAGAGTAAAATTACTCAAACTAAATCATAAGAACCTCACTATTTGCTCCAAAGCATATCCATAAACTTTACAGTTGCCAGAGGTGATGGTTGTGCATATTTGAAAAAGAAATTACTAGTAATATTTTTATGTATATTTCTCGATAAAATCAAGCGTCATTAATTAGTTCATGTTTGCCTTTACAAATGAAACATGATCTCAATTCATCCACGAGCAAAACTGAACTTAATTCCACAATGGTATCTTATGATTATGTGATACATCAAAAGAAGGCATAATATATATTACAATTACATTGTGGTTACAAGGCGGTTGGCTACATTTATGAAATTGTAATTAGATGCATGTGTGCACGCACACCACTGACAGTCTGACACTCACCACATGAACATTGATGAGTGCTTTACATAAACCCCACACCCAAAAGACATGACTATGCATATATTTGGGAACCTTGCAAAATACCTCCTAAAAGCACACTCAAGTTTAAATACCAGGATTTAAACATTGCATATTGATGTGGGGACACTATGCCAGGTCACATGATAATATTATAATTATACTATAATAGAAAAATTATGGTAAAAATCAGATCTTGAAAAACCCAAGAAGTAAAGACATCATATATCTTTTGACTAGACGGTGTATTAGAATTAATTACCCCTTATAAAGATAAGTACTACAATAAATTCTAGCGTGCAAGCCAAGTATTGAAGAAGCTTGTAATGGATGTTATTATCTTTTTATAAACTGACTAAATTTACGTGTGCATAGCAAGATTCAGAAGCTCAAGATGTTTATTTGTACTATCTTAAAAATCAGAAATACTAGTATATCATAAAGAATTTCTAATCAACTAAACATAAGCATATACATAAATATACACAAATAGAGGGCAAATGACAGAAGAAAATATAAAATATCATTTTTTTACACATACCTCTTATCTTGTAAGAATGCTCTAAGCCTATATATGAGTTGCCGCTCGTCATCTGATGGGTCAACACAGCCCCCTAGTTCTTTGAGCATATCAGCTAGTATCTTTGCTATGTTAGGATTCCGTGAAACTGGCACAAAACATGAGCAATCAAATTGACCTTTGATTTTCTGATAAATTTGGTTTGCAAGAGTTGTCTTGCCAAGACCACCAAATCCCACAATAGATACAACTTTGAGTCGCTGTCCACAGTCACCATCCTTCAGCAGCTCGATAATCTTCTCCCTTGGATTATCAATCCCAACAAGTCTCTCCGCTTCCACAAACAGTGCTGGCAACCGAGGATCAATTTGAACAGCATGGCTAAAATCAGTATCATCGAACTTGTACCTGAAGCGGCGATCACTTTCTTCCTCTACACGAGCCTTGAGTTCATCAATTAGTTTTGCAATCTTGTGGCGTGACCATATCTTTTCAATCTTACTTGCCGTCTTCTTGACAAGGTTAGCTTTAGCACCACCTTTGCTCATCTTGTGCATGAAGAGGTCGATGCAGTCTTCAATATCATAGCTGAGCTCGCGCACCTTGTTCCTCCAGTCCTTGAGCTGCTCATCCAACCTCTCCTCGTTGTTGGCCAGCTTCACAAGCAGAGTCTGCATACTGCTCAGCTCATTCCTTAGAAAGGCGATCTTGCTCTTCACTCCTTTCTGAAGGTTGTACTCCCCTTCTATCAACCTGGAGAGCTTGGGAAGCAGGGTGTTTATCACACCCGTTGAAGCACTCACTATAGCAGCAGCCATATTTCTCTTTCACGGTCTCACCCTCCCTTCCTCTATGTCTCTCGTGTGTGTGCGCGTGCGCACCTCCAGATCTAGAGCTAGCCAACGTTCAGGCCGCCTCCATTAGTGGCGGCCGAAGGAGAGGCATGGCGTGGCCACTGACGTCGACTTTGATCTGACCACCAGGTGCTGGTGGGGAGACACAGGGAACCGCCGGAATTCGATCTGACTGGAGGTATCTTGATGATTGATGATTCAGGCCATATGGGGGAAGGAAAGAGAGGAGGGGCAAAAGTCTGGTGGCAGCGGTGGATGTGGTGAGCTAGCGGGAGAGAAGGTGAGGACTGAGCAAGGAGCGTCGTGGGAGAGGAGCAAGAGAATGCCTCTTTCTTATCTGGCGCCAGTGCTGTTGCCCTCCTCAAGTCCGTTCACATGCATGCATGGTTGGTAGGCTGCATCTCGAACTGTCGTTTTTGTTTGGTTGATGACCATGTGCGTTCAACTTTCGTAAATTTTCCGTGTACATTTACTAGTTGTGTCACTGCAATTTTCTTTGTGCGAGGCTGAACTTCTGTAAATTCTTGAGCCACTAGTTGTACTGCAGCGACCAATCTGGTGCACTGCTTCCTGTGTCAGCCTGTCACTTGGTTGCAGAACGAGAGACTTTCGAAAACTTAGGGTATGTTTAGTTGGTGAAAAGTGGGTGAAAAGTTACTGTACCACCTTTCATTTTTATTTGACAAATATTATCCAATCATGAAGTAATTAGGCTCAAAAGATTTGTCTCGCAAAAACCAGACAAACTTAGCAATTAGTTATTTTTTTATCTATATTTAATACTCCAAATATTATCCAATCATGAAGTAATTAGGCTCAAAAGATTTGTCTCGCAAAAACCAGACAAACTTAGCAATTAGTTATTTTTTTATCTATATTTAATACTCCATGCATGCGTCTAAATATTTGATGTGATGGGTGAAAGAGAAAATATTTTGGGTTTGCATGGAAAGTGAACGGGGCCTTAAACCAGAAACATTGGACGTTCGATTTTGCAATTGTGGAATCTTAAAGGCTTCAAGGATAGTTCAGGAAGGAGCTAATTTATGATTAACTCAGTTGGCAAGCCTTCAAAAATATTTCTTTTCTATAGCATTTCAGACCCACACCCGGCTTTGATCTATCCTCACCTATCCTCTCTCCGTTTCCACTTGCATTGCGTGCCGTGTTATTTGTCTAGAGTTGGTGGGATTTGTCTAGTTAATTGCCTAGTGGATCAATGATTTGTGCTACTATATTGTCCGTGGGTTAATCAAGTGATTGTCAGCCTGTTCGTTTCGCTAGTTTATTGTGGCTGAAAGTACTATTCGCTGGTTTATTGTGAGAGAAAAACACTGCTGGATGACTGCTGATTTCGTTGATTAGCTCAAATGAACAGGGTGTGTATTAGTCGAGATATGATGGATCCTTTCATTTGTCGTTTAGCACATCGGACAAGTCTGCTCAACTTGCGACGTTGTTAATGTATGTTTTTATGTATGCTGGCGCGGTTTCCACAGCCAAGTTGGTAGATGATTGGGACCACAACACTTGTTTAACGATGTAATTATAATAATCAATGACGATGGAAATGACAGGAAGTTTCGTTCCAACACGCATTGGTTATTTGTGGTGGAATGGCCGTCATCAGAACCGATTGTTTATGGAGCAGAGGTATCTGTTATGGCATTCCTAACACAGCGCTAATTGATGTGTCAGCTAAAAAAAATTAAGGTGTGTCACATGCCTAATGGAGGGGCCTGGCCGCCATGCTAATGGGCCAGGCAAGGCCCAAACGAGGGCTCTGGGCCCAATGCGGACCCATGGGTACTGTTTACCACGTACTGTAGCACCGCCATCTCGATGTTTCCTTCCCTCGGAAGGAATTAGAAAAAATAAGGAATAGAGATATGAATAAATTAGGAGATTAGAGTTTGGGTTATTTAGGAAATGAGATCCAATCTATAACAATATTCCCCGAAGTTACTTGAGATACAAGTCCATTAAGAACTATAAATATAGAGGCATTGTACTCATTGCAAATTAAGAAGAAAAAAGCCTTTTGGCTTATCCCTCAGTTCTCTAGCGCCTCCACCCTCTCCCTCCCTCCTCCTGTGCGCCACCACCACCCCCTAACCCTAGCCGCCACCTCCTCCTCCACCATAGCAGCCCTCCCCAAGGGGGCTAAACCCCGCTGCGCATTACGTCTGGTATCCGGAGACCAGACGATCCATGGCTGCCACCACCACCAACGTGCACCAGCTGCCCCAGAACCTCGACGATGAGCTCGCCGAACTGGACAAGCGCCTTTACGCCACCGAACACTTATTGGAACACCGCTAGATTCCTCCGTCAACTCCAATTCAACCGGCGACAATTACTCCAACAATCAACAGGTTTGACACGGAAATCAACCCCAATCTTGCTCTTATAGATGCATCTAAGGGGTCTTCAGATGGAATCTCCTCGGTCACCAAGCACGATGCCAACTCCACAAACGAGATCCCCGCCGAGGCAACCACGCACGGCAACAGCAAGCTCGTTCCTCAGGGGAACGGCTTCTACAACATCGTCGACGACGAGGATGCTTCGATCACCAACGTCGGGGCTACCATCACTGCCAACAGCAGCAGCAGCCCGCTGCTGCCCGACACCGCCATCACCACAGTCCAAGCCAGATTGGATCAGGTAGTCGCCATCGACGACCTTGTTGCGGAGACAAAGCAAGTTATGATTGCCGCCGACAAATCCCTCCTCAACACGAAGATGGAGGACCCCCACTCATCCGGCACCCTGGAGATAATCAGAGAGGTGTCGAACAGCTTGTTCGTGACACCAGTAGCACTGCAGCCACCCTTGCTGCCGTGCCCTGGAACCCCAATACGGCCCCCGGTCAGTCCAGCGGCCGCTCAACTAGCCCAGGCAAGCCGCCATCTACTGCAGCCGGCCATCTGGCTGCTAGCACAGTAGGCGCCCCCATCTCCACCTCAGGAGCACCCAATCCCTTTGGCAACGCCAATACAACCACCACGCCAACCAACCGTCGTGGCTCGACTGACGACCCCGACATTCGATGGCTCCACAGATCCATTACCATGGATCTCTAGGCTACAGTTCCTTTTCAGGCTGCAAGGCACACCAGCGGATGACCAGGTTCACTATGCAACTTTTCATCTAACTGATGCAGCATAGCTCTGGTCCACCCGAAGGATGCAGGAGGCGCCAACATCAGGCTGGGCAACCTTCACGCAGCACTTCGTCTGTGACCTCGGCCTGCCCATCGACCAAGAAACAATCGGCGACCTCGCACCCCTCAGGCACACCGGCACCGTGCATGACTACATCATCATCTTCACCGCCTACGGACTATACGTTGACATCGCCAGCACGTTTCACCAGGTCCACCTCTTCATCACCGACCCGCACCAACCTCGACAGTCAGTGATCATGAAGCACCGTCCAAAGGAGATGGTGCCGGCTGTATCCTTGGCCGACAACCAGGAGCACCAGGAGACTACAATAGCCGCCTCCGCAAGTGACATCTCCAACACCAACGCTAGCACTAATCCCAACCTCATCCATGCACAACAATGGGCTAGAGCTGCGCCACCAGGAAAGATGGAGCACGCCTCAGCTCCACTTTCTCTCATAGCGGATCCAACATCTTATGTCTCTCCACCAATGCCGATTCCTCCACACATCGACAACAAGATCGGAGCACCCCCCAGCCTCGACATCACTATCAACATCCCGTAAGCCATCCCCGACTTCAACGCCGACCCCGACCACACAACTGAGTGGGACGTTGACGCCACATCGGGTAAGATAGATTGTGGTTCTACAACACCCCCTCCTATAGCAGCTTCGACATGCCATCACACCCCGACGAGGGACCTCCTCCCACTAGTCGACTACAACACCGGAACGACCACGTACTCCAGCGACACCACCGACACCGGCTCTCTCCCGCAGCTCCACCTAGCCATCACGGATGATTGCGAACTCCAGATCATCTTCACCACCGTTGAAGACCATGCAGCGGCACCAGCTTGGTCGCTCTAACACGGCTTCATCAACAATGATGACCGCTACTACATGCAGGTGTCTTCTCCCTTGTTACAAGACTTGTTGGAACCGCTGGGAACAACCCCTCACCCCCTAGCGATTGGCCCCTACACAACAGCTTCTCCTAGCATCCTTTTGATAGAGGATTGGCCACACCGTACACCTCCATCGACAACAGTGCCCTTCTTCCACAACAATAGGCAGCCATTCCTCACCGTTGGTGACATCTACATCAGCAGGCAACACGCTCAGGGATACCCGCCCATCTCTTCAGCCGACTATGACACGAGAGTTCTCCTAGGCACTGCTTTGGCCACAGCATACCATGTACATGGACCTTTGAAGGACGCGACGGCGCATGATTACTCTGTCTCTAGCCCAACGGCCACTTGGGCCTTGACTCGCGCCCTGATCGGAGGCGTCCAGCCCAAGCACGGCTGGTGGGCCCCCGTCGCTGACAGTGCCTCCCGGATCGGACTAGGGTTAGGACGGTGGAGTGGCAGCTGTGAAAACCTCACTCTCTAGCCAGTGGCTCCCACTGGCTACTTCGGCTCCTGCCACTACTCCTTCATCTTCGCCGCCAACGACATCAACATTGGGCAGGCCCATGACATCCTCGGGTGCCTCCTCAAACAAATAGAAGAGATACCTTCATGAACCAGATGACTGACAAACAGCATCAGCACTTGGCGAAAGTTTCAGCGCGAGGACGCGCTGACTGGAAAAGGCAGGGGTGATGTCACACGCCTAATGGAGGGGTCTGGCTCCCATGCTAATGGGCCAGGCGAGGCCCAAACGAGGGCGATGGGCCCAATGCGGACCTGAGGGTACTGTTCACCGTGTACTATAGCACCACCACCTCGATGTTTTCTTCCCTCGGAAGAAACTAGAAAATAAGGAATAGAGATAGGAATAAATTAGAAGATTAGAGTTTGGGTTATTTAGGAAAGGGGATCCAATCTATAAGGATATTCCCCGAAGTTGCTTGAGATATAAGTCCATTAGGGACTATAAATATAGGGGTATTGTACTCATTGCAAATTAAGAAAAAAGAGCCTTTTGGCTTGTCCCTCAGTTCTCCAGCGCCTGCACCCTCTCCCTCCCTCCTCCTGTGCGCCACCACCACCCCCTAACCCTAGCCGCCACCTCCTCCTCCACCGTAGCCGCCCTCCCCAAGGGGGCCAAACCCCGCTGCGCATTTCAACGTGGCATCAACATTAACGAAGAAAGAGAATAAAACAAGAGAAAAAGTAATGTCGGCTCTTGCTCAAACGAGTAAGGGTGCAAACAGGGCTCACAATACCCCTGCACTTACTGCTCTGTTCAGTCTCCCAGTTTCTGTTCAGGCCTTTAATCAGTTGCAGGAGCTGGAATCCTCCCTGCTGAATTTGGCTTTCTCAGATGAGAATGACTTGGGAATACATTTGGGGCAGCTCACTCTTTTCTTCTAGAAAGGCATACAGGCAGCTTCTTGGAACCTCCAATGTACACCCTGTGTTCAAATGGCTTTGGAAATCATCTTGTCAACACAAGCACATGGTCTTCTTCTGGCTCCTTGTGCAAGATAGACTGAGTACCCGCAACACTCTGAGAAGAAAAAATATGCCTCTTCCTTCATATGACTGTGTGCTCTGTGGTTTTGATACTGAAGAAACTGTTGAACATCTCTTCCTACACTGTGTTTTTGCTAAGACCTGCTGGAGCCTTGTTGGCATCACAGTTCCTTCAGCCTTGGACCCCTTTCGGATTCTGGAGGACGTCAAACTCCAACTGAATGTACCGTTTTTCATTGAAATTATTGTCATCTTAAGCTGGAGCATCTGGACAGCGAGAAATAATCTGATCTTCAATGGAGTTGCGGCATCTGCAGAGAATTGCAGGACACTTTACAAAAGCACTTTTGGCTTGGTTATCCATCATGCTAAGAAGAAATATTTCCCTGCTATTGAGGAATGGCTAGATCATCTGCTGTAATCGAGTTTATCTTTTTTTCCTCCTTTTTTGTTCCCTGATTTCTCTAGTCTGTTCCCTGCTTCTCCCTCTGTTTGCGCTTCTCGCGCTGCCTCTCTATTTTTTGTACTTTTTTCTTGTATTGTTTTTTATTATATTATAATAATAATTCAGTAGGGGTTGAGGCCCCTCCTGTTTCCTAAAAAAACTGTCAAATATGAATGAATAATGCGCATATGAATGCACATGTCTACAATATTTCTTGATTCAGATTTGAATATAGATAGTATCAATTGTATTGGATACAAGGGCGAACCAAAGAGTACACCGGTTGGGCCCCAATATACCCTAGGCCGTAGCAGCATATATCACACGAGGTTCATACCCCTTTCACTACCTGGGCATCCCAATGTACTATACGAAATGGAATAATAATGATTAGAAATTGATTGAGAATAGAGTTGAGAAAAGACAATGGTTGGAAAGGCAACTCCTTTCGAGTGGAGGGTGACAAGAACCAACTATTATAGTCTTGTGCCATGGAGTTCTTCGCTTACAAACAATGGATGACCTTTCATTTTCCGTTTACATTACTAATGTGGAACTGGTGTAAACATTTTAAACTATTTTTGCAGTAAATAGGCAAGACATGCCGTTTATATTAAAAGCGTTTAAATGTTGGGTGTGTTTGTATTATTTGTGGATTGATGCCTCTTTTATGAAGACTGTAGACAGAACTTCTCCATCTCCATTATCTAAAACTTCCTAAAAAGTCTAATGTAACACCCTCGGTGTTACCGCGTGTGACAATGCACCTAAACATGGCATGAGCATCTTTTCTTTTGTTCGCTTAATGTGGGAGTGAGTAGAATCAATTAGTAATCCTAAATAGTTAATAAAAGTGTTAATTAAAAAGTTGCCGCAGTACCGTGTTGTATTGCTTAAGGTTTAAAACGAGTTTTTTTGAGCAAACTGTTATAGAACATTTTGTGACACTTTAATAAAAATTGTAGTACAAACTTGGTTCATGGCAGTGCTACAAGTGTATTAGCATAATGAGAATGTTAGCTCATGTTTTTACTAGCTCGGAAATCGAAGTTAAAACCAAATCTTTGACGAGATCAGTGAACTTGAACAGTTTGACAACCCTGTGTCCGCGAGTTTTTCTTGCTGAAACGGGTTGCCAGCGAAGTCGCGTTTTGGCTTCTGGGGACAGCCCTTGTAACACTCCGGTGTTACGAAATGCATTTTTGCATAGCAATCATATTGCACCGCATTCATAACATCATGATCATGTGTGACAATTTATAATTTGATTTAAACAAAAGCTTGAAAATAATATATGTGATGAATTGTATTAATATGATAATCACATTGCACCAAAAACCTTGCAACTATAAATTTTACAATCACTTGGAACCCTAGTTCAAATTTTGGAGCTCAAATTTTGTCAAAAACTTGTTCAAAAATAATTATGAAAAATATTCAAAATTTTCCCCTATTCTAGCTTTTATTCTGTCATTCAAAATCTATCAAGAATTTTCAGTTGACCCCCTAATCAAAGTTGTAGAGAATTTAATTTTGAGCAACTTTTATTTTTGGGTCAAATCCATAAAATATCTTCTTCTTGTTCAAAATATGGTTTGAAGTTTGAAATGCATTCAAATTTGAAAATTGAAAATCAAAAATCCGTTTTTTTCCCCTCGCGGGCCGCCGCCTCCGGTTCGGCCCATGGCCAGATCCGGCCCGCACCACCCGCGCGCGCGCGCCCGCATCGCCCCGCCTCGGCCCGGCCCAGCCGGCCTCCTTCTTCCTCCTTCCCGCCCGCGCCCACGCGCGCTGGCGCTCCGGCAGAGCAAGCACGCCGCGTGGCGGCCGCATGCCGGCAACACCGGCCGGGTGGCGCTCGGTCGCCACCACCAGCGCGCGCGCCCACTCCTTAACCCCCCCGCAGCGCCTCGCCATTCCTCCCTCCGCTCAGCCTCCTTGCTCATTCACCGCACGCGGCTGCCGCGTTCCGCCTCCGCCACCGCACGCGCTCGCCGGACGCGCGCGTTCCGACGAACTCCGTTCACCGCAGGCCGCTCCATCTCGCCCCGAGCTTCCTCTCTCTCTGGCGCAACCCGTGCTCACCTCCATCTCCCGCGGTAAGCCCCACAGCCACGCCAATTGCTCGCCGGAGTTCCGGCCGAGCTCACCGTGGTTCTCCGCTCCGTGGAAACCCCACCTCCGCCCCTTCTTTTCCCTCACTCGAGCAAGCATCTCGTTCGCCTCGCCCTCCCGGTGCTCGGACGCCGTCTTCCGTGCCGCCCCGTGGTCGGAGAGGCGCTCCCGCCGGTGAGCAGCGCCGCCGAGCCGCCATGGCCGTGGGCAAGCTCGATTTCGAGCCCCTCCGGTCATGCCAGTGGTCTCAATGGGACCGCCTCGCCTTGGTGATCACGACGGTGGTGACCTCGTCGCCGGCGACCTCGCCGTCGTCGAGATCCGCGCGGTCAGCGCCCTCCCTTGACTCGGAGCGGCTGACGCGTGGGGCCCGGTTGACCCGCGGGCCCGCCTGTCTGTCTCTCTTTGCGCACGCGTGTGTAGATCGCCGGGTGCACCTAGCAGTTCAGCGGCTGGAGTTTAAAAGGGATTTTTGAAATTGATTTTCAGAAAATGTATAAATGCTTTAGAAAATTTGTAACTTGCTCATTTTAGCTCCAAAATTGATGAAATAAATTTCTATGGACTCTTTGGGACCAGATCTATGATATAAAATTATTGCATGTCAAATTTGAGATACTTTTCTGTAGAGTTTATAATTAACTAGTGAAATGGCCATTTTCTTGTTAAATACTTAATAAATCCTAGAAAAGTCAGAAAAATATGATTCCAAATTTATTAATCTTTTTGTGTCATGTACTTTCTAGGGAAATTTTATATCTTGGGTGTTCTGTATAAAAATATGTAGGTGTAGTTCAAATGCTTTCTATTACCATTATTTGTTATTTTTGTTAATTAAATAAATTTGAATAAAACATGCAAGTGATAATTTTTTCTATAGTGTTTGTTTAGGTAATAGATAGTAGAAAAATTCCTAAATCTGTTGTTTGATACTTTTCATAATGTAAAGTATTTTAAATATCTATTTGAGGCCTTAGTTTGTTATGTTTGTATAGGAAGTTCTAATTATCCAAATGCAGTAAAATTTTTGTGTCAAGCTATTCTTGATATTAGTAATCCACTGTAATTTTATAAGATTTTTCTGAGCTACTAAAATATGTGTTGCTGTTCAACCATAGGATTAATTTGGGGTTTCTATTTATTCTTAATGCAAAGTTAGTTAGAAAAGTATCCTTTGGTGTATCTTTGAAGCATCTTGATTGTCAAGTACTCTCGCATGGTAGAAACTAGTGTTGGTAGTTTCCGAGTACATGTTCTTGGATGACGTAGACTACCTTGTAGAAGAGTCATAAGTTCCACATAATCCGATAACGTAACATATTCATTACATCGCATGCATTCCGCATCATCATCATCTCATGTCACCTCTGCAATGCACTTATGCATGTTGCACTCATACTTCTGCATCATACAGGATCGCAGGAAGTGGTTCCGACAGTTGTTCCCGAGGACGCAGAGGAGAAGCTCGAAGTGATGGAGCCGGAGCCAGCAGAAGCAGAAGAGGAGTCCGGTGAAGAGCTTCCGGAGTGCCCTGACCATCGTCCCAGTACCTTCGAGCGAGGCAAGCCCCGAAGCATTTCTCCCCCGGTTTGCAAATAATTATTTATTAATTTTACTTAATCTGATGCATTAAGTTTAGGAGTTGTTTGCAAACGTTGCTGCATTATACCTTGTTTCACCTTGATTTTACCCGATCCTTGTCACCCTGGTGTCCACGGTCAATACTTGCTTAGCTTGCTTAGACCGGTAGAAGTCGGGTGATTGCCTGTCATCCGCGAGCTATAGGGGATTACCTGGTTTTATGTGAAAGAAATGTCATGTGAGAATAACTAAGTGTGGAAATGAATGTGAGATCGGGCGGAAGCTTGCAGGGTTCTGGACTGTAGTGTCTTCCGTCTGTGTCGATTAAGGACCGTCCGATGTCGGGCCTCGGGTCATGTTGAACGCATGCCTCACATTTAGCTGGCCGAATAAAGTACCTTTCGACCGCGAAGCCGGGAGATTATTCGGGCCGAGTAGATTGCCCGCAACGCACTGTACCGGAGCAGTAGTGGCAGGAAACGGGGGCGCGATGATAAGGCCAAAGAGCAGTCGGGCGGCCCCCGGGTACATGTGGTTCCTGGCAAGCTCGCGACTTTACCTGAATGGTTGGCTCGGTGACCAATACCTCACTTTAGCGGGTGAGTGAGGTTTGTGTGAGGAATAAATTACCAGCTGGTCAATAATCGATTCGAATCGCCATCGTTCACTGGATAGTGAACACTTGACTTGAGTTACTTCATCGTAGTAATATTGATGAAACACTTGGATAGTTATGTGAAAATGACATGGTAATTATGGTTAATTATCAATGGTAATCCTTGATTGCTTAATTACATGATTACTTTAGCATAAAGTGCAAACATAGTTGACAGGGGAATAAAGAATTAAAATATGACATGCTTTTGTAAATGATTTGGTAAGCTAAAAATGCTTTCCTTGCAAATGAGTCAGCTACCCCACCAAAAAGCCTATCATGATCCTTGGAGTCGTTTTGTTTTGGTTCTGTCGGGTAAGTCTAGCTGAGTACCTTCTCGTACTCAGGGCTTTGTTCCCACTTGTTGCAGATGGACAGATGTACTATGGTTATTGTATCAACTGTCTCTACCCTGCGATGGGCGAAGCCTAGGACCATGGGCAATGGTCATTCACTACTCCTCGCCTGATGCTTTTGTGGGAGATGATCGCGAGCTGGCACTGTATTTTGGAAAGGTGTGTGTGTGTGCGCTTTGAACTAATGCTTCCGCTACTTTATTCGAAATTGGTTTGTAATAACTATGTTTAAACTCCGATGTATTTTGTGCCGCAAACTACTATGTAACTTATGAAGGTAATCGCTAAACTTATTACGATCTTGGCTGTGATGTGAAATGGTTTGAAATCCGTCGAGATTTCACGGACTACCGGGTTATACGGGCTTAAGTTTGGTAAATTGTCCGTTCGTTGGATGATTTTCTTACTTAATCTCGTATAATTGGGCGGTTCTGTTACAGCTGGCATCGGAGCATGGTTTAGCGTAATTACTGTTCATAAGTGTATTTAAACCAAAACCCTGTTTAAAAAGTGTGATTTTGAAACTAAAAAGTGTGCCAGTGGTCATATCCTGTATGCCCAGTTAAGGACTCTAGGTGGCTATTTAAGTACTAACTTGGGGTTCTGCACCATATTTCTTTTTCGTTGCTCATACGGCGTGCTATTGTATGAGTGCCACTTAATTGAGTGGTAATGTATGGATCAGTTACCTCTACGCTTCGGTAAGTGTGAGCTGTGAGAGCATGATCGGATACACCGCCGATCTAGGGAAAGTGCTTATATGATACTTGGATAATTACATGTTTTACACATGTTTTTATAAAAGTGTCGCATGTGTGGGTGTTCCGTCCGTTGAGGCGATGCCGTCAATAGGACGATGTGTTTGGGTAGTTACTACCGTTGTACACGCATCTGGGGATTCGTGTAAAGCGTGTAGGTAGATTTACTGCTTTCATGCATTCATAGGGGATGGGCTGAAATGAGTTTTCTGCAGGTACATAACAGCGTATCGTGTAGACCGAATTAGTTACGTATATGAGAGATCGTTTGTATGCCACCGAATTCACCGTTAGATGCTTTTATTTCATAAGTTTGTGAGAACGTAAGACTCGTGCATGCATCATATTGTCTGCGCATTCCATTCATGGCATGCATTCCTCCCCTTATAAAGGATTATCCCATTTTGATAAAAGTGACCTCAACTAAAATATGTTCTCACCGGGTAATTAAAATTTGTGCTACAGATGGCCCGCACGAAGCAGACTGCCCGTAAGTCCACTGGCGGAAGAGCACCCCGTCGTCAGCTAGCCCCGCGGGAGCACCGCAACACGGACACTTTTCTAAGCGAGTTTGGCATGCCCACCTTGCTTTGGAGAGTGCTTCATGATGTGGGGTATCCGGAGGGACAAGAGCCAGTTTACTCTTGGAGCGAGAGCCAGTTAGCTGAAGATGGGCTTGCTGTTGTAGAGATCACCGTCCCTGCTCTTGGTGATGCGCCAGAATGGGATGGTTGGCATTTGGAGTTCGAAGGACGCACTCCAGTCGAGGGTGCAGAGGGCGCAGCTTTTCGCGTCATCCGAGACATCATGAGCAGATTTCCCAATGAGTTAGCAGCAGCTTTGGCCGGTACCTTCCCGAGAGATGATCCTCGCGATGCCATTTGGGTACAGCCGCAAGGAAGTGCCCTAGTTAGAGGCCCCAGTGAAGGACGGGCTAGCGACAACCACACCATGAGTGCCATGTATGCAGCCATCAGAGCATATCAAGGTCTGGAGAATACCTATTGGACCTTGACTGGCCTACGCGGTGATGATCGGCTTAAAGCAAGAAAACAGAAGAAGAAGCAAGCACGTGCCATAGCTAGCTTGCAGGAGCAGTTGGCTGACATGAGCTTGCAGCGAGACCGAGCTCTCGAGAGAGGCGAGAGTTCTATGCAGCAGGTACAGAGGTTGACTCAGGCCAACAGAAATGCAGATCGCCTGATGGAACAGCTAGTACAAGAAAGGAATGAAGCCTGGAACGAGAGGGACCTTCTGAGGCAGAGGGTCGAGGAGTTAGAAGAGTACAATGCCAACTTGCATGAAGAGTTCCATGCCCTCTACAACGGGATGGGCCCGTATGCTCCTCCGAACGCCGCTCAGATGGACATCGACGACGACGCCGCTGCTGAAGGTAGCGATGGCGACGCCTCCGACATCGACGATGGCCCCGAGGAGTAGGATAGTGTCCTGCGTTAGTAGCTAGGCTTGACGCGATGGCCTTCTTTTGGTTTCCATGTATCATGTTGTATCCTGTTCGACCTTGAGACTGACGATCTTTGGAGTTTGGTTGTGTATGCGATAACCGAACGCATAAAAGTCCAGTATGTGTATGCTGGCAACGTGGTTGTATGGAACGCGATGTTGCATTTGAAGTAACTTAATTAGTGCTGTTGTTTAATTGGAATGAAATTATTGCGCCTCTGTTTTCTTGTATGACTTGTTCTCTCCAATGAATTCAGTATGGCATGATTGTTCATTCGGACACAATTTTACAACTTCACTCAATTGTGCTTGTTGCTGAAATATGCAGATGGCCAACACTCGTCGTGCTACGTATGAAGCCGCTGAGACTGGTGGCAATGGTGCAGGAGCTGGTGGAAGTGGTGCCAACAATGTCAACCACCAGGAACCACGTCCAGAACCACATTTGCCCCCTCCTCCGCCGCTCACCGCAGAGATGTTCTTCACACAGTTTCTTGGAAGTCAACGCAGTACTGAACAGTCACAGAGGAATATGGAAGACTTTCTGCGTACCATCGCGGAAAATGTTCAAAGAGGAAATAACCAAGGTGGTGGCCATGGAGTGAACCAGTACAGCAGTTTCAAGGATTTCATGGATACTAGGCCACCTATTTTCAAGGAAGCAGCAGAGCCACTCGATGCCGAAGAATGGATCAACACTATGGAAGATAAGTTCCGTGTGTTAAGGCTGACAGAAGTTCTGAAAGTAGAGTATGCTGCACATCAGTTACAAGGACCAGCAGGAATGTGGTGGAAGCATCACCGCACTACTTTTCCTCCCAATGCCCAGATTACCTGGAGGGATTTCACTGAAGCTTTTAAGGGAGTTTATATTCCCCCAGGGTTGGTTGAGATGAAGCTTGAAGAGTTCTTAGCCTTGAATCAGGGTACCAAGACGGTGACCCAGTATCTGCATGCCTTTAATAACTTGTGCCGCTATGCTCCAGACATGGTTGACACAGATGCAAAGAAGATTGCTAGTTTCAAGAGAGGGTTAAGTCCGAAGATGATGAAGCATGTGGGTACCAATACCCGCAACAGATTCAACGACTTTATCAGTGACTGTTTGAAGCAAGAGAAGAACAATAACGCTTACACCGCATCCAAGAATCGCAAGAGAGTGTTTGAGTCAGGACCATCCCAGTCCAGAGTTGTCACTGCCAATCGTTCATCTTATCGTCCGTCCGCACCTGGTGCAAGGTTCAGGCCGCCGCAGCATAAAACCCAGAACTACAAGGGGCCACAGAAACCGTACAAGATGGCAGTGCCGCCAACAAAGACCAACGCAGCTGCAGAACAGAGCAACTCCAAGGGAGCTATAGGGTCTGCTGGTACAGTGAAAGGGCCCTGCTACAACTGTGGTCAGCCAGGCCACTTTTCAAAGTTCTGTCCTTATCCGCCTAAAAAGAAGCAACAGACTTACAATGCTCGTGTGCACCACACCACCATTGATGAAGTTCCTGAGGGAGAGCCCGTAACTGCTGGTAAGTTTCTTGTGAACCATCACCCTGCAGTTGTTCTTTTTGATTCTGGATCCTCGCATTCTTTTATGAGCCAAGCATTTGCACGGAAGCATGAACAACTATGCACAGAATTGAGTTATGGTTATCGCATAAGTTCAGCAGGAGCTGATGTGTTAACCAATAAGATGGTTATTGGGGCAACCCTTGAGTTAGGTAGTCGGAAGTTTCGAGTGAACCTGGTAGTTATGCCTGGACTAGTTTTGGATGTAATAATAGGAATGAACTGGATGAAAGACTGGGAAGCAGTCATAGATACAAGCAGTAGGATGCTTACCCTTAAAGATCCCCAGGCAGAGGGTACTTTCCAGGTACCATTGCCTAAAAGAACAGATCTTGTGAGTGTGACCTGTGCCATGGGAGTTGCTCCTATCCATCAGATCCCAGTGGTGTGTGAGTTCCCGGATGTGTTTCCAGACGAGTTGCCTGGCCTTCCTCCAGACAGAGATGTTGAGTTTGGAATCGAGTTGATCCCCGGGACAGCTCCAATTTCGAGGAGACCTTATCGGATGCCTCCGGATGAGTTAGCTGAGTTGAAGAAACAGTTGGAAGAGTTATTAAAGAAGGGGTTTATTCGCCCAAGTAAGTCTGAATGGGGATGTCCTGCCTTGTTCGTAAAGAAAAAGAAAGAGGGTACTCTCAGGATGTGTGTGGATTATCGACCTCTTAATGTTGTAACCATCAAGAATAAATATCCCTTGCCTCATATTGATGTTCTGTTTGATCAGTTAGCTAAAGCTAGAGTGTTCTCCAAGATAGACTTAAGGTCTGGGTATCATCAGATAAAGATTAGACCACAAGATGTTCCGAAAACCGCCTTTTCTACCAGATACGGGTTGTACGAGTATCTTGTTATGTCATTTGGACTAACAAATGCTCCTGCATATTTTATGTATCTGATGAATACGGTTTTCATGCCAGAGTTGGACAAGTTTGTAGTTGTCTTCATTGTTGACATTCTAGTATACTCTGAAAACGAGAAAGATCATGAAGAGCATCTGAGAATTGTCTTGACCAGGCTGAGAGATCATAAGTTATATGCTAAGTTCAGCAAATGTGAATTTTGGTTAAAGAAAGTTCCTTTCCTCGGTCATATCCTATCTGAGAATGGAGTTTCTGTAGATCCGAGTAAAGTGCAAGAGGTTATGGATTGGAAGACTCCAACCACAGTGTCAGAAGTCAGGAGTTTCCTAGGGTTAGCAGGTTACTATCGCCGTTTTATCCCAGACTTCTCGAAGATTGCCAAGCCAATGACAAGTCTGTTACAGAAAGATCACAAGTTTGTGTGGACAGAGGAGTGTGAGACAACTTTCCATACCTTGCGGAAACTGTTGACCACTGCTCCAGTTCTTGCACAGCCCGACATCGAGAAACCTTTTGATGTGTTCTGTGACGCATCAAAAACAGGATTAGGGTGTGTGCTAATGCAAGAAGGAAGAGTCATTGCTTATGCCTCCCGGCAGTTGAGAAAACATGAAATCAATTATCCGACACATGATCTTGAGCTTGCCGCTGTAGTGCATGCCTTAAAGATTTGGAGACACTATCTACTGGGTAATGTGTGCAATATTTTCACCGATCATAAGAGTCTCAAGTACATTTTCACCCAACCAGAATTGAACATGAGACAGCGGAGATGGTTAGAGCTGATCAAAGACTACAACTTGAATGTACAGTATCACCCTGGGAAAGCCAATGTGGTAGCTGATGCTTTAAGCAGAAAGTCACATTGTCTGAATGTGCAACCCTTGCTGGAAGATGGTTTCGATCTAATGCACCCTGCCGTGCTAAATAGTATTCAGGTCAGTTGTTCCTTAGAGAGTAAGATTATAGAAGGTCAGAAAGCAGACAAAGGAATATTCCACATCAAAAAGAAGATTCAAGAAGAACCCTCGAAACACTTCAGGGTGGATGAGCAAGATGTGTTGTGGTTCGACAACCGTCTTGTTGTTCCAAAGGATAGAGAGCTTAAGAATAAAATTATGGATGAAGCTCATCTCTCTAAGTTGTCTATCCATCCTGGCAGCAGTAAAATGTATCAAGAACTAAGACCTCGCTATTGGTGGACCAAGATGAAGAAGGAAATTGCAGCGTATGTAGCCAGATGTGACACATGTTGTAGAGTGAAAGCAATTCACATGAAGCCTGCTGGAATGTTACAGCCTTTGTCAGTACCAAGTTGGAAGTGGGATGACATAAGTATGGATTTTATCACGGGTCTACCCACTACTCAAAAAGGTCACGATTCCATTTGGGTAATTGTGGATCGTCTTACTAAGACAGCCCACTTTTTGCCTGTCAAAACGGAATATAGACCACCTCAATATGCTGAGAAGTATATTGCAGAGATTGTGAGATTGCATGGCATACCCAAGACTATAGTGTCTGACAGAGGGTCACAGTTCACTGCTCACTTTTGGGAGCATTTGCACAAAGGTTTGGGGACTAGTCTGATTCGTAGCACTGCCTATCATCCTCAAACAGATGGTCAAACTGAGAGAGTTAATGCTGTTCTAGAAGATATGTTAAGAGCTTGTGTGTTGTCTTCCAGAGGTTCATGGGAGTCATGGTTACCATTAGCAGAGTTCTCATACAATAACAGCTATCAAGAGAGTATCAAGATGGCACCTTTTGAGGCTCTGTATGGCCGAAAGTGTAGAACACCGTTAAACTGGATTGAGCCAGGCGAAAGAAGGTATTATGGTATTGACTTCGTAGAGGAAGCCGAAAGGAAAGTTCATATCATCCAGCAGAATATGAGAGCAGCTCAGTCACGTCAGAAAAGTTATGCAGATAAGAGAAGGAGACCGCTTGTGTTCGAAGTTGGTGATTATGTTTATCTAAAAGTTACGCCAATGAAAAAGAAAAGGTTTGGTGTGCGCAGAAAGCTGGCCGCCAGATTTGTGGGACCTTACAAAATCCTAGAACGAAAGGGTCCTGTGGCTTACAAATTGGAGTTACCAGAGTCAATGGGTGCTATATTCCCAGTTTTTCATGTATCACACCTCAAGAAATGTTTGCGCGTTCCAGAGGAAAGGATTGAACCTCGAGGCATAAAACTGAAGTCAGATCTGGTGTATCGTGAGCAGCCAGTTCGAGTATTGGATACCAAGGAAAGGGCTACTCGAAACAGTGTGGTGAAAACATATAAGATACAATGGAGTCATCACGATGAAGGGGATGCATCTTGGGAAACGGGTGAATACTTAAAGAATGCATACGAAGATTTTTATAATAAATGGTTCGTAACCCAAATCTCGGGACGAGATTTTTATAAGGGGGGAAGGCTGTAACACTCCGGTGTTACGAAATGCATTTTTGCATAGCAATCATATTGCACCGCATTCATAACATCATGATCATGTGTGACAATTTATAATTTGATTTAAACAAAAGCTTGAAAATAATATATGTGATGAATTGTATTAATATGATAATCACATTGCACCAAAAACCTTGCAACTATAAATTTTACAATCACTTGGAACCCTAGTTCAAATTTTGGAGCTCAAATTTTGTCAAAAACTTGTTCAAAAATAATTATGAAAAATATTCAAAATTTTCCCCTATTCTAGCTTTTATTCTGTCATTCAAAATCTATCAAGAATTTTCAGTTGACCCCTTAATCAAAGTTGTAGAGAATTTAATTTTGAGCAACTTTTATTTTTGGGCCAAATCCATAAAATGTCTTCTTCTTGTTCAAAATATGGTTTGAAGTTTGAAATGCATTCAAATTTGAAAATTGAAAATCAAAAATCCGTTTTTTCCCCTCGCGGGCCGCCGCCTCCGGTTCGGCCCATGGCCAGATCCGGCCCGCACCACCCGCGCGCGCGCGCCCGCATCGCCCCGCCTCGGCCCGGCCCAGCCGGCCTCCTTCTTCCTCCTTCCCGCCCGCGCCCACGCGCGCTGGCGCTCCGGCAGAGCAAGCACGCCGCGTGGCGGCCGCATGCCGGCAACACCGGCCGGGTGGCGCTCGGTCGCCCCCACCAGCGCGCGTGCCCACTCCTTAACCCCCCCGCAGCGCCTCGCCATTCCTCCCTCCGCTCAGCCTCCTTGCTCATTCACCGCACGCGGCTGCCGCGTTCTGCCTCCGCCACCGCACGCGCTCGCCGGACGCGCGCGTTCCGACGAACTCCGTTCACCGCAGGCCGCTCCATCTCGCCCCGAGCTTCCTCTCTCTCTGGCGCAACCCGTGCTCACCTCCATCTCCCGCGGTAAGCCCCACAGCCACGCCAATTGCTCGCCGGAGTTCCGGCCGAGCTCACCGTGGTTCTCCGCTCCGTGGAAACCCCACCTCCGCCCCTTCTTTTCCCTCACTCGAGCAAGCATCTCGTTCGCCTCGCCCTCCCGGTGCTCGGACGCCGTCTTCCGTGCCGCCCCGTGGCCGGAGAGGCGCTCCCGCCGGTGAGCAGCGCCGCCGAGCCGCCATGGCCGTGGGCAAGCTCGATTTCGAGCCCCTCCGGTCATGCCAGTGGTCTCAACGGGACCGCCTCGCCTTGGTGATCACGACGGTGGTGACCTCGTCGCCGACGACCTCGCCGTCGTCGAGATCCGCGCGGTCAGCGCCCTCCCTTAACTCGGAGCGGCTGACGCGTGGGGCCCGGTTGACCCGCGGGCCCGCCTGTCTGTCTCTCTTTGCGCACGCGTGTGTAGATCGCCGGGTGCACCTAGCAGTTCAGCGGCTGGAGTTTAAAAGGGATTTTTGAAATTGATTTTCAGAAAATGTATAAATGCTTTAGAAAATTTGTAACTTGCTCATTTGAGCTCCAAAATTGATGAAATAAATTTCTATGGACTCTTTGGGACCAGATCTATGATATAAAATTATTGCATGTCAAATTTGAGATACTTTTCTGTAGAGTTTATAATTAACTAGTGAAATGGCCATTTTCTTGTTAAATACTTAATAAATCCTAGAAAAGTCAGAAAAATATGATTCCAAATTTATTAATCTTTTTGTGTCATGTACTTTCTAGGGAAATTTTATATCTTGGTTGTTCTGTATAAAAATATGTAGGTGTAGTTCAAATGCTTTCTATTACCATTATTTGTTATTTTTGTTAATTAAATAAATTTGAATAAAACATGCAAGTGATAATTTTTCTATAGTGTTTGTTTAGGTAATAGATAGTAGAAAAATTCCTAAATCTGTTGTTTGATACTTTTCATAATGTAAAGTATTTTAAATATCTATTTGAGGCCTTAGTTTGTTATGTTTGTATAGGAAGTTCTAATTATCCAAATGCAGTAAAATTTTTGTGTCAAGCTATTCTTGATATTAGTAATCCACTGTAATTTTATAAGATTTTTCTGAGCTACTAAAATATGTGTTGTTGTTCAACCATAGGATTAATTTGGGGTTTCTATTTATTCTTAATGCAAAGTTAGTTAGAAAAGTATCCTTTGGTGTATCTTTGAAGCATCTTGATTGTCAAGTACTCTCGCATGGTAGAAACTAGTGTTGGTAGTTTCCGAGTACATGTTCTTGGATGACGTAGACTACCTTGTAGAAGAGTCATAAGTTCCACATAATCCGATAACGTAACATATTCATTACATCGCATGCATTCCGCATCATCATCATCTCATGTCACCTCTGCAATGCACTTATGCATGTTGCACTCATACTTCTGCATCATACAGGATCGCAGGAAGTGGTTCCGACAGTTGTTCCCGAGGACGCAGAGGAGCAGCTCGAAGTGACGGAGCCGGAGCCAGCAGAAGCAGAAGAGGAGTCCGGTGAAGAGCTTCCGGAGTGCCCTGACCATCGTCCCAGTACCTTCGAGCAAGGCAAGCCCCGGAGCATTTCTCCCCCGGTTTGCAAATAATTATTTATTAATTTTACTTAATCTGATGCATTAAGTTTAGGAGTTGTTTGCAAACGTTGCTGCATTATACCTTGTTTCACCTTGATTTTACCCGATCCTTGTCACCCTGGTGTCCACGGTCAATACTTGCTTAGCTTGCTTAGACCGGTAGAAGTCGGGTGATTGCCTGTCATCCGTGAGCTATAGGGGATTACCTGGTTTTATGTGAAAGAAATGTCATGTGAGAATAACTAAGTGTGGAAATGAATGTGAGACCGGGCGGAAGCTTGCAGGGTTCTGGACTGTAGTGTCTTCCGTCTGTGTCGATTAAGGACCGTCCGATGTCGGGCCTCGGGTCATGTTGAACGCATGCCTCACATTTAGCTGGCCGAATAAAGTACCTTTCGACCGCGAAGCCGGGAGATTATTCGGGCTGAGTAGATTGCCCGCAACGCACTGTACCGGAGCAGTAGTGGCAGGAAACGGGGGCGCGATGATAAGGCCAAAGAGCAGTCGGGCGGCCCCCGGGTACATGTGGTTCCTGGCAAGCTCGCGACTTTACCTGAATGGTTGGCTCGGTGACCAATACCTCACTTTAGCGGGTGAGTGAGGTTTGTGTGAGGAATAAATTACCAGCTGGTCAATAATCGATTCGAATCGCCATCGTTCACTGGATAGTGAACACTTGACTTGAGTTACTTCATCGTAGTAATATTGATGAAACACTTGGATAGTTATGTGAAAATGACATGGTAATTATGGTTAATTATCAATGGTAATCCTTGATTGCTTAATTACATGATTACTTTAGCATAAAGTGCAAACATAGTTGACAGGGGAATAAAGAATTAAAATATGACATGCTTTTGTAAATGATTTGGTAAGCTAAAAATGCTTTTCTTGCAAATGAGTCAGCTACCCCACCAAAAAGCCTATCATGATCCTTGGAGTCGTTTTGTTTTGGTTCTGTCGGGTAAGTCTAGCTGAGTACCTTCTCGTACTCAGGGCTTTGTTCCCACTTGTTGCAGATGGACAGATGTACTATGGTTATTGTATCAACTGTCTCTACCCTGCGATGGGCGAAGCCTAGGACCATGGGCAATGGTCATTCACTACTCCTCGCCTGATGCTTTTGTGGGAGATGATCGCGAGCTGGCACTGTATTTTGGAAAGGTGTGTGTGTGCGCTTTGAACTAATGCTTCCGCTACTTTATTCGAAACTGGTTTGTAATAACTATGTTTAAACTCCGATGTATTTTGTGCCGTAAACTACTATGTAACTTATGAAGGTAATTGCTAAACTTATTACGATCTTGGCTGTGATGTGAAATGGTTTGAAATCCGTCGAGATTTCACGGACTACCGGGTTATACGGGCTTAAGTTTGGTAAATTGTCCGTTCGTTGGATGATTTTCTTACTTAATCTCGTATAATTGGGCGGTTCTGTTACAGCCCTCGGTGCCCTCTAGGTTGTAGTCCAGGTGGTTAAGCCGAAATCTAGCTGGGGTAGTGGTTTCCTTGTGCTTTAAAATCCGTGCACGTAACCTTGTCGCTGTTGTTGGCCCTGTGCGCGCGGTCACCGCCCCAGGCCACCCCGCGCCAGCGCCTGGCCGCGCTATCGGGTTGGGCAGGCGAGAGCGTCCGGCCGGCCGCAGCCGGTCTCTGCCCCGCGCCTTCTCGCGCTGTCCCCTGTCCTTCCCCCTCTTGTCGCGCGCGGTGACGCGACCGCGGTCGGAGAATGACAGGAGGGGCACCAAGGATGTTGCTGTGATGATCCCGCGGACCTGTATGTTTTGGAATTATATTAAACTGGTGAGCCTAGCCCGTATGTGCTTTCTGGATTTATAAATAAGAGTTAAATACACTAGCGGCCCTTAAACTTGTGACTCTGTGCCACTTAAGTCCATAAACTCTCAAAACCGAAATCTAGCCCCTGAACTTGTTAAATCATGTACCACAGGTCCATATCCCTTCATGTAGCTGCTGACTAGGATAAAATTTTATAAAAAAAACAACCTAAAGTCATCTCCTATGTTCAGCTGCAGCCCATGCTCGCCCACCTGCGTCCAGTACCCCTCCGGCAGCGTCAAGATAGACCAGTGCGTGTTCACCTGCGTCGCCACCTCCACCACCTCTACCTCCATCGCTCCCGTACGCGATGTTCTCGTGGATGCTCGCTGCAAACAGGAATGGCTTCTACGGCACCACCAGCGCTAGGGTCTTCAGGTTGCGGAACACCTGGATGTGCAGCCTCGATGGGTACGAGAAGTCCACATGCTCAGGCCACCAGAGATGCACCAGAGCCGCTCAGCCGAGGCGCTCCACGAGTGAGGTCGCATTCTATTTCAGTTGTTGGAGTTTTTTGACTGATACTTCTTTACTTTTTCCTATTCCTAGTTGTTGCACTTGATCCTGAAGCGCTTTAAAAGGGGCAGACCCAGTGCCAGAGGCTCCCACACGAGTGAGGTCTGAGGAAGGGAATAACCGAAGCAAAATCTTACCCCCGCAAAAATTCTGCAGAGAGACGGCTTTGAACTCAGGATCTGGTGACTCGGCGAGCTAGCACTCACCAACTGCACCAGGCCTGCCCTTCATCCTAAAGTGCTCTATAACTCAAAAATTGCACAAAATCATTCTGTTGTACTAGCTGTAGTTGTTGCAATAAAAAAGTTAGCAAGCTCACCAGAGGAGGCATCAAAAGCTATTGACCAGTTTACGAACATATTTAGCCAAAATAAAATGTTATTTGGATCATTAGAGGCTCGGAGCTCAGCACTTCGTGGTCAAACCAGTCCAGGTATTATATTTTCCTGGCCAAATCAGTTTGCATAATTGTTTTTGTAAACTGAATGCTAAATTCAATCAATTCATTTCATCTGATTGGTGGAATTCATATGGAGGTCAGTGCAAGGATTTACAAAAACTTGCAATGCGCATTGTTTCACAATGCAATTCATAGTGGATGTGAGTGAAACTAGAGTACTTTTGCTCTGGTTCATACTAAATTGAGAAATAAGCTGAGTTATGACAATCTTATGAAGTTGGTCTATGTTCATTATAATCTGAAGCTGTACATCCAACAATTTGAAGCTGATTTCCAAAGCCTTAAAGAGGAGACAGATCCATATGGCTTGATGATGGATGCTGCTTTTTTTTAATGAAGCCAACCCCATCATTAAAAAAATAAAAAAACTCGTCCTGCAGGGGGTAAGCCACCCCGAGCATTGCTATAAGAGAGAAGACCTTCTCACATAGCCGAGAAAACCCCTGAACCCCTACCCCACCCTGACAAGCCAACCCTACACCGGTACTGGATGAATATGACCTCGAGGACTCTGATTTAGATTCTCCACATAGTAGCCCAGTATATGCTGAGTCACAGGACAACAGCTCAGCTAGTTCTGACAATGAAGGTGATTGTGAGCTTTTTGTTCAAATAAACTATAGCACTTGTGATTTCTTATTTACTGTGAATAACATATAATTTTGTTGAAAATCTGATTTGCTTTCTGGGTGATGATGTTGTGGAGGGAGACAAAGGTGATGGTGGTACGGCCTGTGTAACCAAAGGAGATGGTGAGTTTCAGTTTACTGTAACTGTTTTGGTTATTTCCAACATTCAAGTTCCTTTATGAAAATTATGATTGTGTAGGTGCAGGTGCTAGTGGTAGTAGAGTTCGTGGTAGTTCAAGTATTGGGATTGGGAAACATGTTCATATCCGTCCAAGGTCAACTAGAAAGAAGAAACCAACTCTCAAGAGTGTCAAAGATCTCTAAAAGGTTAGATGAAGAATCTCTCCACTAACTTGGTTATGCATTTATTAGCTTTCAACTTGGTTCCCATAGTAACTTAGCTAGATAGACCTTACATGTGAAATTGTTAACTTACACTTTTGCAGCATATGGCGCTTTAATGGTGAATGGTGATGCAAACTGAATCCCCAATGGAGAAGATATGGAGCTGCAGTGTGGTGCAAGTTCCATCATTTTGCATATATTTTGGGAAGGATTTGAACATGTAATATTGGGAACTTCATTAATTTGCAATGCCATGGACATGTAATATTGGGACTTTCCAAGTCTATATCTAGGTGTAATATTTGGGACTGTTAAGACTACTATTTGGGACTATTAAGACTATTAATATTAGGGACTATTAGACTACTAATATTTGGGATATATCAATTGTGTGTTATAACTTGTGATATATTGTTGTTTATAATATGCAAATGTAATGTGGGGCGATTAGAGATAGTTTTAGCTAAAATTTTGTCAATTTTTTTAAAATGAATTTGTTTAAATTTGGCCCGAAATTTGTGAAATATCGTATTTATCTTTAGGTGCCGGAAATTTTTTTCTACCGGTAAAAAAAACCTTGGGCCACGACGGTGACGGAGGCTCGTCCCTGCACTCGGCTAGTTGCTACTGCTACTGGTGCCGTTTGCTAGCGGATCGGACAGCGACGACGGCTTTGAGTCGGGCTGAGATTGCCGCGATAGGCAGCATTGAGCAGTGGAGATGGCCGCGGTGGCGCACGGCATGACCGTGCTGCATCTGCTGAAGGTAGGAGATGACTTTAGGGTGTTTTTTATAAAATTTTATCCTAGTCAGCTGTTATTTGAAGAGGTATGGACCTGCGGTGCATGACTTAACAAGTTCAGGGAGCTATATTTCGATTTTGAGAGTTCATAGACCTAAGTGGCATAGAGCCACAAGTTTAAGGGCCGTCAATGGATTTAACTCTATAAATAATGTGATGAGGCCGCCGACTGTCCCCGAATAGAACTCTGCAGAAGTTTGTTCCAACACGGACTCTAGACATCAGGCGCACTCGAGTCAGCCTTTTGCGATTTCGGACTTCTAGCGTGGAGGCGTGTGGACTTCAGACTTTTGGTGCGCATGAACCCCGATCGGATAGTATATGGATTTGGTATCATCGGTAGATGATTAATTTAGAGTCCTTCTAGGTGTATACTAGATAGATAAATGCCTGTGCACTACACCGGGATCATAATTTTGTGTACATGCCTATAACGGCAGATTTTATCACGTCAAGTTGCCACTTGCTTCATCTCGGCGATGGTGCTAACACATGGCTCGTGCATGCCGCAGGCTCTCGTCACCGATAACTATGGCCACAAAAAATAATTTTTAGAGACGTCCCTACGTTATATCAGAAGCGACTCATACGAGAGACTCACTTCAAACTGGTCTCTAAAAGTACATCTTTAGAAACTGTTGTCATTTTTAGTTGTTTTTTAGAATGGCTTAATCACCACGCGTCATCCAAGTTATAATTATAAATTTCAAGTAGCTGCAATATGCATCGGACACCTTTATTTGGCCCACCACACATGCATTGTTGTCTCCTCTATCCACACATTTATCTATGCCCGTGCATTGCACCGGGATCCATGATTTTTTGTCTATATCGACGGCCATGCACCTAGCTTTGCCGCTTATTAGATGAACATATTGTTAAGAAAACGATCGGACTCTGGAATGTACTTGACCGGAAAAAAATCTACCCCCAGAAATAAAAAGCTCCGATTACTACACCTGGGATTATACGTGTGCGTGTGCATCTAGGAGACCAATAGGAGAAAGGTCATGTGCGTGTCCATGTTGGACATGGTTACGGGCTTGCTGATGTGCCGTCATTGAAGGAGCCCAGGCCGGTAGGGTTTTTTTTCCCCCTTCGTTCTGGCGGAGGGAATGGAGGTGGATTCCCTTGCAAACTTAGGTGTAATAAGATTTGCACGCATGGTAGTTCGTGTCGGGTCGGGACTTCGTATGATAAGAAGAGAACAAAAGAGAAGATACAAACAAAAAAGTTCGGGCCTGTTTAGATGTGAAATTTTTTTGGGTAAAATTTATGTAGCACTTTTTGTTGTTATTTGGCAAAATTTATCCAATTATAGACTAACTAGGTTCAAAAGATTCGTCTCGACATTTACAGACAAACTGTGCAATTAGTTATTTTTTATCTATATTTAATGCTTCATGCATGCGTCTAAAAATTCGATGTGATGGTTACTGCGCAAACTTTTTTGGCTCTTTTTGCCAACTAAATAGGCTCTTCGTTCCAAAACAGAACTTGTATGGCAAGCATCATTAACCTCCTCCCTTTCTCCCAATTTTGGAACAACCGTAGCAGCATGCAAACCCAGCCTCACCCACATCAGAAACCAAACACGGCAAAAACAACCAAGAAACAACCAGCCAACTCCTCGCCGCCTTCTTACCCAACTCCCATTGGCCGTCGGCGCGCGGCGGCAGGGGCTTGTGGCAGCGGCGGCGGTGGCGGCAGCCATGAACATCAACGCGAACGGCGTAAGTGCATAATTGCCATTAGGCTCTATCAGCTACAAGCCCAACCCAATCACCCAGGCATATCGGCCCATCTTGCATTGTGAGGTTACACACCTATATTGGGGGTTTCTGATCATGTTAAGACCCATGAAACAAAAACAAGAGTAACTCCAAAGGTTGGGTAACAAAGAGGAGCAGAACCCCTCAAAAAAGAAAAAAGAAAAAAGAAAAAAGATGAGCAGACACTGGAAGCATATCAAGTACCCATTGGTACTTAGTTTCATATAACAGGCAATACTATGTATACGTCGCAACATAAATGCTTCAGTAGCTTGGATTAGAAGATCTTCTGATGCATTGACTTAACTGAAGTGTAAGTTAATTTAAGGAAAAGTAAGCCACTGCACAGTTCATAAACACTTTGGTTACCACACCTTTTGTAGTAATTAAGTAATTCTCTACTCCACACAGTTCTGTCAACTAACAAAATAATGCTTTCCTTCATCACCTATGCTATGATCTTCCATGAAAGATCATACGACACCATTAATGACCAGTGGTTCCATCCGGATTTCCATTTTGTCAACCCTCTCGATATTTGATTTTCTGCTTGCTTCTTCACACCAGTGTTAGATTCAAATTTTCAGATGCTTCTAGTTTATAAAAGATATTGAGACATGTAAAGATGACAAGAAACAGTATCATCGCCGTCACGAGGCTGGCATTTTATTGCACCATGTGGTGGAGAATGGGAGTGGTCGGACGACTGTTCTGCACATTAGCGATGAAGAAAGAGAGAGAGAGAGAGCGATTGCCAATCGGACTCTCTTGACTGATGCGCATGCGCACGGTTCCTCTCTCTCTTCCTCCAACTCCTGTTCTTTTTTATCCTCGAATGGTAGTCGGACGACCTCCTACAAATCCCTAACTGCCCTGCCCACTGCCATCTCCACCGCCGCCCTGCCCGCCGGCTACCTCGTCGGCAACTTCACCGCTCGTCGCCCACCCCCACAGCTCCTTTCCCGCCCTTCCCTAATCTTAATCGACTATCTCTCCCACTATCCTCCTGCCGCCGGAGCCTCGGACGCCGCTCTAGTGATGGCGACCTGACCACCCACCACTCGCCACCGCCGCCGCTGCCCCCACCCTTCCCTAACCTTGAACTTGGCCACGCCCGCCGCACCTACCAGTTGTCTTTCCCTACCTGCTCAGCGGCGACATAGCCGATTGAACCACCTCCACCGCCTGACTGTTCGCCGCTCCCTGAGCTCCCTTCTTCTAAGGCAGGAGACCTCCCTCCCCTAACTGGAACTAGATGAAGAAGAAAACGCCGTTGCCGGATGTCGTGCCTGCCTCCAATCCTGCGTCGACGCCTGCATACTTTCACGCACTACAGGAAAACGCCTCTTTGCCGACTGCTTGCCCCGGTCGGCAAAGGCATAAACCCAGTCGGCAAAGGCTTTGCCGACCGCAAAGCCACGTGGCAGTCGGCAAAGAGCAGTCGGCAAAGCCTGGGTCGGCAAAGGCGGATTTGCCGACTGCCACGTGGCACACAGTCGGCAAAGCCTTTGCCAACTGCCACGCCAGCAGTCGGCATAGCCACGTGGCGCCGTCAGCCCTGACGGCAGGCTTTGCCGACTGCTGGTTTCTCGGCAGTCGGCAAAGAATTTTTTTTTCAAAAATTGTTTGCCGACTGGCCGCCAGCTCGGCAGTCAGCAAAGAAAGAAAATATTTTTTTTTGAAATATTCTTTGCCGGAATTCGATTCGAAATTCGGAATACTAAATTCGAAATCGGAACGGAATCGATTTGAGTCTTATCCGTCCGATTTCTGCATTTCTACTTTTAATTCGAAACATCCAGAATTCGAAATTCGGTTTAAACCGAATTTGGCCCAAATAAGAACCCAATCTTAGGCACAGGCCAGCCCAACTAAAGCAGACGACACACGGCGCGCTACGTAGTGGGCTGTCTGTGGCTTTGAGTGTGCCCTGCCCCCTGGATGTTCGTATATACACCAGCGGCTCTCTCAATCTTAAGTGTGTAAGCGAGGTGGGACAAATTGAGAAGGGCACCTACAGCTGGCACTTGCAGCTTGCATGCAGCGTGGGAGTTGGCTGCTGCTACCTGCCAGCCGGCCTGCCATGCTGAGCGGCTCGGGCCAAGTGGGCTCTTGGGCCAAGTGTAGGGATAGGAGGGAGGAGAAACTAGCTCAAAGATTTTGTATTACTGTGACAACTTTTGTAATTCCTAGAAAATCTAGGAAGGGGTTATATAATGTTTTTGGAAAAAGACTTTCCAAATAGTTATGCAGAAAATAAGTTCACCAAGTTTTAATTTGTTGTAAAATTTTAAAAAATTTAAACTTTTAGTGAATTTTAGCACAAGGAAAAACTCAGGTCCTATGGGTCGGTATTCCGTATTGATTTTTCGTATACCGACCGTGTTCGACATCATTCCGCTCAATTTGGTTCATTTTCGATATTTCGTAAGTTCGTGTTCGTTTTCGTGTCCGGCTTTACCGCTTTCGCTTTCGTTTTCGTATTCAAATGTAAAAGTAGAAAACGGTTTAGGGGTTTTCCGACCGTTTCCGACCGTTTTCATCCTTACCGGTAGCACCATTTATATCACAATTTCATCACATTTGTCGTCAACATCATCACATATATCACAATAACGCACAACATCACATATATCTCACATATATGTCACAATAACAACCACACAAGTGCGTTACAACCATCACATGAAGTCCAACACGTCGAACACCACAAGTCGACGTCCATCACATGTGAAGATGTCCAGGTTTTAGCCACCCGACGTCGCCACTTGCTCGAAACTTTCTCAAATTTTTACCACAGCCTCCGCATGCGATGGCAAGACACGTCGTCAAGTTTCGTCATTTTCGGACTCCGTTTCGATTTTATAAAATTTAAAAACACTTTTCACGCGCGTGCCTCGGCGTGTTCCGACACCAACACGGTCGAAATTTCACGCGAGGCCCCGCACACGGCCTCAACATGCTCCAAACATCATGAATATCATTTTCTAAATCACCGAATTCCATTATTTCATGTACCTGCAGTTCAAATCTAGAGCTGCCGGAAAAAATCAAAGAAACAGCAAAAATCAATGGAATATAGCAAAATAAATCAAAATGACCCCAAACTTGGAATATATCATGTACTTACTGTAGCAAGGCAACACAAAAAAACTGGGATCGAAAATCAAAAAAAAATTAATTCTTTGCCGACTGCCATCAGTGGCAGTTGGCAAAGAGCCTTTGCCGACTGCCAGGGAGGATGGCAGTCGGCAAAGCCTGCAACTTTGCCGACTGCTGACGGAGTGGCAGTCGGCAAAGGTGACGGTGTGGATGGCGTCAACCATGGCCTGCCTTTGCCGACTGCAATTCTTTGCCAACTGCCTGGCAGTCGGTAAATCCTGCTTTGCCGACTGCAGGAAATTCCAGTTGGCAAAGGAACCTCTTTGCCGAGTGTCGAAAAAAAACAGTTGGCAAAGAAAATTGCAGTCGGCAAAGAACCAGTTTCCTGTAGTGACGTTGATCGATGATCAACCGTGCATGCGACGCCAAAGGGGTACAATGAGCCTAAAATTGAACCGTCAAACAAAACTTACATGCGTGGCTAGTGGCTTGGGCCTCTCGGAAAAATACATGGTGTGAGAGATGTGGGGACGGAGGGACAGCAGGTCCATGCACGCCGCTGCTCCAATCGGCCGTCCTTCCCGGCCAGCTTCACTAGAGACACGGAGAGAGAGAACAAGGGACGTGTTTCAATGCTTGCTCCAGCTTGTGACACCGATTGTATTAGACAGTGGTCACATCGAATCTTTGACGCATGCATGGAGTATTAAATGTAGGTAAAAAAAATAACTAATTGCACAGTTTGTCTGTAAATGTCGAGATGAATCTTTTGAGCCTAGTTAGTCCATGATCGGATAAATTTTACCAAATAACAACGAAAAGTGCTATAGGAACTTTACACCCAGTTTTACACCATCTAAACACTACTTTACACAAGATTCACACGAAACAACAGCATTGGTCATGCCACGGCCCACGTGTCCAACTCGCATCGCCACATCTACAAGAGCAAGCCGAAAGACCGGCCGGGTCCATGGCCCTTTCTGTGGGGGTGGGGGGCAAGGCCCAATAAATGAATTGCTATGCGGGCGGGCATGGAAAGGGATGCCCCAGCAGTCAGCAGACATCACGATATGCAGTCTTTACTACTCAATTTATGGTCCTTGCTTCCCTCTCTCCGTATCGGATTTAGAAGTCGTTTAAGACAGTGATACGGTCTCCAAAACATAATTTTGACCTCTTGTTTTTATAAAAAATATTTATAGAAAAGTGATATATGTATACTTTTATGAAAGTATTTTTTAAGACAAATCTATTTATATAATTTTTATATTTGCAAACTCAACAACTTAAAAGTTATTGATGATTTATATTCCCAATGTTTGACCCATGTCAAAAAGACTTCTAAATCCGATACGGAGGGATATTCAGGGATATTCACATGTTAGCAGGGGCTATAAATAGCACCTCTTCCCCTGCGCCTACCACCTGCCAGCCTCCTCCCTTCATCGATCACCATCCAGCAGGGGAGACCACGCATTGCAACAAGCCAACAACAGTTCTTTCTTGTGGCCATTTGCTTGCTAGCTACCTCCTGCATTGCAGTCTTGCAGATACACACATACACATAGAAGGAGACAGAGAAATGGAGATGTGCTTGGATGAGAAGTGGAAGCTACCGAGCAGCTCCAAGAAGGGGAGCCGGCGGTCGGCGGCAGTGGTGCCGGCGACAAGCGAGGCGAGCCCAAGGGGCCTCAAGGGCCGCACATCATCGAGGGGGCCCGCCCGGTCTGTGGTACCGGGCCGGCTGGCGAGCCTGGTGAAGGGGCAGAGGGCCAGGTTCTACATCATGCGCCGCTGCGTCACCATGCTCGTATGCTGGAGGGACTAGCTAGTTGATTTGCACGTACTCCAGGGCCGTTGGCCTGGCCCTGTGGCCCATCAGGTGCTCTACTTCAACGGCTTGGCCCTGGATGGCCCTAGCCCGGCCGGCCCTGTGATTAATTATTCAGGAGAGGGTGGAGGACCGGAGGAAGACCGGATCAGAGATGTGCCTATGTTTTGTGTGGCCGTCTGTGGCTGACGACAGACAGTGTTTGTTTGTACGTACTTTCTAGCGTGTCAAAATGTTAGCTTTTTTTTGTGTGTGAAAGATTTGATTTATTTGCTGCCTGATCTGAGCGCAGCTGTAAAACGACTAAGACATGGTTACTAGCAGCTCATGAAATACATAGACCCCTTTCTTACACTTATTTTTTTCTAGAGAATATAACAGTTTCCATGATAATGATATACTCCTTCCGTTCTAAATTAAAAGTTGCTTTGATTTTTTTAGTATATTTATTTTGCTATACATCTATATTTAATAACATGTCTAGATACATAATAAAATGGATGAACAAAAAAAATCAAAGCGACTTATAATTTAGAACTGAGAGAGTATTAGTAGTAAAAGAGAACAATTCGTTCCGAGTGCAACATTGCGGATCCTGTGGCCGGATGAATTTGACCCCAAGTGCAAATCAATTTTTACATGCGGGTTACGTAACATTGCCACCACCGGAAATAAATCAATACTGGTGGATTTTATTTTGGCGCTACTAGAAATACGTTATTTTTACTGGTCTTTCACGCTGATGGTTAAAAACACACCAGTAGAAATCATTTTTCTACTACCAGTAAAAACCTTTTGTCTACTAGTAGTCTCACCGATTGGTGTTGTTGATGTAATCTCGAGCAATCAACATGGGGCAGATTGCAGAGTAGATAGATTTGGTATAACCACTGGATACATACTCAGGCAGAATCTGCATCATCCACGCATTAACCAAAAAACGGTGCTTTGTGCACATGGGATGGGGATGCCTTTGCAAATGCGTGGATCGGACAGGCAGACAGCCTGTCAGTTTGTCGCTTCCCTTTGACCAGACCTGCAATTGCTATCCAATTCATCCGGCCGGCCGGCCGGCCCGCCATAAAGAAAATTCTCTGACCAACTGCCATTTAAAGAACTACTATACTTCAGTATCAATACCGAGCAATCTAGTACCGATTGATAAAAAATCATCAGTTTCTTAACAATCTGGTCTTGACATGATTCAAGTGTTTGAACCCTAATTTGGACACATTCCATCGTCTGGCGTATCCAGAACTCGTGTCCTGTTGCTAACGATCCATGCATGATCCATCAATCAGACTATCACTGCATGCACATGACATGCTAACGCATGATGGGCTCAAGATAGAAATACTTTGGTGCAAACCATGTACATATATTTTTTTTGGAACAAGTATGTAAGCCATTTTCAAAAATCGTGTTACTTTCATTACAAATTATTTTTGAAACTTAGTACATCTACTATAGTGCATTCATATTACACTTATGTACAAAAGTTGAGATGCAAACTCAAACAAGAAAAAATCGTATAGAAATAACAAGTTCCAGGTGCATGTGCACTACAAGACAAAATTTCTAGGTTTTTATCTAGTAGCGCACATGCACCCCTGAAAATTTGTCATTTTCGTATAAATTTTTCTAGTTTTACTTTGAATGTCACTTTTATATGTCAGTACATATATGGATGCACTAAACTGCTTATTGATTGACACAAAAATTATCAGTTTCTTGACGATCTGGTCTTGACCTGATTCAAGTGTTTGAACCCTAATTTGGACACACACACACACACACAGCTGGCGTATCCAGAGCTCGTGTCCTGTTGCTAACGATCCAGGCATGATCCATCAGTTAGACTATCACTGCGTGCACATGGGTTCGTCATCTCTCTACTGAACTCACTCACATGCTAACGCATATGGTGGGTTAAGTGGTGCAAATCATGTACGTATTATTAGATAACATGTAAACCATATTTCAAAAATTGAGCTTGACGCTACTGAAATTTTTTTTACGAAACTCGTATATAATATGTTCTATAGTTCATTCACTTATATACAAAAGTTGAGATGCAAACTCGAAAAAGAAAAAATCATATGAAAATAATAAATTTCAGGTGCATGTGCAATGTAAGATAAAAACAACATGCACTTGGAATATTTCATTTTTATATAAAATTTCCTAGTATGACTTTGCATCTCAACTTTGTTTTATACGTAAGTTATATATAGATACACTAGAATATACTAAGTTTAAAAAAATGACTGAAAGACGATTTTTTTAAATAATTTATATGTTTGCACCTAATACGTGGTTTGCACTATAAATGTACTAAGTTCCAAAGAATTTAAAAAATTTGTGTATTTGCACACCACATATTTTTCCGGGTTAAGAGACTAACAAGTGCAAAAAAAAAGCAAAAGGCAGATTAACTCTCTTGATCTCATACAGATACAGTACCGTGTGTTTAGTATACGCATGCGCACAGTTGCATGTTAATTAAAAAATACATGCATGTTCGTTACTACCTTTCGGCTGCATGTCGGCACACCCATCGATCTAAATCATCTAAATACACTTAACCGTCGCAGCATGACACCATGATGCATGATGAGACTCCGATCCACGTCGTGACGAGGGACACGTGTCATATAGGGAGAGCCAGTTGACCGGCCGCCGCGCGGTCAAATGATGACACGCATGTGCGTGCCCGGATCCCTATGCGTGGTCGTTCGTCCCCTCCTCTTCATGTGCTTCAGACTTCAGAGTTTAGTAGTAGTGGAGCGGCAAATGGTTTTGAACTAATCTATTCATCAGCATCAGGCTTATCTGACACTCGATCACATGGCAGACAGTGCCGGACCAGTGTACTACTATAGTATCTATTCATCAGCATCAGGATCCACATCTACATAATTAGCATAATCTATCTTCTAGCTAATTCTTGTCTTTTTGCAGCTTCAGCGTTTACATGCATTTCTAAGTCTTGCATGCTAGTATTCCATCGATCCTTTATTTATTTGATGACTCCATCTATATATCATGCAGCTTTTGGATTGGTGAATGTATACGACTTGGTCAGTTTTAATGGGAGGTTCTATAAGAGTTTTTATGGGTATTAAATAATAACTGATATGACACTAGAAATAAAGAGAGGTAATAAAAGTTTCGTAAAATACAATAAGTTTTATGAGAATGAAATTTGTCTATACTATTTCAATACATAGAAGCCTCATAAATTAGGATATGAGCTCCACTAAAACTGGCCTAAATATATATCAGAGCATGCGTGCATCCAACAAATTTTGTTGCTAAATAACTGTTTATTATTTGCTCGAAGGACAGCCGAAATAAATGCAATAATTTGCATATTGGAGATTATGCATGTCGCTATATATATATTATCGAACAACTTGTCGGACAAGGACGTGTTACTACCAAATGATGCCTGTGCTTGGGTTGACCTCTCTTACGGCTATGGATGCCTTGTCTGCGGGCCTCTCTCTCTCAGAGCCTCCTGTGGGGGCAGCAAGTGTTATCCGGCCGGTGTGCCTAGTGGCAGTACCGTGCATGTGGGCTTGTGTGTTGCCACACCATGGGTGCACGTCTCATGAGATGCCGGTATGAGTATGAGCGTGTCGACCTCGCACCTGTTGGCTGTTGCCCCAACAAATGACAAGGCGATCAATGCGTGGCACTGTACGTGGACGAGTGGTTGATGACGAGCTCAGAGCTTAAGCTATAGGAGTAAGCTCTCATCAGTGACTGATGTCAGACAAAACACACGAGTTTAACCTAGGAAGGCCCACCTTCAGCGAGCGATGGCTTCGGTTGATTGATCGAACGAAGCTACTAGTAGAGTGGAGGAGGGCTGGAGAGGCGTGCCGTACGTACGTCCTCTCGTCTCGACATTGCATTGCCTCTTGAAACGACGTGCCATCCGATTCCATCATTGGACATCTCGGTGCATGCATCCGCTGGAAGCAAATACACTACTGTACTGTTTTATGCATTGCATGCAATGAAGGCTTGCAGCGATACTGTTTATTTCGCTGAAATTTGGTTTATGCGCTGTGCTTACGTTGATTTGTCGTGAGAAGAAAATACTGTACAGAGCAGGAGTGTCTGTCATCTTATCGTGATGTCGTCCATGTCGTTGCAACCTTGACCCGTGCGGCGTGCTGTGAGCAAGGGAGACGTCGTTTTAATTTGTCCCTACAGTAGTTAGTAGTAGGGTGCTTGGTGGGCAGTCCACTTCATGTCTTGTTTGGATGCATGTATATTCACTCTAATTCATATGTGTTGGAGTGAAATAGAATAAAATTTAGTTTAATTCCACTTCAATCAACTTTAACATATATGGATTGATATGAATATATGCACCTCTAAACAAGGCCTAATGCATGGAATAGGATAGACAGCTGCTTTGGAGCACCAAAAAGTAACGCCCCTGATCCTGAGTGACCGGGACCAATGTGCAACAAACAAATACCAGTACTTAGAAATAGGGGCCGGCCGGCCGGCCGATTTCACGAATAACGAGAGAGAAGGAAACAACAAGCCACACAACATCGAGGAGGTGGCCGACAATGATATATACGGAGTACACCTTATGTTTTATTTGTCGTTTTCGGTTTTCATGTCATAAATTTAACTCGATTTATATAAAATATGTGCAACATTTGTATTTTCAAATAAATTTATTAAAAAACTAGATTCAAAAATCTTTCTAATAATATAAATTATATATCATAAATATTAATATTTTTAATATATATTTTGTCAAAGTTGTTTCTCGGGAACCGGAAGCCACTGATATTTTGGGACGGAGCTAGTGTGTAATACAAACTTCTGTTGGAACCATTTTGAGAGACCGTACCTCAAAACACAGATCGAGCGCCTGAAAAGCTGAATTTTTACCTTGCGTGCTCCGTCGCGCACACATGCACCGGCCAGGACCAGGAATGCCGGAATGGTCTGGTCTGGTCCGCAGAAGATCCATGGACGCTCGCGGTGGGCGGTGGACACGGACATGGACAACACGCGAGCGGTGGACACGGACAAGGACGACACGAGTGGCCGCGAGCGCGACCCGGCCGGCGTGGCCGCGGGTGCGTGCGTACGTCACTGTCGTTTCTGGACCGCACGGGTGTGGTCTCTCGTCCCTCCTCTATTGTCACCTCCGCGTCGCGTCCCATCTTTGTGGGCTTGTGGCTGCCGGCGCCGTGTCGCCCAACTGCCCCCGCACACACGCAAACGCAAGCAGCGACACCAACGACGTCCTTCATCTCAAGTTGTCATTACTACTAGCAGGGTTTTTTTTACCGACCGGTCACCCCAAACCGCCGGGATCCGGTAGCGGTAAACCGAACCGGTTTACCGGTAACCGGCCGGTAACCGGTCGAATTTGAATTTGAATTCAAACGCTCCTTCGGTTCGGTTTGTCTCCGGTTTACCGGCCGGTTTGGAGCGGTAACCGCCCGGTTTGAGCGGTTTACCGCTCGGTTTGATTTTGGAATTTTCTTTTTTTTTTCAAACTTCTATACGTATAAATAAATACTAAACGAACTCGAATTTGAAAAAATTTTACACCATTGGCTTCTATAAATCATGAACTATTTTTAGGAATTTTTTCAGCATTTTTTGTTTTTTTTTTCAAATTTTAAATTTGAATTTGGGGGCCTTAACGGGCCTAGACCGGGATTTTTTTTCTTTTTTTTTCAAACTTCTATACGTATAAATAAATACTAAACGAACTCGAATTTGAAAAATTTTTACACCATTGGCTTCTATAAATCATGAACTATTTTTAGGAATTTTTTCAGCATTTTTTTTTCAAATTTTAAATTTGAATTTGGGGAATACCTAATCGGACCGGACCGGCCCGGTTAGGGCGGTAACCGCGGTTTACCGCGGTAAACCGAGCGGTTTTTTTAACCCTGACTACTAGTACTGGTTACAGTGGACTAATATTTGGCCAAGTTGAATTTGTACCACAGACCAAATTGTTAGAGAAATGAATACCAAGTTGTTACAGAAATGAAGACCAAGACTACACAACACAAATGTGATCCTGAGCCCTGACATGCGCTTCAAAATATGCACCGGAGGATTGAGATGAGAACTCCATCACTCCATGAGCAATGCAAGGCGCCGAAAGGACCGGGCGGGCCCACGGCCCTTTCACCGGGGGACATGGTCCGATAGAGTATGAGGGACATGGAAAGAGACGCCCCACGCCCCCACCACACGACACATATTACATTACATACAAGATTAGTCTTAGTTAATCGACCATGGCCGCTCTAATAGTCTAATCCAAGCACTCATTGACACCACATAACACAGAGCCGATCTCCCATCCTCCTCCCTTGGATTGTCATTGTCATCTCATCATCCCAATCCCATCTGGGGGCTATAAATACCACCTCACCCCCACCACCCAATCCTCACCCTTTCCATCTGCAACAACCCACCACTGCCTGTATTTTACGATCCTATCAGAGATCAGAGAGAAAGGGAGGGCTACAGAGAGTCTAGAGAGAAGAAATGGAGATGTACATGGAAGACAAGAGCAAGATGCTGTTCAAGAAGGGGAGCCGGAGGTCGACGGCGGCGGCCGAGGGGAGCCCGGCGGCGGGGCTCAAGGTGGGCCGGGCGTCCAGGGCCCCCGCCGCGGGCCGGTCGGTGCCGGGCCGGCTGGCGAGCCTGGTGAAGGAGCAGAGGGCCAGGTTCTACATCATGCGCCGCTGCGTCACCATGCTCGTGTGCTGGAGGGACTAGTAGTACAAGAGAGTGGGGGCATCCAGGGCCGTAGGCCCTATGGGCGGATGTGCCCGGGCCCAATTGGGCCTGGAGTTGTAGCCTGGTAGGTCGTTCATGTGTCATACTGACTAGTTTCTCAAAAAAAAAAAAAAACAAAAAAAACGAGTGTCATAGTGACTCTTCTTTCCGGAGACTGGAAAGGGAGATCAGAGATGTGCCTGTTCTATGGCCATCCTGTGTGTTTATAGTGTCAGAAAATTAGTTCCTGTTCTGGCTGAAGGACACAGTTGTTGTAAACGGCTAGGACACTTCCAATTTCAGTGAAAATCACGGTTCCTTTTGCCATGTTTTCTCCTGCTTGGTATCACAATTCACAAGTCTGAACTCTGAACAAGGCAAGATGGTGGTCAATACAACAACATAATTTCTTGTCAAATTAGTATCTGTATGTATAATTGAAAACCGTGTATTAGCATTTAGCAGTCACTGTATTTTCCTGAATTGTTCTCTCCTGCTCGGTGCACACGACAACTGAAGACAACCTACAGAAAAATTCTATTGAAAAAAATGCTGTCATGAATGTCTGAAACATAACCTTCACCTGTTACAACAAAACTCTTCTCTTAGCGAATTTCTGTCAAAAAGAAGGAACAAAATAACCGCAGCTACGGAAAAACCGACAGACGGCCAGTTTCAACTCTGTCAAACATACGAAAGAATCTGCAACAACTACACAAACATCAGCTAGCGTGCACTATCTGCTGCTAATCATCCGGTTGATTGAGGTATATGACCCGATGCACGCACATACGACGCCAATCATTATGATGATTATGCACAGGATGATCTGAAAAGAAAGGAAAAGTTAGATCACAGATATTCAGTGTTCAGCAATTTCGGGGTTCAAATTCTGTATTTGTTGGTGTGTATGTGTCAGGGTTTCTGGTTGGTTACCTCCCACAAAGGTACTGCACCCTTCTTGATGGAGAGATAGCATGCACATGGGAGTATCAAAGCCTGTAAATCATCAAGCACATTTTAATTAACTTGTTCAATTGGCCAAAGAATAATCCACTGCACAAGTTTAGGTGAAATGTTTTCCAGAACCCACCACAAGCATTGTGAAGACAGATCCAAGCAATGCCATCACCAGGGCTGCAAATCAGAGGGGATAGGAAGTAGCATTAGCACACATGATGTTTTGAAACTATAAGACGTTTTGATTTTTCTAGGTACATTGCTTTTTTTTACATAAAAAAGAGATACATTGTTTTTACTAGACATAGTCTATATCTAAGTGCAATAGCGAAAGCTATATATCTAGAAAAGTCAAAACATCTTAGAATTTAGAATAGTAAATACTATTCGACATTCAGTTACTGAGAAGTCTACTCACCAAAATAAGGAAAAAGCAGAGCCACCGCAACAGTTGAGAAGACGAGGCATGTCCTAACAGACATTCCAACCAGGTAACTCTGCATCTTCTTTGGTAGGGCTTCCTCTATAGACAAGGCGACTGGCGTCATTGTCAATGCATACTTTGTGTATGGATTCACAACCTGAAACCAGATAAAAAGAAAAAAATCAAGTAATGAAATTGGCATCTCTTCTTCATTTTGAATGCAATGGCAGAACGATAGGATGTTTTTCCCCTCGTACCGTCATCCAAATGGCAATTTTCGATGGGATGTACTGTTGTGGCAAGTTCAGAGTGAACTGTGACATAGTGGACTCGCCAAACATCAGAAACCCTGAGACCGCAACTCCAGCATAAACAAGTGTTACCACTGTGAAGCTGAAACGGTGGAGAATAGCATCATGTAAGCAGGCGGCAATTTTCAAAAGAAACAACAAAGTTATCGTGTTGATAAGGGCACTACTTACCAGAACAGGAGCACAAATGGAAACTGAGAGCGCTCCTTCATGGAGGAATATATGTTTGGAAAAACCGAGTGTCCTGAATAGCAGTATCCATACAGGCCAAGTGCCACTGGAAGGTGGGTCACATTCACTAGAGCACCAGAAGGGTGAAACCCAATTCCTTCTCCAATGCCAACCCAGAATAGGCAGACGATGACTGTAATTGTCGCGATAACACCTCCAGCTGAGTACAAAGATGGTCAGGACTCAGGAACAAACCTTCCTTCACTGAAAGATTACTTTTATTGCTCAGAAATAACTGAACTATTAGTAATACGAGTCAACTCTAATACTGCCATTCCTTAAAAAAGATTGTTCTGACTTAAATAGACCTACATTCCTCTGAAAGATCAGAAATAAGAAGCAATGCTGTAGAGATTCCGCATTGTTACTTACCAGAAAGATATGAGAGGAGACTGAGGTTCCTGAGCCAGACTGATGGGAGAATTGCCAAGGCCATTGTGATTGCAAAGAGATTGTGTGCGTTCAGGTCGATGCTGGTAAATGCTAAATGTGCCGAGGGAAACACTGATGACAAGCTGTCTCCTAGCAGCGTGATGTACTCCACACAGCTTGCCTGCAAAAATTACTTATGTTCAACAATCAAAGGCATACTAGCCAGCCATTCACAACAAGTTTCAGAATTCAGAGAACACTTACATAAAGCTCCAGGTATAGAACAACCTGAAAAAGAGACGTGATCAGTCAGGTAAACAACAGATGAGGTGACTTTTGAAGAACTCTGTATTGTCAGGGAATACACACCGATACAAAGATTCGACCAAAAATTCCAAAAGCGACTTGTCCAATATCTGGGTATGTCTCAATGTTGGGTGAACTGTCAATGCATCTCTTCAGAAGCAAGCCCGTGTAGCACGAGCTGCCACCCAACAAGGGGAGCAGCAGGAGGCTTAACCATCCCCCTTCCTTGATTCCATAAGCTGTGGTGAGAATTCCAACGCCGCACAAAACATTGAACCCTGGAAATTCGACCAGCAAAGAGGTTCAGAACAAAAATCAGCATCAGAATTCGACATCCTGCGCCTAACTCTGCAGCTGATTCAGAGTTTGAGACATTTCAGATATTCAGCTACAACGATTTGGATGTGAACAACAAACTTAACACCAAGGCATCAAGATTAACTGATAACGCACCATTGATGATTGACTGGCTCCTGCTGCACTTGCTAGCAGGCGGAGGAAGCTCGATGTAATCGGACTTCAGGCACGCCCGCGACGGCCCCTCGGGCAACTCGGCCTCGTGCCCAGCCGGATGCTGCGGCGGGTGGGCGAGGCTGTCCGTGGACGGCTTCACGGGCGGCGGCTGCTGCGGGTGCAGCGACGACTGCGACAGCTGCGAGAGCGAGGGCGGCAGCAGCGGCCTGGTGAGCGGCAGCCCCGAGCCGTCGCGCTTCCTGAGGAAGAAGGAGCTCCCGGCCTTGAGGAAGGAGCTGCCGAACCTGGTGAGGCTCGGGCTCGCTGCCATGAGCGTGTTCACCCTCGGCGACGGCACCGCGCTCATCATGTCGATCGACTGCCTGCGAAACGAAAATGCCGCCGAGAAAAACAATCGTTCGTCAGCTCCGAATCGCGAGCGACATTGCTAGCGTGCAACCGTCGTATGCATCGTCGTCGTTGCGTGGAAGAGAGGGCGAGGCGATTGGTTCACGAACCTGTAACTCTGCGGCCACGCGCCCTTCGGGCCGTCGTCGGGCGCGTCGTCGTCGCGCTCGTCGCCGCCGCGGCGCCCGCCACGGGCCTCGTCGTCGCTCCGATCGGAGAAGGACCCCTCGTCGGAGGAGGTCGGCGGGGAGCCGCCGTCCCGGTCGGCGACGAGGTCGTCGTCCTCGTCGCCGATGAACAGCAGCGACCGGTCGCCGTGGCCCATCTCCTCGTCGCGGTCCATCGCTGGCGTCCACGATCTCTCTACGAGAGTGCACGCACATACAGCACGTCAATGCAAACCAGAATCAACGAGACTCCAACTCCAATCGTATTCGCATCAATCCCTGATGCAACGATCTCACAACAACGAAGAAGAGATTAGGGTAAGTATCGATCAGTACGTACCCGAACACGTACGTGGCGACGCTTCCGCGATCTCCAACTCCTCCAGCCACGAGCGAGCGAGAGAGCGAGGGGAGAGAGAGAATATGGGGCCGGCGAACACGAAGGGAGGGAGGGGGAGAGGCGGCCGGTTTCTGAGGAGCCGGTCCCGGACTCGTGGCCGCGCCGCCTCTCTCGCGTTCGCACGCCTCTCTCGCAAGTCGTAACGATGAACCGGGTGACGTACGCACGTAGTCGTGTTCGCGGCGGCTGACACTGGGCCCCGCGCTACTGCCACTGAATGGTGGGCCGTGGGCCCATGCATGCCCTCCCCCTCGTGTGATATCGGAAGAGTGCATGCGTAAATCGAGATGTCGCATCAGGTTGGTGTTGAGCTGGAAAACAGTAGGAGTACGTAGTACGTGACAGCTTGTTCCGAGTTCAAATCACGCTCCTGCTCCGTATAAAACAAGGCCAAACTTTACGTGACCGAATATTCCTTCGTCTAAACTAATATCCCCTCCGATCACAAATACCTGTCTTTTCTAAATACACTCTTGAAATATTTCAAATCTATGAGATTTATAAGAACTTCTTATTACAAATCTACATATATAGCTTAAATGCTTTTAGTAAATTAAATATTTTATAAGTTACTATTACATTGCTATAAAATTGGGTTGAGAATACAACCTTATATATTTATAGAGATAGTACAAATTTGTCTTTGTCTCCTAAAATATTTAGTAAGAGACGGTCAGTGTATTTTGCAGGGACATTAAAAACATCAACCATGCTTATACACAACACACTAAGGGTTTTCTCATCCACGTCGTTGTTCTCAGCTCTCTCTCTCCCCACCTTCCCACCAATCGTCCCGCCTCCCCACCATCACCGTCCTCTGTCTTCCACAAGCGGCGACTACTTTCTCTCTCCACCTTCCCAGCAAACACTCTGCCTCTCCACTACTGCCCTTCTTTACCTTCCATTGGCGGCGAATCTAGCTGGGGCCCTATGTTCCAATCATGTGTTGGTCAAACTTGAAGCAAAGTTGTGTGACCAAATTTGGTAATCTTGTGAGGTTTAGGTGTTGGTTTATTCAAAATTGAAGGGATCATGACGCCTAAAAGGGGTGGGAATTAGACACTTTAAAACTAATGGCCTCTAAAACCTACTTATCATCAAAAGTTGTGCAAGATAGTAACTAGATGTGCACTATGGTTTTGCTAAGTGTTGCTATCTCTAACGCAAAAATGGTTTGGCACCCACCTTAGGTTCCAATCCTATCAATTAAGCTATAGTAGGAAAGGTAAGTACACAACTAAAGAATGCAACTAAGTACAGAAACATAAATTGAGTTAGAGAATGCAAACTCCCACACTGACTACTTTTCCTAAGGTATCGAGAAGCTCAGACTTTCCCCTAGTCATCGTTGGAGTCCCTCACAACGATGCGCTCACAGGGGTCAAGCTCACAGTCGGGTAACTTCATGGATAGCCCACGGGCCTTTCCCACACACAAGTGGGTATCTGTGTGGCCTATCCCGGACCTTTCCTAGCTGTCTTTACTATTGACCTTCCAATCAAAATGCTGCGAAACTCATTCCCTTAGTACATGCTAGGTGGCCACTCCACATGTCGAAGGGTCTAGCAAAACTTACGAAGTCCCTAGTGTACAACACTTGGTGCATGCAATCACCAGTGGCTTGGAGGTATGCAAACCTCACTAAACACAAGGTCTAAACCTAGAGCAAGCACCAATTGTGGTTTAAACTAGCCTAAGCACTTCGCATACCACAAACACTAATCACCTAATCTTTCCTTAAGCACTTTGGTGGCTAGAACACTTGTATATGAGCCTCAACTTTCTCACAACTTCAGCACATTCTAACACCTCTCAAATGGTCGGGTACCAAGGTATCTAGCCATTGTAGTTGACCGTCGGAGACAAAAGATCTGGTGGGGAGCTCCAGTGTCACATCCACCAAGTCTCCAACATACCCTCTCTAGACATAAGCTCTAGTGCACTCTGAAAGTTACAGTGAGGGCCTTCTCTTCCCAACCTCGAACTAGGCTTGACCAAAAATATTAATGTTTTTCCAATGAATTGTTCTCAAATTGGGTAAATGTATTTGTGTTGCATGTGGTCTAAGTTGTGAGTATTGACTTTTGCAGTATAGATTGATTTTTGGAGCCACTTTATGTTGGACCATATTGCAAATGTGAAACTAGAAGAGAAAATAATGTTCTACATATAAAGCACACCTCATGCTATAAAATGTGGCTGACATGTTTGGGAACCATGCAGTCCAGAAGATCATATAAGCATGATGGGGAGATTTCTACACACAGAGAGCTAATTGTATTTGTGTTATATGTTAGCTAAGTTGTGGGTATTGACTTTTGCAGTATAGATTGATTCTGGAGCCACTTTAGGTTGGACCATATTGCAAATATGAAAATAGAAGAGAAAACAATGGTCTTCATAGAAAGCGCACCTCATAGTTGAAAATGTGACTGGTGTGTTTGGAAATCATGCAGTCCAGAAGATCATTAAGCGCAACGACAAGATTTCTTGTTCACACACACACACACACACACACACACACACACACACACGCACGCACGCACACGTGCGCGCGCAGCGCAGAAACCATGGTCAACATATGTTTCTTTATGTAACAAATATATGTTCAATTTATAGGTCCCCATAATACACTAAAATCTTCCTTGCTTTGGTTTCCTTCAAAAGTTTGGAAACATTTAGTCAAGTTCTAGCAACCAAATGATTGATTTAAAAATTATAATTTAATTAATCTGTGAACATATGCCAAACCACATAATCGAAACAAGGCCAGCTATGCAAACACAGTGTGGCTCAATTTGTTTGGTTGCTTGTGATGGAACCTTCCTATCCTTGTTCAAATCCTCAACTTATCACATGTGCTCGCATTTTTAGAATGTGACTAAGCTATTGTCCAGTTGTTGGCAACTCTTGCATGTCAACACTAAAGCACATGTGGCAACTTCGTCAATCTCAAGATTTGTCGGCTTAGTATCTCAGGGATTCTCATATGGGTAGAGTGGGCATGAATATAGGTGCATATATGTGAGCGTCTACGTTTGTACTATATTTCGTAAAAAAGGCTAACTCTAGGTATACCTTTAAAATTTCATGAACAAAGTAATATCTCTAGACATAAATTGCACTCTACAATTACTTGCAAATAGTAAAACCCTAGGGTCAGCCCAACAAATAAGAAATAGCATGGGCATCAAGGCTAAAGGCAGTTGCCATTCATTGGTTTCATGTCAAATGGATGATGTTCCCTAGTACCCCCTCTTTCTAGAGCTGTAAAGTGTTCATTGGTGCTGCTATTTATGTTGCCTCACACACATCATTCCACATTGACCTATGAGATATATAGGCACAAGGAGAATTATTTGTTTTGTGCATCTCTGTCAAGGATTAAGGTACACAAAATCGAACTAAATGTTGATCAGTTGTACTTCGCGTGGTGATGTTCAAATATAGTTTAGTCACATGTGTTGAGTTACAAAAATAAATACACCCTAATCTCTTACACAAATATTTATGTGCATACAATAACTTTCCATTTTTAGTGGGTCGCTATTTTGATTGAGCTTTTGATTTGATAACTTAGTTGTATCGATGAGTCAATACAGTGTACTTTCAACATTTCTTGCTATATGTCTCATGAAAATGGAATTTGTGCATATGTCACTGTGAATCCGCTGACTAGCTCACATCGCGCTTCAAATTAGCTATTTATGTGTATAACTCACAAATTTGTATATCTGCCATTATCCTTCCATTGCCTTTTGTGTGCGACCTATTCAAGTCATAAAAACATTGATGCCAAGTTTGCATGGCATGTGAATAAAATGACAACATTTGGTGGCATCAACACAAATGTCCAATAAGAGATTTTTTGGAACCACGGTACAAATGCAGATGCTCACATATATATGCATGCACAATTACCCTTATTAACGCAGGGACACATGCCCTACCCGAATGAGCACTTCTCAAAGACTGAGCCGGTAGATATTCAGATTGACAAAGTCACCATAGGTGCCTTGCTAACGATGGGCATGTCACCTTCCACCAAGAGTAAAGTGTCGTTAAATCCTAGAATATATCAAGGAAATTTGAGCACCTGTGTGAAATCGAGGAGTTAAACC